>JAWDGP010004986.1:197500-255000 GCA_033675545.1 Elysia crispata | reverse complement strand
ACCTTCCGGCGTGCGACTTCGTGTTGAGATGGTGCCACATTGAACTACACGTTTTGCTAAACTTCGCGTAACCCGTGGGAGCCCGCATTGATTTATTACTTCGCCATCTTCATTTATTTCGCTTCTGTCCTCCGAACCAATTTTTCGTTTTGTGTGGGCTAATCTTTGTATATTTGACAATTTTTTTAGTCTTGCATCTTTTATTATACCTTGTGCTATAAAAGGTCTAGTAGTTTAAAAAAAAAAAAAAGATGCAGGCAGCATTAGGAAAGACGATATTAAGCAGAGCAACAGGCTCAGACAGTATATTAGTGGAACTTGTAGATGACACGTCAGATTCCACTGGACCTCTCCAAATCTATATTTATAGCCCTGTCAAAGAAACTAGGGGCATCAGTGTGTGAATTGCATAGAATGATTAGCCTTAAAAGTCATATAACCAAAATAATTTTAAGAATTATCACGATGCGAGACAGAAACAAAATCGAACCTAAAATAGCAGTGTGGTTTTGTGGAGGGGAAAGGTACAACAAAATAATGCACTCTACATCCTTCGAACTATAATTGAACGAGCTTTGAAAGTACAAAAAGAGGAATATCTGTGCTTGATTGACTACACCTAGACATCTGACAGAGCACGACATGATAAGATAATCACACTGCTAATACAGTTGAAGATAGATGAAAAATATCTACAAGTGATAAAAAAATTATGTACTTGAAACAGACAGGACCAATGCGAGTTAATGGGGAAAAAAATAAGCGTGTTGTCAGACAAGGATTTGTGCTTTCCCCATACCTTTATGTCTCCAAAGTGAAATGATTATGCAGAGCTAGATGGATATCCAGGCATTAAAGTAAAAGGGCACAACTCAAACAACTTGAGATACGCTGATGACTCTGTATTGATTGCAGAAAATAAAAAAGACTAGCAACAGTTATTAGACATCGTTGAAAAAAAAAAAACAGAAAGAAAGGAGTGGAACTGAATAACAAAAAGACAGAAGTAATGGCCACCAGTCGGAACAATGAGTGTCCACAGATCAACATCTTAATCGCCCTTAATAAAGTCAAAGGGATCAATTCAAATGCTTGTGCACTTAAATATCAAGTGATGGACGCAACAACACTGAAATTGCAAGAAGGATAGCACAAGTTTTCAGAGAATGAAATCAATACTAACAAAAAACCACCTCTCAGTCCACACCTGAAGAGAGGTCCTGATATGCTACATTGGACCCATTTTGATGATTAGATGCAAGGACTGGACAATTTCAAACAATTACAAAACGAATTGGAGGCAAGAGAAATGTGGTTCCTACGGATAATGCTACGAGTCACATGAACTGCAAGGAAATCAAATGAACTAGTGTTACGCGAAGCCGACACAATGTAAGTTCTCCCATAGCTAGAAGACGTAAACGCCGAGCTAATCTTTGTTTTGGACAGTGATGAGACGAGAGAAACTAGAACAAATTGTGACAATTGCGGTGATCGAAGGAAAACGTAGCAGGAGAAATCAGCGTGGAGTTACAAAGTGGCTCAAAGTAGGACGAGTGACAGGTGCACTGAAAGCGACGAGAGACAGAGATGCGTGGTAGGTCATGATCGCCTACGTTGAATAGCGCCGCACTTGATGGATTGAGTTAAAAAAATAAACCAGCAGTACATTTGAATTTAAATTTCATAACATTATTCATTGCTTTTGAAGTTTTATCGAAGACCCTCTACCTTTAAGGTCTTTTTAAAAGATATATTTTCCATTTTGAAGAGTAATGTCACGTTTTGTGTTCTACGTCTTGTTTCAAGTAATATTTCTTGTTAACTATGTTGTATTAACAGTATGGTCAGCTATAACAGAATAACATTACATGTGTAACGATAATAATAATAATAGTTGCAGTATCGTCAAGAGTACATGTATGACAAAGATCACGATGATGATGATAACAAGGAGCTTACCGTTAGACAAAACAACATATTTGTATATCTACATATATGTATAACAATGATGAATATGGTGATATTGTCAGTAACACATATAAGGATGACGAAGATGTCTATATCAGTAGCTATTGGTGAAGAAGAGAACATATATATATATATGTTCCCTTCTTCACCTATAGCTATAAATATATATATACATATGACGACGACGAAGTTGATGATGATGATGATGATGATGATAACGATGACAACATCGTAAGTTGTAATAAATTTAAAGCAGACGCATTGCGATAATGATGATGTGATGATTAGATCATAGGCTGTAATAAATTTAGGGTACATGTACAACTATGATGATAATAATAACAATATCCTGAGCTATAATTAAGTAAGAGAAAGGGTATAACGGTGATGACGGTAATAACCATATAGTCAGCTGAAGAGAGTAGGAGTACTTATACTATACTAGTATCTATAGAAATTTGAACGAACAGTGTGTTCCTGAGACACGCAGTCTCCTGTAAGATCTAGAACTTTGTATTTTTCTAATTATAATCTTTTGAAAAGTGAGAGAGAGAGAGGGAGAGACAGAGACAGAGAGAGAGAGAGAGAGAGAGAGAGAGAGAGACAGAGACAGAGAGAGAGAGAGAGACACAGAGAGAGAGAGAGAGAAGCTATTAAAGGCAAAGACAAAGGCGGGAAAACATTACTAAAGGACAGATTGATAGATATTGCAGACAGATGGTCCGTGTATCAGAGAGAGGGATAAGGACATAAACTTAGAGAGAGAGCAAGACTGGAATATAAAGAGATATAGAAAGACAGGTGACCTGTCAAACAATTTTAGTATATGCACAAGTAAACAGATTAATAGCTTATCAAATGCGAGAAAGAGAGAGAGAGAGAGAGAGAGAGAGAGAGAGAGAGAGAGAGAGAGAGAGAGAGAGAGAGACAGACAGACAGAGAGACAGAGAGAGACAGAGACAGAGACAGAGAGATAGAGAGAGAGAGAGAGAGACAGTGAGACAGAGACAGAGACAGAGACAGTCAGACAGACAGGCAGACAGACAGAGGTGCACACAGAGAGCAATAGAGATAAATAGAGGCAAAGATATGCGAGCAGAGATGCAGGCAGATATATAGACTGAAATATACAGATAAAGAGACATAATTATGATAATCTTACTTCAAAACACAGAGAGAAGAAAAAAGAACCCAGAGCAGTTAAAAATTATAGGAACATAGAACGAGATGGAGAGGAAAAGGTACAGAGTCTACGATGAAGGGGTTGCAAGTAAGAGAATGAAGCATTTTCCTCATAAATCTATATCTTCCCTACGATTTGGAACAGCCATAGATTTATTTACAAAGAAAATCAAGGGAGAGAGAGCGAGGAATCGTAGCTGTTTCTACTTCTCGTGAGATCTATTCTCTGTAGCCGTTCACTGACAGTCAATTTCTTGGGGACCGGCGGGCTTTAGGCAAAGATATTGCCTATGCCAGCACGGTGCCTGCATGATTAGTAATACGCGGTGCTACAATTAATTATCACTATGTCATATCGCTCGCATAATCTATTATATACTATGACTACGGGGCCTATATAATGCTGATTGTAACCGTAGTATTTCTACAAATTTTGTATAGTCAAATATTGTGACATAATTATGTCCTTTTTAATTATAAACAGCTTAAAATAAAATCATAATGGACAGTTAATAACCGTTTTTCAAGTGTGCTTATCGGAGACTTATTTTTTCTCTAAACAGCTACTGTATGAGCATTCATAATAATATGCAGTTACCAAATCTGCCATTCTGCGTTAAGTTCTGTAAGAACAACCAAGTTCGTTTATTGAAATATGCAGTGATTAAACCTGATTTAGGTGTCACTCCTTGGGATTTTTGTGCGGACAATGCATTAAAACATAAAATTATGTAATTAAGTGTCTATATAAAATTCAGAGGCCAAACTTGATAAATGTGCCATTCCTCGGGACTTCTGTGTCGACAATAAATTAAAACATATATAATAAATATATATTCAGTGGCCAAACCCGATTTAGGTGTCGCTCCTGGGGACTTCTGTGTCGACAATACACTAAGAAATATATAATAAAGATATATTCAGTGGCCAAACCTGATTTAGGTGTCGCTCCTGGGAACTTCTGAGTCGACAATACACTAAGAAATATATAATAAAGATATATTCAGTGGCCAAACCTGATTTAGGTGTCGCTCCTGGGGACTTCTGTGTCGACAATACACTAAGAAATATATAATAAAGATATATTCAGTGGCCAAACCTGATTTAGGTGTCGCTCCTCGGGTCTTCTGAGTCGACAATACACTAAGAAGTATATAATAAAGATATATTCAGTGGCCGAAACTGATTTAGGTGACACTCCACAGGACTCCTGTGCAGATAATATACTAAAACATATGTAATAAATATAGAGTCAGTGACAAAACCTGATTTCGGTGCCCTTTCGGATGACTTATAAGCTGACAATACACCAAAACATTTAGAATTTACATACACAGTGGCCAACAATGATATAGATGCCCCTTCCGGTGCTACCTCATTCTCTTTTCAACAATTAGCTGCAATTTATAGATTGTATATTATCGATGGGAGGACCAAACCAAAGTTTTTAGGGCTTTATGTGCTGTAAGTAAACATCATTACTTTATGAAACTTTTGCGACCATTAGTGATAAGGGTTAGAAGTCGAACTGAACATTGTCATAAAATAGTGACATTAGAACTACTACTACTAGTACTACTACTACTACTACTACTACTACTACTACTACTACTACTACTACTACTACTACTACTACTACTACTACTACTACTACTACTACTACTACTACTACATCTACTACTACTGCTACAAATACCACTACTACTACTACTACTACTAATACTACTACTACTACTACTACTACTACTACTACTACTACTACTACTACTACTACTACTACTACTACTACTACTACTATTACTACAACTACTACTGCTGCTGCTACTACTACAACTACTACTGCTGCTGCTGCTACTACTACTACTACTACTACTACTACTACTACTACTACTACTACTACTACTACTACTACTACTACTACTACTACCACTACCACTACGTCTGGAATAGGTGTTAATATATAGTGTAAGATCTATATTTAAGTATAGAATCTAAAAAATAGATGCTTGGACTTAGAATCTAGATCTGGACTTAGATATTAATAGCCGCTTGATTCAAATCAAAAGATAAAGTTTTATATCTAATCTAGATAAATCTAGCGTTTAGCTTAGAATTTCAAAAGGATTTAAAATCTAGGTCTAGATTCTGTGTTTAGAATGTTAGAGATATCTAGATTCTTAAGATAGGTCGAAGGATATATCAGGATAATGCAAGCAAAAGTTAGATGTCAAGCCTATAAGCCTATTTAATATACATTCGCACCCCAGCCGCGGTAAATTGATCCCAGAGTTCCGTTCGTACAACCGAATTTTCAGCATGTAAGAACTGAAAGCAAAATACTCAATTCGTCTCAAAAGTAAGAAGCACACAACTGTTTAACCAAGTTTTATTTCTAATTTCTATGGGTGAAGCCAAATACTTTTCTTACATGAATCAAATCATATCAAATAGTTTAATGAATGAATTTCACGTAAGAGGACAATCGAAAACATTTCAGCGCGTTTCACAAAAAAAATATCTTTTGCTTGATTTTTTGTCTAGTTTGGCTTCATAACATATATACATGTAGTCACATAGGTAAAAAAAAAAAAACAAATTGCACACTTTTTAGGTTTTTGACACGCAAGATTTTATTTATTATTGCTCTAGAATTAAGGATATATGAAGTAAAAAAAAGGAATAAAAAAAGAAGTATTTCACTCATTGAATTTCATTGGTAGTAATAGAAGTAGTAGTAGTAGTAGTAGTAGTAGTAGTAGTAGTAGTAGTAGTAGTAGTAGTAGTAGTAGTAGTAGTAGTAGTAGTAGTAGTGGTAGTAGTAGTAGTAGTAGTAGTAGTAGTAGTAGTAGTAATAGTAGTAGTAGTAGTAGTAGTAGTAGTAGTAGTAGTAGTAGTAGTAGTAGTAATATCATAAGGAACAGCAGCAGCAGTAGCAGCAGTAGTAGTAGTAGTAGTAGTAGTAGTAGTAGTAGTAGTAGTAGTAGTAGTAGTAGTAGTAGTAGTAGTAGTAGTAGTAGTAGTAGTAGTTTATAATTTACAATTAAATCGATAAATAACATAATTCGGTGTTGTTGTTTTTTCTAATATAATGCTATAGCAAATGTTTTCAAAAACATAAAACGACCCAGCAATAAAAGATGTAGTTGCTACATGTTCTAAAATACAATGTTACGTCAAGGCAGCACGGATATTTCATTGACAAAAAAAGGGTTCTTTTTATGGGGCATACAACCATTATATACATAAAGCTTTGAGTGTTTCAATTTTCAACATTACTCCGTGTTTGCAGAATATTTCGTTATGAAGGAAATTGAACTGATATCAAAACATTCACAAAGGGACATATAGTTAAATGTAAAAGTCATCTTTAAAAAGAAAACAACAACTAAATAGCAGTATCAGGTCCTACTTAACATTCTAAGAGAGTATAGTTCTTTTAATGTTTGTTGTTGTTGTTGTTGTTGTTGTTGTCTGTTTTTATAGAAAACAAATTTATTATATAGCCTGTTTTCAGAATGGTAAATGACAACTGAAAACGCTCAGCAATATTAGAAAAGAAGGTATAGCCGGCAGAAAATGAAATGAAAAAAAGCCTTAGAAGTCCCATGCGGATAGTTTATTTGTTCAAAAAGGGTCATTTCTACCATGCATGCGGACATATAATGAAGTTTTGAATGTGTCACTTCCCGTTTTCGGAGAAAAAAAGCAGTACTAAATAACTTCAATTCGTATTAAAAGTTTAATAAAGAAATTGAAAGCAATATAAAAAATTGATTAGAGAAGCAAGAAGCACAAAATTATAAAACAACGTAAAGATCAAGACATATATTAGAGATATTTCAATATTCTTTTGTGTTTCTGGAATTTCAATTGGATCTATTATTTATGGGGCGAAAAATGAAGACGACCTAACCCAGCATTCCTAGACCACGTAGGTACGTAAAATTCAGCATAAAGTTGTAAATAGCCCTATTGATTGGAGTGGGACTATTATGTTTCAGGAAAATTGTGATTTCGGAAAATTAAAGGCAAAAACGTGATCATTATTTCTTATGAGAAAAAGGTGAATGTGCGAACTACTTCCTGCAAGCACAGGCGCGTGATATGACAGGAATGAAACTGAAAGTAGGTCTACAATGCAGGTGGCGGTAGTTTATAATCGTCTGGGATAGATGTGCAGGTTATAGAGTAAAATCTGTATCTAAGTAAGGAACCTAAAAAAATTGCTCGGACAAGAATTTTCGATCTAAGACCTGGATATTAACAGCTGCTACAATCAAATTAAAAGATATTAAGATATATTTAGATTTTGTGTTTATAATTATAGAGATGTCTAGAATCTCGGTGAAGATAAATAAGTTGGAGGCATATATCTGGATCATGGAAGTAAAAGGATAGATATAAAACACTTTACTAAACGCGCATCCAAACCACTGATATAAAATTACCGTAGGGTTCGTTAAGTGAAACGGAATTTTCAACTTCTTAGGTTAATTAAGAAACTGAAAGCAAGATACGGAATTCATCATAAAAGTAAGAAGCACACAAATTTAAAACAACATCACATTTCTACATTCTATGGTCGAAGCTTAACAAGTTTCATACATACATTCAATTTTAAAGATGGCTTGATGTGTGAAGTTCATATAAGAGGAAACTTAAAACATTTCAGGGCGATACATAAAGTATAATTATCTTTTGCTTTCCTTTCTTTAGTTTAATTTCATGATCATGTATTTATCATTATCATTGTACAACTCAAGATTTTCATGTTATATCTCAGACTAAAAAACCTTTGTTTGCTCTGAAAAGTATTCACACAAGTTTCTATGAAAACGCAAGTGATTTGTTTTTCCATCAAATGCCAGTTTTAAATTCGTTGTATCACTGAATAAAAAAGGACAATTACTGTTAACATAAAAGTCGTGATTTCTTGTTTAAGAGGAATACTGCAGCACAAATTATGCGAATAAAAATGTCAATGTGTATTTGAAACGCGATGAAAATGGTAGTGAGAATTAATTATCAATGGTGCAAAGGAATTTAAAAAAAACAATCACAAACATTTTTATAAAAGAAAAAAAAACAAACAAAAAAAAAACGAACAAACTTTTTAAAATGTAATTGATCTTAAGCACCAAGATATATATATATATATATATATATATATATATATATATATATATATATATATATATATATATATATATATATATATATATATATATAAGAGATATTTCAATATTTTCTCGAGTTTGCAGAATAGATCACTATTGAAAAAATTCAATTGGTATCAAAAGAATAATAAAGGAGCTGAAAGGAATCTACGAAATTCATCACAACAGTAAGAAGCACACAACTATAAAACATCGTCCCATTTCTACATTTTATGGGTAAAGCTTAATACTTCTAGTTTACATCAACCAAGTCTTATCTGATAGTTTGATGTGTGAAGATGAAACCGAAAGCATTTCAGTGCGTTTAATGAAAAAAACATTTTGCTTATCTTTTTTTAGTTCATGCATTTTTCTTTATCATTGTACAAGATTGTTGATAGTTGAGACATGTGAGATTTTCATTTTATATCTGAGAAAAAAAACCTTGTTTACACTGAAAAGTATTGTCACAAGTTTTCATAAAAAGATGTAAGTGATTTGTTTTTCCAACAAATGTTCGTTTAAGTTTTATCATTTCACTCAAAAAAAAAACTGTTAGCATAGAAGTTCTGAATTCTTGTTGTAACAGGAATAGTAAAGTTCAAATAATGCGAATAAAATGGCAATGTGTATTTGAACCTCAATGAAATAAAAACTATAATCAGTACAGAAGGAATAAACAATCGCAATCATTGATATATAAAAAAATCAAACAAACTTTTAAAGCATTTAAATTTAGTTGATCTTAAAGACCAAAGTATATATTAGAGATATTTCAATATTTGCTCATGTTTGAAGGATATGTCACTTATTAAGAAAATTTATACTGGATTGAAAATGATAATATTATTATTCATCAACGATACAAAAGAAATAAACAATCGCACTCATTTTTATATTTAAAAAATCAAACAAATGTTAATGTTTTGAACTTAGTTGATAGTGCAGGATAAACAAGGAAAGTGTTCGTGAAAAATAATATAGGCTGTAAATTCGTGTCTCTCAACTAAGGCAGTTTACATGTAAAGTATAAATCTATGAGAGAGACACACAATTTTTATAACTATTTTTCTGAAGAAATTTTTTCGAGTCTGTTGAGAAATAACGCGTTTGTTTATTAAGTTTTTCGAAACACCTGTTTCTATGTATTGTGCGGAAGAAAAAAATATACATAATAAGCAAATGGATAGCAGTTAAAGACCAAAAATGTTAGTATCAGAAACATTCCTTGATCGGCTACATACATACTTACTACTATGGTTTATTAGACCAAGAGTTTTTAAACAGCTTCTTTTGCTTTGACATAAAGAAGTCTTGCTTTCATGAGCAAATTAGGCTTGAGGTTTATCCGACAAGCTAGGCACCGCTCATTTTTCAAAAAGTGACTCGTTAGATAAGTAGCATATATAAAGAAATCCGTTAAAGTAGGATTTAGGCTCTTAAAGTACTTGAAAGAATAACTGTCAATCAAAGACATCCTGGTAATGATGCCGATTTGTGGTGCCAGATAGCTCAGTCATTAGACTGTAAGACTGACAATATCGGGATCTAATTGTCGAATCCTGGCTAGAGTTAGCTTGTCGTGGGAGCTTATCTCATCTTTCCAACCACATTTACCGTAGCCCAATAGTTTCTGTTATTGCATTTAGTCTTTCGATCAGAGAATGAAGTAAGCTGTTACATTTCAGTGCTCTAATCACTAATCGCGGCCCTAATAGACTTACCACCTAGGAAGCAACAGCAAAGAACGGGCATAAAAAAAAATAAATTATAAAGCCTCCAGGTTCATTTTATTAACATTATTAGAATGACTCCCTCATTGGCATATCAAAAACTGCATAAAGAACTGCATAAAGAACGGGCATAAAAAAGTAAATTATAAACTTCCAGGTTCATATTACTAACATTATTAGAATGACTCCCTCATTGGCATATCAAAAAACTGCATAAAGAACGGGCATAAAAAAGTAAATTATAAACTCGTAGGTTCATATTACTAACATTATTAGAATGACTCCCTCATTGGCATATCAAAAAACTGCATAAAGAACGGGCATAAAAAAGTAAATTATAAACTCGTAGGTTCATATTACTAACATTATTAGAATGACTCCCTCATTGGCATATCAAAAAACTGCATCGCCATCATAAGAATTCAAATGTGGCATATCACTTCCGTCTCTTTCAATGTCATCTTTAGGAGGACATGAAAACAACTCATTCTCTACTTTCCCAATTCATTTTCAAATCCTTCTATACGCTCATGATAATGTCGCAAATTCCCAACGCAAAAAAGTGTCTACAGGTCCAAACATGTTGCGAGAATTTTTATTTGCCTATTAACTTGTAATTACTTAATAATAAATATTTGGAATGATTAACAAAACCGATTGAATCTTTAAAAAGTAAGCTGATTATTCTTAAACGAAGAGGGAAGGTCATTCATCTCTGAACGTATATATATATATATATATATATATATATATATATATATATATATATATTTGAAAATCAACATAAAACTTAAAGTTCATTTACTGCTCCAAACATTCATTTAAGGCTCGGAAATGGTCGGATAATTTACAACAATTTTTGTAATTCAAGTCACAGTTCGAAACATTTTACCAAAACATAGATCTCTTTATAAAAAAAAAACTTATCATGCCGTACTAAATATTAAAGCAAAATTAGTTAAAATAATACTCCATCCGTTGATTTCAGTCCTTGTCGGGTGATATGGGTCGCGCCTTCTTCTCACCTTTCGGTTCATCATCATCCGAGGAGTCACTGTGGTCTTCGCTTATTTATGTTAATGTTTCCTGCAGCAAAGTATTCAGGATTTTCAACGTTGATTTGTTTCCTATGATCATTGTTTATAAACACATTTACGCTGCATTGGAAAAAAAAAGGAATAAAAGATCATTATTGATTCACAATTTCTAAGTAAAACGCAACACATACATATTAAAGCTGAACCAAGATTAGCTTACTTAGGATAATGCAGTTGTTCCTACTTGAAATGGTAAAATTACCACGAGGAAAAAAGATGGTTTAAAAAGAAGGGAGAGAAAAAATGAAGAGAGGTACAATAATTGAGTAGAGAGAGATGAAAGGAATGGTATATTCGGGAATGTTTTTTTTTTTTAATTGAGGCGGAAAAAAGGGGGGGGGGTGTTAGTAGTAATTGCAAAATTTATTTGACTGAATGCGTTTAGAGGCCCCAGTTCACCACACATTATTATAAATGAAGTTATTTCGAAAGTAATTGTTCTGAGAGCAAAAAATCAGTTGATAAGCTTTGATTCACCTGAGATTTTCTGGGCGATACTGCATGTGCATTTTATCTGCCTTCTGCAGAACATCTTCTCGATATCTGCAGAAAAAGTACAAAGACGACAAAAATTTATTCGGATGTTGTGGGTAAGATAACACATTTATTGTTTAAAAAAATCAACTGATTCCAATGGTACACCGTTTAGTAAAAAAAAAATTGCTCAAAGGCGCAGTTCTATGACAGCTAGGAAGGTGTAGACTGGTTAGGTTTCCATTCTGGGCTTTTTGCTTTACTCCCTTGACTTTTGAAAGTTAGTTGCAGATAACATAAACGTATAACATTGCGTGGTGACTATGTAGAGAAATAAAGTATGTGTGCCAAATTACAAAGCTCTATAATAACTTTTTTCATATCTAGTTCAAAGATTTCTTGAACCACCGTCGTAAGAGCGCTCAACTAATTCTCGTTTCACAATCTGGTCTCGAAGAAAATAATTATCACTGTATTATTCAGTTGAGGGTAATATTTAGCAACCAATTTTTTTTTTTACACATTTTCAATAATTGCCTTATTCAAATTGATGTTAAAAAAAAAAGCAAATGTCTTTTCATAATATATTTTTCTTCTTTCTCTCCAGTTCTTCTGATGCGAGATTTTGTGAATTAATTTTTTTTATTATTATACACAAGTAAAACTTAGTATCATATCACACGAAAAAACAGATAAAGATTCTCAAGTCACATTAGGAGTTATGGCTTTGACATCCCACTAAATGTTCCAAAGATTTATAAATGATGGTATTAACTGTTCTTATAAGAAACCTTGCAGTGTGTTAGAGAGTTATTCCACAGTTGTGTGGTTTATAAAATGAGTGATACTACTTTTCAGAATTTAGGTAGATATATGCATTAACGGATTTGAGAAAAAAAAAGTCACAAACCTTTTGACTTTGAGGTCCGGAATTTCATGAAATAAATCAGCAACCCCTACAGCACCTAGAACAAAAAATCAATTTTAATTTTTTAATTTTCGTTGTTTAAATCGATTAAACACTAAGGAGAGAGGAATTAACATTTCGTATTTTCATGTACTTCTTAAAATAGTTCATTACAGTGCTGCAGAAGTGAGTAACATTTACCAAATAACTTGTGTATGGCTGAAACATTTACATAATAGTTAAATATTTGATCTTCAGTAGCGAATTATTTGAACATACAAACAATGTCGCTCCTGATCAAGTGAAATGTATCAAAAAATAGAAACACATATCTTAAATCAGCATTAGATTTGGGACATCTGGCTTGAAACTTTAAGAGAAAAGTTATAAAAAATTTTAACCATAATATTATGGGACAAATTAGGTGTTGCTTATGCGCTATGAGGAATGAGCTATAGATTTTATTCATAAAAATCATAATTTTAGCTCCACACATCTTTCGGCAGATTTCAAAAAGCGAAATTTTACCTTCTCCTCTTGAAGCTGCTTGGCTGCTCTCCTCACGGTTGGTAGCGTCCAGGTCACTTGGCCCTGGATCCCTGCCGGGTTCGCCTTTACTGTCGACAGATGCACCGTGGTCACACAGATATTTTACCACGGATAGATGAGCTTTCTGGAACGCGTGCTTCAAAGCTGTCAATTCTCTCTTGTCCTTTGCATCAATGTCTGCCCCATTCTGCAGCAGAACCTTTATCACAGGTATCTCACCACTTATACTGGCTAACATGAGGGCCGTAGTACCGTTCTCATTTGCGTCATCAACTTTGGCACCATGCTCAAGTAAATTCCTGGCAATATTGACATGGCCTTTTTGGCAGGCAAGTAAAAGGGCGGTGTCACCATCTTTATCTCTTACATGTACTCGTATGTTAGCATTGTGATTCAGCAACACTTCCACAATTTTTTCGTTACCATCATAGCAGGCGAGCATTAGAGCTGTTTGACCATCCTTATTCGGAGAGTTAATGTCCTTGTTCCGTTGTGTGAAAACATTGAGAACTGCAAGATGATCCTTATTGCAGGCTAGCATGAAAGAAGTGAATCCATCTTTATTCATTAGCTCCACCGAAGCGACACGATGTAACAAAATTGATGCGATTTCCTCATATCCTGCTTCGCAAACCAGCATTAGAGAAGTGTCACCATTGTTGTTTTTAGCATTTACATCAGCATTATTGTCTAGAAACATATTCAATATGCTTTGACATCTTTTAAGACAAGCAGACTTGAGAGGTGAAGAGCCATTGTTATCCTTGGCGTTAACGCTCGCATTGTGGCGCGACAAAGTCTTGTCATATCCTCGCTACTTTTTTCACACACCAACCCTAGAGCTGTGGCACTGTCTTTATTTTGGGTGTCTGTCTTGGCATTACTTTTAAGTAAAACCAAAGCAGCATCAGTTTGCTCATTTATAGCAGCCAGCATAAGAGGTGTAAAGCCGTCGTCTTCGATGGCATTGATGTCCGAGCCATGTTGAATGAGAACAGAAATAACATTACCGTGACCTTTCTTGCTGGCATACATCAGGGCTGTGAATCCCTTATTGCTTTTTTCGTCAATACTTGCTCCGTGTTCCAACAATATCTCCACAATATCCTCATGCCTTTCTTTGGCGACTAACATAAGAGCAGTTTTACCTTCGTTCTCTTTGATGTCAATGTCTGGCTTGTTCTCTAGCAAAACAGACACTGTGGATTTTTCTTTGTAAATACAGGCTATCAGAAGCGGTGTAAATCCGTCCTTCTTTTTTGAATTAACATTCGCCCCATGATCGAGCAGTGTAGAAGCGATTTCACAGTTACCTTTTTTACTCGTTACCATCAGGGCTGTGAAACCGTTATTGCAAACTTCATCGACCTTTGCCCTATATTCAAGCAATATCTTTACTATACCTGGATGACCTTCACGACAAGCTAACAAAAGGGCCGTGTCACCTTCGTGATATTTTGCTTCCACATCTTGTTTGTGTTGAAGTAAAGTGTGAACTAAAATATTTTTATTGCCAATACAGGCTATCATTAATGGGGTGCTGCCTTCCTTATTAGCAATTTCAACGCTTGCGCCATGCTCAAGTAATATTGCTGCCATGTCCTCATAACTGCCAGGTTTTCCTTTTTTTTTCTCCTTCTCTTTAAATAAGTCTTTTACAACCCCCATGCTTTTGGCAAGCAACCCAGATAAAGCATCCTCTTCCTCCTCACTTGGTAAACGACCTGCTCGACAAGCCAACATGAGTGCGGTTTCACCTCTAGTGTTTTTGGCATCTACATCTGCCTTTGATTGTAACAACATCGATAGAGTGTTCAATCTTTGATTGAGACAGGCTAACAGCAGAGGTGTAAACCCATCCTGCTTAGTAGCGTTTACATCTGCTCCTTTATCGATGAGAAATCTTGCACGCTCACTATGATCTGCGCCACAGGCAAGCATCAAAGATGTAAACCCATTATTGTTTGTGGTGTTAATGTTTGCTCCATTTTGCACCAAGACCTTTGCCATACCCAAAAAACCTTTGAGTGACGCCATCAGCAGAGCTGAGTCTCCATCACTGTCCCTATCTTCAATGTTTGCGCCGTTGTCTAAAAGAACCTTGACCGCATTTGTTTGGTTATTAACGGAAGAAACAAGCAATGGTGTAAAGCCATCTTCTTTTTTGTAGTTGACAATTGCACCATTTTCTACAAGAAAAGGAATCATTTTGCAATAACCTTTTCCACCGGCGTGCATAAGAGCTGTGAAACCCTTATGATTTTTAGCATTCACGTTAGCACCCTTTTCTACCAACATTTTTGCCACATCAACATAGCCTTCCAGAGTTGCAATCATTAACGCTGTATCTCCATCGGTGTCACTCATTTCTATTTCCGCATCGTGTTTAAACAAAACATCGACTACTGTCGTGTGATTATTAACGGAAGCTATCAGTAAAGGCGTAAAGCCATGTCTCCCTTGTTAGTGTTGGGATTACTGCCATGCTCAAGTAAAAGTGCTGCCAAATCGCTGTGATCTTTTTTACAGGCATGCATTAAAGCTGTGAAACCGTCATTATTTTTTTCTCCAACATCTGCCTTGTGCAGTAACAGAACTTTAGCTACAGCAAAATACCCTTTCATTGATGCTATCATTAGTGCTGTGTCGCCATCTGTGTCCTTGATTTCAGTCTTTGCTTTGTGTTCAAGAAGAAGTCCAACTGTATTTCTTTGATTTTTGTTGCAAGCATGCACCAGAGGTGTTTGGTGCTTATCATTCGTGGCATCAACGTTTGCTCCCTGCATAACTATCAATTCTGCTATATTGTACAATCCTCTGCAAGACACTAATGCGAGGATTGAATCCCCGTCATTGTCCTTGGCGTCTACTTTCGCCCCATTCTCGAGTAAAACCTCTGCAATCATTAAATGTCCATTGATGCAGGCTAACATTAGAGGTGTATATCCATCGTCTTTCCTGATGTTGACATAAGCTTTATGTTGAATAAGCTCTTTGACTATATCTAGGTGTCCTTTTTTGCAAGCATGCATCAGCGCTGTGATACCGCCCAATCCATGTACGTTTACATCTGCCCCGTGCTGCAGCAAGACTTTGATGACTTGGGTGTGACCACGGATGCATGAAAGGGAAAGAGCGCTCACCCCTTTACTTGATTCGCTGTTTACATCAAAGTGGTCATCGTCTAAAAGTCGTCGAACTGTTTCGACATATCCACCGTGGCAAGCTTTTATCAATGCATTTCCACTCTCTAAATCATCTTCACCAATTGAGATTGTCTTAGCAATTGACTTAGATTGCTCAGCACCCATTCTTTTCTGATATCGGGACAAATCACAATCAATGGACGTTCCAACGCATCGCCTAATATCCCGATTTGATTAAGCTAAGACATTTGAATCTAACTTGATTCTTTAAACTTCGAGACGTACTGTTCCCCGCTGTGGTGATTAAGAAATCTTGTCAGAATCTCATTCAGTGTCGAATCACAAACTTTTCGCTCTGAAAGATCAAGAGAAACGAAATAGATTAATAGCGTTCTTTGGTGGCCCATGTGTCCCAAAGAGACTCACACAGAGATGGCGGCTTTCCTTCATATCAGGGAAAGGGCAGGTTAGAAATGGCATAATGTTCCACGTTCCAGATGATCCTGCTAAGGATGACCTCTTACTTGTCAATGGAACACGCTAACGGCTAAATTTAAAAAAAAAAAAAAGGTCTGGGAAGGCTATAAAATGAAAACAAACAGATAAAGTACACTTTGAATGAAATTAAGGTATTTTCTAAGAAAATCAAAATTTTTCAATAATATAAAAAAAAGGAATAAATGTGCCTTATCAAAAGTTTTGATGGAAAAAACATAAACTGTGTCAAGGGAACTGATTTTAGTGAATACTCAAAATCAAGGACTATCAATAAGCTGTTTTAAGTTTATCCATTAAGCTTCAAATCCTGAATAAAGTATTGAAAAAGAACAAGATTAAAAAAAATTCCTAGGACTGGTGTCTCCATTACAGTGGCTACTTAGATCTGGATTCTGGGTGCCTCTCTGAATTCTACAGTTTCCCCAAAATATAAAGTGCGGTGCACGTACGTACGTGTTGGTCTATCCGTGTTTAGAAGAAAAAAAATCATATTAATTTATGTTTTAGGTTTGAGCCCAATCGCTAAGAAAATTAAGTAAAAAAATATAAAAAATAATAAATAACCCTTCTAGATTCGAATTTGTGTTACCGTTGACTAGGTTTTAAGCTTATCTCTTGAGAACTAGGAAAGGTATTAAACTCATTTTAAGAGCCTAAATTGGTCTCACTAGATCTAGAACCTAGTCTCGGGTTAAAATTCGGAAATCTTTCGCCATGTATATCCACTTTATCGTTGAAACTCGTCTCATACTTAAAGAAGTTTGGATGTTGCCTAGCCTGGACTCTAGATGCTTTTTGGAGGCTACCTAACCTCTTCCTTAAAAACAAAAGATCGAAAAAGGATTTAGAGTTGGTTCAGCAAACTTAACTGAGAAGATTAACCACTGACCAGTTCAGTGTGAACTGAAGCAAAGTTTTCCTGCTTGGGATCAGCCATTATGCAAGAGTTGGTTTGATTCAGATAGAAGGCAAAGCACTGAAGCAACCAGTGTATAAAAAGCCAGTCGTTTTGATTTGTTCAAAGGAAAAAAAGAAGAATTTAAACCCACTGTGATTAAATGCAACCCAGTCCTGTGCATTTAATTTCGCTTCATGATTAATGATCTATTTATCTCGTAATAAGACGAGACAAATTTATGGGTTAAAACTTATGATTATGATCTTGTGAGCTCTAAAACAAAGACTCGATAGATCTATGAAGAATATTTATTAAGTCACGAGATGATTATAACCCCAATATATTCCAGCTCGTACTCGTAGCTCTAAATGACCGTGCTTGAAGCCTCACTATATTGTTTACGAGCCCAGCACTGGGCTTGACAAAACCGAATCACTGTGTGCCCCATAATTACTAACCTGTCTGCTAGGCCAATGCTCCAGGTCCGAAGTTGTGACAAGCAAGCCCGAATTTAAATGCCACTAAATAATTTTCACATAATGAAAACTGGCACAAAATAATCCTTTGACGTGCTTATGTATTGAGTCCTGAACAAGTGTCGAAATTCAGAAACACGAAATAAGACAATCACAAAATTCTAGCCTACATTCTACTCGACCCGAAACAATACATTAAATTTTACATACATGTCGAAGTGACATTGACCCTTGAACCTCAAGTGACCTCTCGGTTCACATCCGAAGCAGAAGAGTTAGGTGTTAAAATTTTTAATATAATTATTAAATGTACCTCTCAACACTGTTATTAATTTTTAAAAAAAGTTAATGCCGCTACAATTTAAAAAAAGTTAAATTAAAAGAGGTGACTCAAAAAATTTCACCCAATGAGCTTTCGACTCTCGCCTTAATCTGTCACTAAGACAAGAAGCAAGATTTGAAGGGCAATGGAAAAAGGAGAAGTAATAAGGGAAAAGGAAACATATACATGATTAAAGTCTAGCTTAGAAACTACATACCAATACAATATGGTTAAGGCCTTAAGTGTTAAAAGATAACCGAATAATAAGTTGCCGATTTGCAAGTTCTGTTGGATTCACATTATGGATAAGAATTATTTCGTCTTTGTTACAACTGCATTAGTCTAGCTCTTGAAATGGGCGGGGAAACTTGATCTAGAAATATCATCTTCAATTTAAATTAATTTAATTTCGTTATCGCTTAATTCACTTAAAGTTATTTTAAGCAGCCAATTTACCCAGTAAATTACCCGTTCATTTAACAGTCTCATCTTTCCTTTACCTGACTTGACTCTACAATGCGAACAAGGACATGGTGTAACACTTCTCGAGAGAAAAATGAATGACTGAATGTTCACCGTTGCGTTGTTGAACGCTACATAATAATACTACAGCTAAGGCTGACTCAGCCAGCTGAATGTTCGGGTTTCCTGATTGTATCCAAGTGTGTTTGGTCTGAAGCGGAACTAGAAAAAGTAGAATCTAGCTAAACATCCATACTGACTAGCCACCAAATTGAAAACTGTATTCACTCAGAAACAGCGGTGACTATTGTGGCCCCTTTTTAATGGAGTATCTCTATGATTGTGGCAAAAACAAACCTATCATGTGATTGATATTTTGTTGTGGATTGTACGGATTTACGCTCAGATGTGTCAGACTACCTGATATTGAAATGGTATTTGTTGTATATGACACCGTAAACATTTTTTTCCATGAAAGGGAATGTTTAAGTTGCCCGTTTACAATATTCACTGAATTCAGGCGAGTTTATGCCGTGAAATCAGCACAACAGCAAAGTCCTTTATTTTGGCATCTTCAAATGAACAACTGACACACTTTTACCTCATAACAAAAAAACTAGCAATAATCAGCCTATTACGTTTAAACCACCTTTAAATAATCTGGCTCAGAAATATTTAACATCTTCGAGAAGACTAGTGACGATGGCTAAACTTCCCTTTTCCAGACCTCCTTTTTTGTTCGCTTCTTTGTTGTTGATATTCTGCTAAAAAAAATAATAATCATAAATATTAAACCCCCCCCCCCTCCCCCCCCCCCAAAAAAAAAAAAAAAAAAAAAATTATTTTGCTCATTCTCAAATATATTTTTTTTTAATAACATACATGGGTGGGAGCGCGCATGAAATCTTAAAAAGCTTGCAGGCTTCTCGATTCTTGGCCACAAAATCTCAACAAGCCTGCAGACTATGCAGTCCTCTCAAACTGACGACTAATCATTACTTTGAAAGAAAAAAACATCTTAATTTGCATAGCACAATTTTGTTTCCTCCAAAGGACGATAGGCCGGCAGACCATGTCCTGAAATCTCAATTGACCGACTTGCCGGCCACGTACGTTTTTTTTTTTTTTGCTGTTTATGTTTTGCGGGGAAAAAAGGGGAAAAAAGCCTTTGACTGAGACAGCAACCATTTTAATGCACAAGAAACATTATTGTAATACTCCTTAAGTTATATTGAAATATTTACAATGGAATTCTTCGTTTCTCGGAGCAATTGCCACACTGGTGGCGTTCATAAATACACAAAATAACTAATGATAAAAAGGATGATGATAAACAATTATATGTATGATAGTCATCATGATGAAATAAATGGTGCTCGACAACTTTTTAAACTTGGAAATGAACCTTTTTAATGCAGCGAAACGAAAAAACATTTCATCATGTCAAAAAGAAAGCAACCAATAACTAGGCCTACCTTAATGAAGCGATTCCAGTAATTCATTTCAAATAATGAAAGACTCTGGTAGCACATATTTTACAGTCAGTTCCTGTATCTTGCTTCTTGCCTAACCTCTAATTTAATAGGCTCTAAATTTCCTTCTGCACTAGATCTATATCTCGTGTCTACTGACGTTATGGCTGCCCCCTTCAGATGTAGTTTTTTGTATCCGGTAAAGCCATCCGGTCAGTTGAAACTGACACTAACCGGATTAGCAATCATATGACCGTTTACATGCATCAGTTGGATATCAGTTGACTGATCATTCAAATCTTGGCCTAGATGATGACATCATTGGGTTGTCGTACCTAGTTCGCGCGAAATTCAAAACGTTCACAAAAATGGAGGATGATCAACATGATTTCGAATTTTTTATCTTTTAAATTATCGTTAAATTCTGTTCCCTGCGTAAATTTGACTTATTGAAGGTCGCTGATCACGAAAATCGTATTAATTTTTAGATTGGACCAGTAATTCAAAATAATTATTTTTATTCGTATTTTTAGCTCCGCGCGCGGCAAAATCAAAGTAAAGACCTCGAGGCGCCAGTGCCCCAGTTCACTGGATGTCCACCGGATGGGAAATATCTAGCTGCGCCAGATATCAAGCTATCCGGTACGATTTTTGTCAAGCCGCTTCTTTGCACTACTATTTTTATTCTCATGGACTGGCCGGATGGCTTTACCGGATACAAAAAAATGTGCGTCTGAAGGGGGCTTTACGTTATGCCATGTCATTTTACGGTCAGGCTAAATTCTGAGAAATAAAGTCCTAGCGTGACGCCATAACATGTGGACCTTGGCTGTTTTCCGAAACCTTACAACCTTTATGGCTTGGTGGTGACTGTTTCTGGCGAAGATGCCTTGCCAAGCAATCCTCAGTCTATACTGATTTAAATAAGGAAGACAGCACACACTTCCTTCATGCAGTTTACACGTCACACATATAACAAAAAAAAACAACAAAACAAAAAAAACAAAAAATTAATCCTGTCAATCGAATCCAAAAAGAAACTGACTTTAACAAAGATATTGATGTTTTAAATTCTAAACTGTTAAATTATTTTACATTTGCGTTTGTCTTTTATAAAATTAACGTATGAAGCTGGTCGATCCCAAGCCAACCCCCTCTTTTGCCTTCATCTCTTTATACACTTTTCATTCCGAAAGATAGAGATAGATAGATAGACACATAGATAGATAGAGAGAGAGAGAGAGAGAGAGAGAGAGAGAGAGAGAGAGAGAGAGAGAGAGGGAGGAATTGGAAAAAAAATGAGACAATGCTATTAGTATTATCAATTATTTTGGACTCTCAGAGGTTTGAGATTCTTAAGCTGATGCTCTTGTTGTTATTGTTGTTGTTGTTGTTCTTTTTGTTGTTGTTGTTGTTGCTATTATTGTTGTTGTTGTTGTTGATGCTTTTCTTTTTTTTATCAATGTTTCGTTTACACAACCGTTTTTATTAACCGACCAGGTCGATTAGTATTTGTAGTATCAGTTAGTTTTTTCATTAGTGCGTTTGGTCGTGGTCATTAGTTCTAAACCCTTCAGTTACGATGGCGTTTTGGATGATACTCCACAGATTCTCAGTTCTTTTATGACCCAATCACTTTTAAGTAAATACCTAAGACCCTTTATAATCTGTCGCTGGTTTGAACCTAAATATCAAACTTCGACGAGTTTTGTCATTTTCCTTACTATGAAAACGGATCTCAGAGTAATGGATGCAATTTATATAATTATTTATTATTATTCAATAATAATTAATGAAATTAAATAATAATAATAATAATAATAATAATAATAATAATAATAATAATAATAATAATAATAATAATAATAATAATAATAATAATAATAAATTAATCATACTACTACTACTACTACTACTACTACTACTACTACTACTACTACTACTACTACTACTACTACTACTACTACTACTACTACTACTACTACTACTACTACTACTACTACTACTACTACTACTACTACTACTACTACTACTACTGCTGCTGCTGCTGCTGCTGCTGCTGCTGCTACTACTACTACTACTACTACTACTACTACTACTACTACTAATAATAATAATAATAATAATAATAATAATAATAATAATAATAATAATAATAACAACAACAATAATTGTAATCTATATGGAGCTAAGCAAAAAATGAGGACCATCTAACTGAGCATTTCTAGACCACAAGGAACATCAGATTTGGCATAAATATTGGAGTTGCAGTTTTATTTTTCAGCAAAATAGTATTTTTTGAAAATTAAAGACATAAATGTGATTATCATTATCTTAAAAGAAAAAGGCGAATGTGCAAACTATTCCTGTCAGCACAACTGGGCAGAGATGGCAGGAATGAAACTGAAAGTACGCAAACAATGTAGGCGACGGCAGACCTAAAACCAACTGGAATAGATTTAGATGATATAGTCTAAGTTCTTAGTACAGAATCTAAAAATTTGCTTCGACATAGATTCTAGATCAAAGGCCTAGATATTTACAGCACCTAGACTCAAATCAAAAGGTTAAAATTTACAACTAGAGAAATCTAAATTTTACTTTTATGTTTCAGGATATCAATTTTTTTAAAACTTTCATTATAATGTGGCCTTAAATATCTAAGAATTCCAGCAAGGCAGTGCATTTTTAGGCACCAAATGCGAAAATTCAAAGCTTACTAATAAGCGTTTAAAAGGATCTATAAAAATATTGGGAAAGTATAGAATTGGTCAATTTCCTTTATTCCAAAAGGATTTAAGTCCTTTATCCAAATTTTTTGTTTAGAATAAGAATCATCGAGATATATCTAGATTATAGGTAAAGATGGGTAGGTGGAGGCATATGTGGATAATATTAGTAAAAGGATAGATATCAAGCCTCCTCAAACTGGTACCATGTCCGTAGTACGTGGTTTACAGCTTGTAATAGTAATAATAATAAAAATGATAATAATGATAATAATAGTAACAATAATAATAATAATAATAATAATAATAATAATAATAATAATAATAATAATAATAATAATAATAATAATAATAATAATAATAATAAAAATCGAAGTGACTATATAGAGTGTCACTCTACATAGACTGATAGAGCTCTGCACACTATTCAGAGTAACAGCTGAGCTCTTATGTGACAGAAACAAAAGACTATGAGACAAAGACAAGTTTTGCGCCACTCAGCGCCAGCCTCAGCCTGCCACTGCCATTAGTGCCAGTACTGTAGCCTACTATCCATGCGAATGCACATCCAGCGAGAGTAGATTTAGATAGAGCGCTAACGTTGCCATCTTCAAAGCTATTTGAAAAGTAAAAAGAGTAGATTCGCATAAATTTAGATTACCACAGCTGAAAGTGAAGGTAAATGGAGCGTTTTGCCGCTGGGTCGCTTTTTCCGACTCTAGACAGCTTTGAACTACAGTTTCAATCGTACCAAAAAGAACAAGGCGTTCTTTTTGTGAAGTCAAGTTCGAAAAAGGTGAGTTGAATGAATAATCATTAAAAAGATTTCAAAAATTCATTAGATCTAGATATAGACCTACACTCTTCCTAGGCCAGTGGACGAAGTGAAGTCTTAACTAATACTATTTTTAAAAAAAATTCTGTGTAATCTAGATCTAGATCTAGATCTAATCTAGATCTGTCCTACTCTAGATCTAGATCTAGATCTAGATTAGTTAGATTCAGAGCTAGATCTAGATCTAGATTTTTTGATCCTAGAAATCTAGATCTAGTGCTATTTAAATCTAGATTATAGGCCTAGCCTCTAGATCTAGTCTACTTATCATCTAGACTAGATATGAAATGTCGAACCAAAGTGTCTACATCGTGCTTATACTAGATCTAGATCTAGATCTAGGTAATTATTCATTGCCAAAGCTTGGTCACTCTAGAGGATATCTTTCCCAGTAGACTTTTAAAATTAGAATTTACTTTTAGGAATGTTCTAATAACCATTGTACCAATTCAGATTTCTTTACCTTTTCACATTGAGTTCCAAAGTTCATTGCAAAGGAAAAGTTTATTAAGTAGATCTATACATTTTTTTTTCATCATTGAAGCGAGCAAGTTTGCTCAGTTGGTAGGGCTTCTGCTTTCCATTTGGAGGTTGGTGGGTTCGAATCTCAATCGGATTGCCTGGTTCCCTACTACTGGCAGGGCCAGTGTTAATATAGTAAACTGAGTGGTGAGAATGAAGTCCTGGTATCTCTGCTCTATCTCTGTGTGTGACAGCACATGAAGTTGTCAGACGTTAGTCTTGGGACCAGTATATGTGAGATAGCCTAGTTACGTGGACGTACATTAAAATCCTTGAAAAAACAACCTTGATTTTGATTACTTCTAATCTATCATGTGATGACATGTTGTGCATATCATATAATATATATCATGTTAAATTTTACTTGCCTTAATTGGCACATTTACAAATGATTTGACATAGGCATATTTTCTTTTTCAGTTGAAAAGTGACTCCAGCTTTCTCCAGACTGTAAAGTATGACATGGTTGTCTATGTATGTAAGCAAGGAGACAGAAGGCAAAAATGCACAAGCAGTGGTGTAAGACCTAATCAAAGGTATGTACTAGTATTGCTTCTATGTCTTGCACGTATCAATTTCCTCTGTGTTATTGCCCTTGTTTCTTTTCAAAGCAATATTGTCAGCGAAAGTTGTAACACTTTGTTCGTTAAAATAAAACCTTAAAGTTTGGGATACATTTATCTTTGGACTTGACTTATTGCAGAAAAGATCGGAGATCTTGTAATTCCTGGTCATTATGGCTGGTGCCATCCAAGTGCCACTGTAGTTCCAAAGCTATCAAGCAATGTCATACAACAGCGAGTGCTATAATGGCACCCCCTGGTATAATAGCACTTTTCCGCTCGCCTCTTTTTTTCCCCTGTTAAAAGATTGTAAAAGTTCAATGATATAATGGCACCCACCTTCTTTCTTTCTTTTATAACAGCACTGTAGGTAGGCAGAGCTGTTAACTATATAGTGACCAGTTACAAATTGTTAACCCTCTACTCAGCTATCAATCTGTAGGGAACTAGGCGACCCGATTGAGGCCCTTTAAGCTCAGTTTTTCACACTCACAAATTTTTTTTAAAGTGCATCTCTTTGTTTTGCAGGAGCTTTAAAGTGGGATGCCCTGCAAAGATCCGGCTTGTTGCTGTTGAAGAAAATGGAATTTGTCAATTGCGTGTGACCACTTGCCACCTCTACCATTCAAATCATCCAGTCGGGCCAGAGGTTAGTACACTTTGATGTCCGGTGTTGATGTATGTGTCCCATGTTTGATAAGTTGCAAGTCTAACTGTACTTAAGTTGTGGACAATTTTTTTTCTCAATACACGATTACTCATTGTTGGGATATTCATTGCATGGGCTCAAGTTTTCCAGTTTTTTTTAGCTTATATGTGGCAGCCACCAAGCCCATTGGACAATCTGTATGTAAGAATCCGTGATGTGAAAAGGGAGAGGTTATGTTAGGTATGAGTAATCAAGTGGGTGGGACTAAACATTTTCTAACATGCTTAGACCAATAATACGTTGGTCTCTTGAGCGCAACTTCTCTGTTATATATTGTTACTGGAGCTATCAGTATCACCTCCCTTCACAATTCATAAAAGGTATTACGGTCATTTTTGTTTTATTATTAGGCTTTAGCATTGCGGGTTGCCGTGAAAGACTGATGATGGGCGGCTAGTGAAAACTGACAGTCATCAACACGGCCATTTGATTTTATCAGACAAATAAAAGATAGAAAAGCGCAGTCAACGCAACCCTTTTGGAATGCGTCTCTCCATCTCTCTGCCCCTCCACTGCCTCCTTGCCCCATCTCACTTATCACTGGACTGGCCAATGATACACTGCTGCACAAGTGACTGCCAGTTTGCGATCCACCTACACTCCCCCACAACCTCTCAACTCTCTTCATCTGGTACCCGATCCTTGTCTCTCCCGTTAAATTCCCTTCCCCTGTAGAGCTCAGTCTGTCCCGTTGTATCCAAGTTTGGGTCTGTCCTCATCCCACTAAACTCAAGAAGAGCTAACAGAGTTTCCGGTACAGTCCCGCTGTAGGGGTGGTCCCATTGTAGTGGGTGCCGCTATACTTTATTTTTTCTATTTCTCTGTCATTTCTTGCTTACAATTTTTGTTTTCAGACCAAAATATTAGAATGGGTTTAGTCCATATCTAAAGTTTAATAATGTCATATTTTGGTATCCACAGATCATGAAAGTTTTCCCAGAGATGCGGAAGCCAGACAGTGACAACACTCTCAACAAAATATTGGCATTGCCATCAGTGTCTGCCAGGGACATTCAACAGTATGTTCAAGAGACTCAGAACAAAGTGCTGTTCAATTCAGATATCCACAACTTGAGACGGAAGGTTGTCAAAGGCTTGGATGTCTCTGAAACGGAAAGAATTGGGCAGCAGCTAAAAACAGTTGAGGAGGAAGGGGGAAAATTCATGTTTGCAATCAATGATACTTCAGAGTTGCAGTATGTTGCTTTTATCACAAAGACAATGCTAGAAAGCATTACAACTTATCCTGAAGTGTTGGTTCTGGATGTTACATACCAGACCAATGTGAACAACATGACATAGCTCAATGTCATGTGCATTGACAATAATGGACAGGGCCGTCCTGTGCTCCATGCATTTATGCAAAATGAGTGTGCTTTGTACATAGAATCATGCTTGCAGTTTTTGGAGGCTCGTTATGCAGCTGAGCAGACCCTCACTGTATTTATAGATAAGGACATGGCAGAACTGATCGCTATTCAGGCAGTTTTTCCATTAGCCAACATTCGGCTATGCTCATTTCATGTGGCATCTGCTGTTAAAAGGGCACTGCAAAGGAAAGGGAATATGTCAGCAAAGCAGATTGCCACCTACATTGAAATGTTCCGGGGACAGAGAGACAGCGAGATTGAGGAGGAATACAACAGCCTCCGAGACCAAATGGCTGCAGTGTGCCCCCCAGATGTTGTTCAGTATTTTGAGCAGCAATGGTGGGGTTGTCCAAGATTATGGGCTGCACACTGCTCTGACAGCCCTACCTTCCATGTGACAACAACCAACCACGCTGAGTCATTTCATCAAAAGATAAAGCGAGGGCTGAACAACCGAACAAGTCTGAGTGCAGCTTTAGCATATCTATGCGAGACATCCACAAACCTGACTACCGCCCGCACCACATAATGATCTGGACGTTGCTGATGACACAAAAAAATTCAAATTTAGACACCTTTGAAAAACATACCATTAATACATAGATAGAAAAAATGGATGTTATTTTACATGAAAATATGATAGCATTGCCAAATAGCAATATTTTGAGGCACACCCACATTTCGCACCATGTAACACATCTAAAATGGGTCAATTTAAAAAGTAATTGGTCTTGAAATAAGATGAATGATCAAGTGACATACGGACAAAATTTCAGAAATATCGTTTCTTCCTTTCAAATGGTATTTTAAGTGTTAAATACTGTTGCAAATCTAGCTATGAATTCTATCAGGACTTACACTACTAAAGTAATATCATCTTCAAGGTGTATAAAAGCCAAGAAACACTACGTTCCTTGATTTTGCCTCGACTACACCTTCTTTAGTATGTACTTTATGCACCTGTAAAATATTACAGTGGTTGATTGAGATCAATGTCGGTAGTGAAAACTTTCATGAAAGTTTAGAGCCAAATTAATGAAGATTGGGTTTACAACATTATATGGTACCGGTACTGTAAAGACTTAAACAATGTTCTAACTTAATTTATGCAATGAATTGATTGAAATGTTAGATTATGTCTATGCAGGGCCTACAAAGACCTTGACTTCAGTACCAATCGATTGTCCTTTTTGTGATGTATCTTGTTTCTTTTATCATGTTTTGATTGGTATTAATGTGAAGAATAATGCAAATTTGTATACTACTATGGTTTCAATGACAAATGTTAAGTTCTTATCTTGTAATTTAGTTCAATATTGGAGACATTCTGAGTTTTTGGTAATGCCATTTAATGCCTTCTTGACATGAAATTGATTATTTTTTCTTTTAAACTCTCAGTGTCTAGATGACATAAACACTTGATGGATTTTGTATTTTAAAATTTACTGAAATTATATAACTTTTGAGCTCTTCTTTGTATGTCGAAATCATTTCTAATAATAAGGTTTATATTTTTGACAGTTTTATATTTTTACAGCAGTAATTAATATTCCATCATTAACCATGTAGCATATGTTACTCATACTTTTTGGTTATGAACATAATTAATAAACATAGACTGTGAAACCATGTGAAACTTTCTAATATTTTTTTTTATTTCTGTCTGGTCATGCTTGCTTGCTTTAAAAGAGGTTGCAGAATATGGAAACCAAACTTTAACATAGCATTTCTT
Organism: Elysia crispata; assembly: GCA_033675545.1. Classification (NCBI taxonomy): domain Eukaryota; kingdom Metazoa; phylum Mollusca; class Gastropoda; family Plakobranchidae; genus Elysia; species Elysia crispata. The sequence goes on along the minus strand of JAWDGP010004986.1, from coordinate 226,197 downwards.
AGTTAATTTCACGTTTAAAGTACGAAGTGTCTAGCGGGACCCCAAATGGGGTCTACCCAGCCACCGAGGCTAGGGAGATCTCAGAAATTTTCCTCTGTGCGCATGCGTTGTTTTGTATGTTTTCCTTCAATTCAAATCAACGCCTTTCGGTTTCCTCTGATAGAAAATGGCGGAGCCGGTCGTAACCGTGTCAGTGGGAGACTATTTTGACGATTTTGACTCCTTCAAAGCTCTTGTCAAACAGAGAGCTGAGAAACTAAATGAAAAACTTGTTATTGGATATTCCAGCCATACAGTGGAGGAAAGAAATAAGACTTTGAAAGGAAACTTCAAGTTCAAACGGGATTTGGTCTACACCAGTGTCACATTTCGTTGTGTTCACGAGGGGACTTTCAAGTCAAAAGGGAGCCAAAAAAAATCGTCGTAAGTAGATCAAGATATATATAATCTAGTCGGCCATATAGTCTATGTTCGATTTCATCTTAGATTAGATTTGAAGATTGGATTAAATCTAGAATAGATCTAGCTTATATGGTAATTCATAAAATTCAAAGGGTCCAGATGATCTAGAGTCAAGATGTAGATTAGTCTTTATGACTCAAAGGTAAATTTACACTTATTTGCACTGACGAAATAAAGGCATTTTTATCCTGAGTTATGACTTATGTCCTTTATAAATAATAAGACATAGACTAGATCTAGAGTAAAAAAAATGAAAACAAGGTTATCTCCTTAAAAAGTTAGGCTAATTCTTCATAATTTTGCGCCAGAAATAAGCTCCATTTTATTGTTCAACATAGCAAATGAAAAAATTTACATCCCATTGTGGGTTGGGTCTATTTATAGTAGTATAAGTGCAAAACTATCCAAAATTATAGGCCTATCTGGTGGAATTTTGCCCTTTATCTGAGAGATACAGTCCAGGTTGTATAATTTACCAGATATGGGTACAATGTCTAGATCTATTGATCAAGATAGATATAGTGCAAAGTATTTAAGTCTAGAATACAGATCTATCTAGATTCTAGGTCTAGATCTAGATTAATTCTTTTCAAGGAGACAGCAACATTTTAAAATGGACATTCTGTGAGAAAGATGGGCCTGTTTCATTTTTCTCGTCTCTTTGGCAAACTAGATCTAGTATGAGCCAATGATGATCGGTCAGATTATCTTCCTTCTAGATCTCTAGTTCTAAGGGCTAAGTTCCATTAGTTAGGGACCTTAAGTTAAAACATAGGCCAACTACATCTAGTCTTCTGGGTAATCATGGCACCAAAATCACGGAATATTCTAGACCTTGTTAGAGTGTAGATGAGCTTGTGACAAATTGTTATTTACAATTTTTGTCTTAATGTTATATAAACAGTACCCCAGGTGTGATGCATTAAAAATGGTCATTGGCAAGTAACCCAGACCCAGAATCTGTGTTTCGCTCATATTAGCAACATTTGTGTGACCATTGCGGATTGCCTCAAAGGTATAAAAATGTTGGATACAAAATTAATATTGCAAAGTGCACTGCAGCAATGTAAAGAAAGACAGCAAAGAGGAACATAGAGGAGTCCCCGTTAGTGTTAACCCATAATGGCACTAAACGATATTATTACAACTCACAGTGCTTTAAATAAACAAAAGAAATTGAATCTAGGTCTTTACGCAATAGACAAAAAGGCATGCATATAAATAAATAATCCAATAATAGTGTAACAGTTCTGCAGAGTGAATAAATATGCAAGCAAACAAATTTTAAGTCCAAATGTCATGCGATACCGCCTACAAGTTGTCACTGCAGAGCTTACCCATAGTCATGTTTTCCCTCAAAAGAAAGGTACCATAGTTTTCAAGTCATCATTTAAAAAACAAACCTTGTGTTGTTGGTTTTTTTAAATGCACTTTTTTCTTTCTGCCCAAACCCCCACATTTTTAAAATAATAGCTGCGTGTCGATAATTATGTTGACATAGATTTAAATAATCTATTTTTAACCCTATCCCTACATCGACTCGTGTCATAACAACATATCCATACATCGGGGATGACTTTGTCACCCCAAGGGAAAGAAGTGAGATATACCTAATCCGTACATCAGGGTGAAAAATGTTTTATATAGGGAAATACCTATCCGTACATCGGGGCTGACTTTGTGCCCCCAAATATTTATACTGTGATAAACTGTTACACCTAAAAAAATATTAGCCAACTTCCGTTGCAGAGGTCAGGTTTACATCATAGATATGAGTAAAGAAAAAACGTCATCAGGTCTCACAATGAATTTTTGAGGATCACTAAAAATTCCAGCGTTTCATATTATAAATTGTCAAAGTTACCCCCCCCCCCCCCCCCCAATGTACGTATAGGGTTAAGTGAAGTGGTTATATATTGTAGAAGAACAGAAAGATGGATGGTAAGGGCAGCTCCTAAGACAAAAAAAAACTAGATTGGTAAAAATCTTTTCCCTTTTTTTTTCTTTCATTTTGTTACTTCATCAGGTAACAATTATCATGTTTAAGCTGACTTTTCAGATGTATTTTTGTATTATTTTGTCAGAAAGATGTATTTTTGAATTATTTTGTCAGAATAGTAACAACAGTAACATTTTCTTTTCCAACAGATGGGGTCTACTGCAGCGACAGAAAACTGGCTGATGGAGAAAAGGAGGAGGTTCAGAAGTTTCTTGACCTAGGTGCACCTGTGCGCTCAATTCAAAATTTTGTGGTATCCTCCATTGGTAAGTGGGAAATGCTGTATTCTACTGCTGTTTGAGCAGTACCTGTCCCTGTATACTTGCATGAGATCAATATAAAATTTTCAGAAAATTTTTCAGATTTTTTTGTAATAACAACAATTTTATTTTGTTCTACTTGTTTCATTTAGGCCTACCCTGAAAATCTCATAATTTAAATTATAGTTTGTGAATGGGATAGAACATCCAATTCAAAGGTTTCAAATTACAAAAGGGAGCATTATTGAATCACACATTTTACGAAAAACAGTTGCTTCCTTTGTTTCAGAGTACTCTTACCAAGTTCGTCATTTTGCTCTTTGTAGTATGAGACCCGACCCTAACCTGCTATTGGTATATCTCCCAATTTTGAGATTTCTTTTGTTTGTAGCACAAAATTACACCTTTCAAGTTTTTAAAGGCTTCAGTTCCCAGGTGATTCCTTAAGGCAGGTTTCACGAAAATAGGTCTAGGAGATATTCTGAAAGTTTAAGCTTAGTTTACTGTTCTTCTATTAACTTTCACTTTTCCCTGTCCATATATTTATGTTTCTTGAATAACAAAGATATAAAAAACACATTGTCTTGTTTTTCTGTTCATTTATTTGTATGTGCGTCATAATTATGAGTGGGCGAATATCAGAAGCTGGACCCACAAACTTCCTTAAGAATACAGTACCTCGGCTTTGCTTTGTTTACATCAAAAGTTAGGCCTTGATACCTTTCAAACAAGTGTTATTGAAGAGTTAGATTGCCAAATTAGCAAATAAAAGCCAAAAGTTAAGTCTGGCGTTCAAATTTTTTACTAAAGAGACTCATTCAAAGTTGCCGATGTGTTACTGGTCTGTCTACATGATGGCATGGTCGTGTAAATAACTTTATCAGACTTTTGGAATATATTATGGTAACATGCTAACATTCTTGTTTTCCAGGTAAACCTATTAAGGTTAAGGATGTCCATAACCTGAGGCAGAAAGCCAACCAAACCAGGACCAATGGCAGAAGCCTGGAGGAGCAAGTGTGGTCAGTGCTCACAAATATTGTCACACAGGATGCTGGGGCACACTACAGTGTTTTTGAAGAAGACAATACAATCAAAAGTCTTCATACAAACCACACATATGAAAAGGTTATTAAGGAGCTACCCAGATGTTTTATTTATTGACACAACGTATTGTTTAAATACATTCAGCTACCCTGTGGTTGTGTTCATGGTTGTGGATGGGGACAATGTTGGTCAATGTGTCGGGTATGCATGTGTGAAAGATGAAAGAATGGTGACTTTGTCTGTCTTGTTTGGTGAGTTTGTACGGAGAAATGAGGGTGTGTGTGTGAGGACAGTAATTGTTGACAAGGATGCGAGTGAGATTGCAGCAGTAAAAATGACAATGCCTGAGTGTGATATCGTCTTGTGTCGTTTTCATGTGGCCAAATCTTTGTATGATGTTGTAAGAAAGTATTGTCCAAAGGTGGAGCAAGAGTGTATGCATCAGCTGTGTTCAAAAATGTTAAAATGTGCAAGTGAAAATGTCTTCTGGGAGTGTCTGGATAAAATTCCAAATGGTGTATTTAAGGCATATCTAAATAAAAACTGGGTTCCTGTGAGGCATAACTGGGCCAATTTTTCAACAAAAACCATGGTAACATGGGGAAATAAAACAAATAATTTTGTTGAGCGCCACAATCGTGCCCTCAAAACAGTAGGGAACTCAAAAACTAGTTTGGCAAATTTTTTGAAGTCACTTCTGTCGTTTCACAGTCAAAACGAACTGAGACTGAAGCAAAAAGTCCAGGAACTGGCTCTGAGAACTGTTGTGCTTCGTCCAGAAGTTACACGTGCTGCTGCTGTCCTCAGTGAGGCACAGAAGGTATTTACACCATATGCCTGTGATCAGATCATGCTGCAGTACAATAAATTGAAAGATGTGGAGTGCAGCTATGACTGCGAGGCAAAAGTGTTGTTGGTGAGGAAGAGTGATGGGGAAGTAATGGAGTACTTTGTGGGGGAGGGGTGTCAGTGTCTGCATTTTGTTGAAAAGGGTCTGCCATGTTGGCACATGCTGGCTGTGTATGAAAGTGAAGGTGTGAATGTTGTTGAAACTGTGCCAGAGCGATACAAGTTGAAGCGAATGATTGAATGTGTGATGCATGAGACTGCGTCTGAGATTGAGACAGGTGCTTGTGCAGCTATAGGGACAGTGAGTATGGTGGACAGAAATTCTGAGATGGCAGAATGGCAGAAGCGCTTGAGAATGAAAGATGTGTGTAGGGAGCTGGTGTCTGTTGGGTCACGCTGTGGTCAGGATATGTTTGAGAGACGTTTAAATGTCCTCAGGTGTCTGATAGAAAGATGGCGGGATGGTGAGGAAGTAGAAGTTGAGGACTGCTTGGAGTATGCAGATGAAATGACCACAATTGTGGGTCCTCATCATGAAGGTCACGGAGAAGTTGCTGGGCAAAGTGTTTCAGTTAGAGAAGAGGCCACAGGTGTTGATCAAGTTAGTGAGGAGGGAAACAGGATTGGTCTTAGTTTAGACGGGAACAAAAGAGTGGATCAAGGGGAAGTTGACAGTGTGCGAGAAGAGTTGGTTGAGCTAGTGGAGAGGGGGGAAGAGTTGATAAGCTTAGTAGACTCGGTTGGTGGTGTAGAGGTCAAGAGCACTACATTGGATGAAATCAATGGCAATGCTCATACACTTGTGCGGGAAGAGTTTGTCAGTTTAGTTGAGAGGGGTTCTAAAATGGTTCGGATTGTGGATTATGGCAATGGTGGAGAGGGGGGCTGCAGTGGTGTGAGTCATGGCAATGAGGAAAGGGGTGGCAGTGCTGTGAGTCATGGCGACGCTGGGGAGGGGGGCCGCAGTTCTGAATATCATGACAATGTTGAGAATGGGACAGATGGACTGTGTCAAGATAGTGTTTGTATGCGAGAACTGAAAGCATACGGGGAGTCCTTTTCGGTGCGTACTCAAAATGGGGAACGAATTTGTACAAGTGCAAAATTCTCAAGATCAAAAACAAAGGGGCGACCTAAAGGTGAGGGTATGACTTTTGGACAAAAAAGGAAAAGAGGATCTAACAAAGTTGCATCAAATTGTACGAAAAAGAGGAAGAATGATCAGTTATGTGCTTTATGTTTGGAAGAAGAAATCAGGAAAGAATTTTTTAAGGGTGGGGTGTATATGGATTGGATAGATTGTGATATTTGTCACAAATGGTTTCATTGTCACTGTTTGGGCCTTAAAAAAAGTACCACTAAATATAAATCGTTGGCGTCCGACTCTAACCGTGTAGGTGCGAGCCAGGTACTTTCAAGATAAACGAAAAAAACTGAATAACCTCTAAGCATTACGCCAATTTATCTCAAGATTGTGTAAGGCTGATTATTTTCTCAGTACCAATATTTGGGTGCTTTTATTTTGGGTTTTGAAAAACTTAATTAATTATGGCGCATGCACGTCTAGCGTCGCTAGTTGTGTCGGCGTATGCACGCTTAACGTAATGCACGATTATCACCTGACAGACAAGTGGGAGTGACTGGTAACAAACACACGCTTAGAGCGATGCACGGTTATTGTCTGCCATGTGTCTGGTGGTTGGTAGTTTATCGCTTTAGTTTTTCTTTCTTTATCGCTTATTTGGTGTAGCTTTATTACTGTAGTTTTTAATAAATCAGAGATTTTAGGTTTCAATAGACAAAAACACTACAAGTTATCATTACGTTTGACATTGATTTCTTTACACTTTACGCAAAAGCAGCGCACAGTATTAATAAAATAATAGTATTAAAAACATGTTTTTATCCACGAAGTTTATTTTTCCTTCAATATGTAGGTCTAAGACAAGAAACTAAGAATCACACATTATTTTTTTAAAGAAAAATATAGGCATCATATTTAATCCCTGTGCATATACAGCCATACACAGGCGGTTACGACAACATCAGTTAGCATTAGTAAGAAAGTAAAGAAAATTTTAAAAATATGATATGAACTCTTTTTCATAAAGTACATTTGAAAAGACATTTTTGGCAGAATCATCAGTCATTACTCAGTGTCAAAAAAATCATTGAGAAATTGAACATTCCAATTATTATCATCAAATACATTCATGTAAGTGTTACTATAAGGCATTCTTGGAGCTGATATTATACTACGATAGGTGCAAATCAAGCTCTGTAGAAAGTCGATTTTCCCGAAATTATCATTGGAATTATGCAAAATACATCTGCATACTTTTGTACTCTGCACAAGTTCTTGGAAAACAGTAACAGATATTGCAATCAATAAGCGCGTGAAGACGTTAATAAACCATTATCTTATGAAAATTTTGAAACGGTAAATTTGAGCAAGCATTGAAATTTTTGTGATTAGAAAAAAGCAATGCAACGTATAGTTATAGAAAAGCAATGTGGAAATATGTTTCCAGTAATTGGTATTGACCTTGATAAAGCCAGAGACGTGGTCATAATAATGGGGATTTTGTTTATTCATGGGGAAGGGAATCGTAAAAGCCGTGGATATCTTTGGGAATGACTGGTTTCAATTCTTGCAGATGCTTAAATTTTGCGGCTGCGATTTGCCTCTGACTGGAAAACAATGGTTTTGGCTGATGTTTAATACTTGTGGAATTTCCTCGCACAATCAGTTCCTTCCAGTCCTCATCATGGACAAGTTTGAAAAGGATGCAACCATCTGGCGTATATTGTAGACATCTGATGTCGGCAACCTGTGCATCACCAGGCTTTCTTCCTGGCCTGATACTCTTCAGTCCGCAGACCTCTGTGTAGTCTTGAAAAAAGCTGTAGTCCAGATACTCAACACTGTATGGACAAGGATTTTGTCTGGCCTCCTTGATAAATCTGACGTAATCGGAAGGGCAGTACATGTATTTGTTTTTTTATTTTTTCTTCAATCATATGGTGGACACTGAACTTCCATTTTGGTGTGTCCTTTTTCCAAGAACTTGTGCGCTATTGTAATATTCTTGGTTTGAGCCAAACGAGTGAGGGCCTTTGAGATCGTCGAATTGCGATTTTGGTAAGGGCAACCATCAGAAAAAATGATGAACTCTTTGGGTGTTAGGTCACTTTCAATGTAGTGACACACGCAGGATGCAAACTCATTTGCAGTTAAACCGCCTTCGGCTTCATGCCACACGTAGCAAGCAACATCTCGGGTTGTGCAGTCATAGATAGTAAAGTTATGAACGCACAACTTGGTCCTGTAATACAGCGCCGATGCCTTCAAAGCAGGAGCCAGCAACACCGCTTGCAGATCCATTGTGATCATTTTTACTGTACCTCCACTCTCAGATGCTCTCTTTTTGTCATCTTCTTTGGCTTTCTGTGCCATATCTTTCTGCAGTCTGTGCAGTGTGTAGGTTGCCTCACTAACTTTTCCTTCAGCATAGGATACGCACAAATCGCACTGGTCTTTTCTTGGACGAAATATCGCAAAATCACCAGCATCAAATTCATCCACAAACACTTGTCTGGATGCGATAGGCAACTGTCTGCCCTTACTCCAGTTTTTGTACTCCTGGTACACCTCCATTTTGCTGTTAAATGACCTCTCAATGTATTTCTTGGAGGAACTTTTCCTGCAGTAATGAGCAGGCATGGTCGCCAGGGATGCCAAAAACTCTTTTATTGCAGTCCGATTTGAAGAAGATGCTGATGGTTTGAGCTGATGTTCTTCTGGGACGCTCTCTTTAGTATCACAGACATTAGTCCGGATAAAGTGCTGAGTAATTCCTGTTGTGCTCAAAAACATTTTTTTTGCAAACAGGAACCAGGCCGCTGCCAATGTTAAGATTATACTTTAACGTGTTTTGCCTGCCTGACTCTGACTGCTGGACCCGATGCCTACCAACATTGCACTTGTGAACCAATGATTTCACTAAGATTTCCCTTTGCGGCCACGACATGCACCAAACCTCCTTGTGAATCTTAGCTCTGGTTTCGTCTGTAACTTCTGAGCACTTCACTCCAGAAGTCTTACAATGACACCTTTCTCCTAAAACTTTACCGGGCTTCTCAACAATAACGAATTTGGCAGAATCTGTTTCATATTTTCTACCCATATAGGCCTGACCTCTCGATCTTTTCTGGGCATTTTTTTTCCATGTCTTAGGATCTGCCTTGCGCTTTTTTGAGCTTCCTTCTTGTGTTTGTTCAGCCTCATTAGAAGTTGAAGTTGTTGGCACACTATCATCTTCATCGTTATCATGGTCCTGTTCTTCAGAATGCCCTTGATGTTTATCTTTTTCAATGACTCCTGGAGCAGTGTTATCTTTGTCTTGGTCTTTTGAATGTCCTGGATGTTGATCGTCATCAATGACTATTGGAGCAGTATTATGATGGTCTTTATCTTCAGAACATCCTACATCGTCTGCAATGGCTTGTTGGTCTGGCTGTGATGGCTGCAGTATATTAGCAGTGTTATCTTTGTCTTTGGAATGCCCTGGATGTTGATCGTCAATGGCTATTGGAGCAGTGTTGTGGTGGTCTTGGCCTTCAGAACAACTTACATCGTCTGCAATGGCTTTTTGGCCAGGCCGTGATGGCTGCAATATATTAGCTTCCGCAGACTGTGGTACATTATTATCAGAATCGGAAAGCAGGGGTGTGTTAGTTTTTTACCATTGGTAAAAATGTTGCCTTTAGCATGGACATTTGGAAGATAACAATTGAAGCTATCAACATCATCTTCTAAATCTGGTTCATTGATTAAAATGGCATTATCAAGACCAGTAACAGGTACAAGTTCAGTAAAGGAAATATCATTTAAACTTGTATCAGCTTCTTTTTCCAGTTGTCCCTGTGATGAACATCCGGCTGCATCATACGACTCCTCCAACATGTCAGCAGCTGTTTCTATTGCCACTTGTTGCTGGGCAAGTCGAACAATTCTCATGCTTCTGCTCAGAGGATTCATAGTCTGTATAGTAAACAAAATCAAAGGAACTGTTTCATAATGTTGTGACATACACACATTGTGATTGCATCACAGTGTCACATTTATCCTTATCAAACCACCACAGATAATATCATTTTATTCACAAGAGCAAAATGGATGCTCAGGTGGCGACACGTAGCGGTAGGCATGACTTATGTTCAGAGAAACTTTCTTCACCAGGGAAAACAAATTGAATTCTTTAACGGCCCAGACAATATTACGGTTACAAGTAATAACAAAACATGAAGAGACTTTGAGTGATCAAAATGGAGAGAGTGCCCAGTAGAGTATATTTTGCTAAGTGAATAAAAATGACAAAATGACAATGATGTTATAGCTTTTGTGACAATATCTTACCAATAGATATCCGTAAGATGTTAACTTTGACAGCTGGTTTCAATGATTCACCGAGAGAATATTACATTTTTTTTAGATTAAGAAATCAATTTTAGTTCGCGTGTTACGCAATAACAAAGTCAAAGAAGAAATCAATTGACGTTTTCTTGTTGTCTTTTTTTTAACCAACAAATCAGAACAACAATAACTAGAAATATAGAAGGTAGACATTGAATTAAATAAGGGCGCTACTCGTGCAACCGCCGCATACCAGTCAGTGGTTGACCGCACCTTGCTACGCTATGCGGGTTAGCACCACGTGCACGGTGCCGGCAAACCCATCTGAACTGTTTTTGACGGCGATAAACGTGCTTGCGCCTTGTTGTCACAAACAAATTAATATAACACAGCGATTAATGACATTTAAAACTCACAATTATAATAAAAGTTAAAAAGAACACAGTATAAAATGAAAACTTACCCTTTGAAGAGAACAAAACTTCTGTAAACTGTGAGAAGTCAGGTAAAAGAAGTAGTCTGTGTTGTCTTACTCTGGATCGGCGGAAACACGATTAGAGCATCGGCATTTCGCATAGGTCTGTCGTGTGCGGTTAGATCACATGACTTTTTCGCGCCAAAAATGTTGAAGAATTGCTTTGGACATTTTTGTGGTGATGGAAGAGATGGTCAGGTTTATTTTTAGACCATAAAAGGTGTCTGATAGAAACTGGCGGTTACACGGTTAGAGTCGGACACCGACGATATGTTTTTCATGCAAGCCGGCTTTAGAGGTATGATAATTGATATGAGCTGATCAAAGTTGGTGGTGGGTGCATGAAAAAATGTATGTGTGGCAATGTATTTCAGCTTACAATTTATTTTCTAAATTATCGACGGCTTAGCGCAAGAACTGACTAAATCCACTTTTCATAGTTTTGGGAAAATTGAGTTTGAAATTTTGTAAATTTTTTAAGTACCGCTACAAGTACAATATACTTACTTGAGAACATAGCGTAAAATCCTTTGGCACAGATGTAATGTAGAACAAGCTTTGTAAGGCTAATCAGTGAAATTTAGTTAAGATAAACAGCGAATATTTTATAAGGATGAAAAAACATGAGTATGCATGTTGTACAGAAGGGAGTCAGCAACGCTGACAATGGATTGAACTGACAGCTTGTCGGATAAAAATTTGTACTTTAAAAACTTGTGTAATATCTATGACTGTTTTTCATATTTTTTTTACTCAAACAAAAACGATTTAAAGGATAGTATGTACATGTATGTTAACACAATGCTATTTCTTAAATGTGCTAAATTGACTTAGCACTGTTTTCAGATTATTCAATAAAACACAATTGAAATTTCTGAAAAAATAATTGAGTATGGTTTTGTTTTTATTTCTGTTTTCAAATAATTAGCCTAGATAGGTAAAAAGTAAAAACTTTTTTTTTTTTAAATTTTTGATTCGGTGTTTTATGGCTAAAGCAGTACATGTACACAAAATGTCATATTATGAAAGACCACAACCTTTTCGATACAACCAGACTCCACATTATGTAAAAAAAAGTACAGTATGTAGTTTCCACGGGGAAACTTTTCTTATATAATTAATATCATGTACCAGCACATGCATTGTGAGACAATAAATGCAAAACATTGAGTGCCACTTTATGTGTGAATTCTCTCTCCCTCTCTTTGCACCCCTTAGTCTCTGGCAACGATCTATCCGGTCATTTTCTGACAAAACCTAGCCAACTAATCATCGAGTTATTGACGATATCATTATCAAGGTCTCTATAATATAAATTTGCATGTTTCACATGGTCAGAGATCTATACTGTCTTACAGAGGAAGGGACAAATGATTTCCTTTACATGCAAACAAAAAAAAAACAACGTCAAAATTCTGATCAAGTGTTAAATAATTTGCATGAAATTTCTCTAAAAGTTTACTACATTTTCTTGTTACTGCTGTTGCTCCTGCTGCTAACACAGCAACTCCTGAAACTACATTTACTACTACTACTACTACTACTACTACTACTACTACTACTACTACTACTACTACTACTACTACTACTACTACTACTACTACTACTACTACTACTACTACTACTACTACTTCTACTACTACTAGTACTACTTCTACTACTACTACTACTACTTCTACTACTACTACTCCTACTGCTCCTGCTACTACTCCTACTACTACTGCTACTACTACTACTCCTACTCCTACTACTACTACTACTACTACTACTACTTCTACTACTACTACTACTACTACTACTACTACTACTACTACTACTACTACTACTACTACTACTATTGCTGCTGCTGCTGCTGATAAGTTGATGTTGCTGGGTGACTAAAATTAGCATCAACACACAAAAATCAACTTACCCCTTTGATATAAAGAAGAGGATCATTACAACAGTAGAATCAACTTATTGATTTTTTGGTGTTACCAAATTTGGGGTCTCTCTAGCCTGGTGTCTAGGTGGACCCCATTTGGGGTCCCTCTAGCCTGGTGTCTAGGTGAACCCCACTTGGGGTCTCTCTAGCCTGGTGTCTAGGTGGACCCCATTTGGGGTCTCCCTAGCCTCTTCCTTTAAAGTAACAAGTCTTTACCTTTCAACAAAGCAGTTGCTAAACAAAATGATACACTTCACTTGAATGGTTAAAACAGCTAAAGTTGGTTCATGATATCTTAAGATTTGAAACTTGGAAACTGATTCATTGGCTTTTCTCATCAACATAGTGATATCAAGGGCAAGAATCCATGTTTTGAGTATTATATCTCAGACTGTGACATCCATTTTAGATCTTTAACTAAGCATGACTTTTTCTTCTATTCAATTCAACTCAAAATTTGCATTCACAAGCTGCAAATACATGTAGTTTGGTCAAATGAAAAGAACGATAACTAATAATAAATGGCAATAACTCTGTCAATACTTTTGTGACATCCGTTTTAGATCATCAACTAAGCATAACTTTTTTTTCTATTCAATTCAACTCAAAATTTGCATCCACAAGCTGCAAATACATGTAGTTTGGTTAAATGAAAAGAACAATAACTAAAAATAAATGGCAATAACTCTGTCAATACTTTTGTGAAATTTACTTTGAGTAATGTTCACAAAGCGCCTAACAACTTTACTTCTTTAAAGTATTTAAAATTATTTGTAAATAAGGAGTTACAGGCACTTAAATATTGGCCTGCTGAGCCTCATATGCTCGATAGTTTTTGAGTTTCCTTACTTGGCAATGCACCATATGTAAATTAAATTTAAAAATTGATTTATTATCTGATTTTGAATTTGGAAATCTAACAACCATAGTCAAACTCTTATAGAAGGAGAAAGTAAAACACACTTTAAAAAACATAACGGTCATGAAAGTTTCACTTTCGTCACCTGTTTACGTACATGTACTGCATCGTACATCCTAACGAGTGTTACTCTACATAGTGTCGCGGTCTATAGTGTTTGGCTCTATGTAGAGTATGTAGAGTGTGACTCTACGTAGTGTCTTGCTCTATGTAGAGTGTGACTCTAAATAGTGTCCGGCTCTATGTAGAGTGTGACTCTACGTAGTGTCTTGCTCTATGTAGAGTGTGACTCTAAATAGTGTCCGGCTCTATGTAGAGTGTGACTCTGAATAGTGTCCAGCACTATATAGAGTGTGACTCTGAATAGTGTCCAGCACTATATAGAGTGTGACTCTGAATAGTGTCCGGCACTATATAGAGTGTGACTCTGAATAGTGTCCGGCACTATATAGAGTGTGACTCTGAATGGTGTCCAGCACTATATAGAGTGTGACTCTGAATAGTGTCCGGCACTATATAGAGTGTGACTCTGAATAGTGTCCGGCTCTATGTAGAGTGTGACTCTATATAAAGCCAGCCTAATAATAATAATCAAAATCCACCTGTCCTCAATATCGCCATCCAACTTCACATCTTCATCTTCATCACCAGTGCTTTTATGATTCTCGCCATCTTTCTACTTATCATAATCATCATCATCATTCTCCTCTCTTCTTCATCATGTAAACAAAAATTTTCAGATTTAACACGCTCTAAATGCTTTAGTTATATTTGTATTGGAATTATACCATTCGCGATTTTTCCAAACAACGCAGTAAAATTATCGTTGGAAAAGATGTTTCAGCATACATTAGAACCGGTTCATGGTCTCGTTATTGTCATATTGTTAAACTTACACATCAGAGCTATGCTTACCCCAAAACAATTTTTTTACATCTCACTCTGACATCGTTTTTCCCGAACCTGGATTTTTAAATGTTTTTACCTCATACAGATTTTTTTTTTCATAAATACTAGACAGAAGATCCCTGTAAACACGCGTTAGAGGACTATAGAATAAATTTCCAGAAAAAAAGTGCCAAGAGGGTCAATGCCTTGCAAAAAGAAAAAGCTAACTAATTTTGTAAAATCCAAATCTATGTACTGATTTCAAAAAAAAAAACATTTGTTATCACTTAAGTTTAAATAACTGCGCGACTAAGAATTCCCACCTGACAGTGCATTTTTATGCTCTTATTGCGAAAATTCACAGATGTAAAAACAGATTGGAAAAGTACAGAATAAGTCGACTTCCTTAATTAAAAATTCATGTTATTTGTGGTCCTACTAACATGATAATTGCGTTCAAAAGGATCAATGAATAGATAGAAATTTGACAATTATCTTTTTTTTCTTATTGAAATTGAATATTTTATGAAATTTCATGCTTAATTTTAATATCAAAGAAATCATAACAACGATGGGAAAAAAATCAAAATGTACAAGGTTTTTAAATATTTTTTTTTAAATAAAGCATTTCAATAACTGAAGTTGATAAAGATATGACGATCGAATACAGACATAAATTTCTACAATTTATAAGGCTTTAAGAAACGAAGCATGGTTGTCGGTTCCAATGAACAGGACTGTGGGAAATACAACTACTTTGAAGTAATGCAAACTTTAAAAAACAAGAACAAAGACACACACACACACACACAAAACCAACAAAATAACAACCAAAAAACCAAACACAGAGATAGCCTCTAGAGCCATAAAACTATACTAAAGAAAAGCAAACTTTACAAGAATAGACATATATACATATCTCCTACCACTCATGGTGCAGTTACAAAAATATATAGAATCTTGAAACATTGGAATTCTTCTTAATCTTGTGGGACACTGATCTTGACAGCTTAAAGTTCAGTAAACTTCATCACTATACATTGAGTGGTTTTGGGGGAGTTAGCGAAGAAAGAAATCGAAGTTGCCTTTTAATATATAGATTTTATGAGACGGATGTTTTAAAATCACCAAAAATCAATTTAAAGT
This sequence comes from Elysia crispata, assembly GCA_033675545.1. NCBI lineage: Eukaryota > Metazoa > Mollusca > Gastropoda > Plakobranchidae > Elysia > Elysia crispata. The sequence goes on along the minus strand of JAWDGP010004986.1, from coordinate 210,812 downwards.
TGGGATGTTTTTTTTGTTTTATTAACAATGTATTTCGGATACAAGCCATGTTTTCTCAGCAACAAAGAAATGGAACAAATTATTTCCCTTGTTAAGAAGATTAGTAGAAGTGCAGATAATGAGTTTTAGCCTTCAAACATTAGAGCAAACATCATTGAATATAATCAGATTTAAAGAAATGTTTCTAGAAATGAGAGTTCAACCATTCATTTCTTTATTTATAAAAAATATATCTGTAGGCATCTTCGATTTCTTTCTCCGTTATTTATTCCTAAACCACTCAATGTATAGTGATGAAGTTTACTGAATTTTGATCTGCCAAAATCAGTGTCCTACGCGGTACAAACGAAAAGTTATAAATTTAGGCCAATAAAAAAAACGCTCTTTAAAGTTCGTTATATATTTATTGTAATTAGTTCATTAAATTTTTTTTTGCTAAATTTGTTACGATGAATCAAATAAAATTTAAAGACTGTTTTTAGCGATTTATAGTTTTTACAGTGGATGACACTACTAAAACAAATTATTGTTATTTTATAAATATACATAAATATTTGAAAAACCATGTTATTTTACTTTAATGGAATTAAAAAAAAAACATTTGATCTACTCCAGCGTAAAGACAAAATAAAAACGTCATGGAAAACATGTCGTTCTGTGTAGAAAAATACTAGTGATTTGTTTGATCAGTATTTTAAAAGTCATCGTCGCCTTTTCTTCCGGAGCGGCGGTTGCGAATATAATCACCACTTTTGCATCTTTTGTACACGTTTCGTACTTCGATACTCTTTTATAGCTAAGATATCAGCCAGATCTACTAGTTGAACACAAGGAACCGTAGAAAAAAAATCAAGTTAAGTCATTTTTATTAACTTGCCACTTTTAATTTGTCTTACATGAGTTAAACAGATTAGATCTAGAATAATTATAAGCTTTAGTAACCCAGGGTAACCCAATATATATATTTTTTAAATCCAGCGCCTTAATTTTTCCTCCTCTGTAATATTGTCTGAGCAGCTATGTGTTTTTACTTTGCATTGAGACTATTTTTTCACCCTATCAGGTCAAGCATTGCATTGATGTAATGTGTCAATAGCACCACATTACGGTTTCGGTAGAGAGATAAACTGGAAAGATTGCACCCAAATTTAGTTTATTTTTTGCTTTAGATATCTCCTTCATTTAAAGAATATCCTCATGACAGCATGAGAAGAATTCTGTCTAAAGGTTCTATATATTTTAAAACTGTTGCTACTATGAGGGGCTTTGACAGAGATGGATCTGTTCCTGTTGTAAAGTTTGCTTAGTTATGTCGCTCTGGAGGAGAAATATAACTGTTATTGTTATAAAATCTATTTTTCTTTATTGAAGTAGTCTTCTCCACCTGTTCCTTGTTGTAAAGTTTGCTTTAATACAGTGCAGTTGTATGGCGCTGGACGATAACAATCTCTTATTGTAAAGTTTGCTTTAATACAGTGCAGTTGTATGGCGCTGGACGATAATAATCTCTTATTGTAAAGTTTGCATTTTTTCAAAGTAATTGTCTTTCCCACCTGTTCATTTGTGTGTGTGTGTGTGTGTTTGGTTCTTACTAATCTTTTACGAATACGAAACTCTTTGCATTCAAAGTTTGAAGCGTACCTCTTCGGATGGTTTGAATGCTGTTAGCAATTCCGAAAAGAAACAAGTCGAACTTTTCTTTGTGTATATTGTGTAGCTTGTGTGCATTTTACAAAATAAGATACCGGTAACGGTTCTTTGATAGTGAAAAGTATGGTACAATCAATGACGTATTAAAAATCACAGAACCCTTAATTTTCTTCGAAATCCTACTGCAGAAATTCAGAGCATTGCAATGCAAACCCAAGGTTTAAAAAAAATATTAAAAAGCAAAAACAAGACCAACAGAACAAAAACAAACAAACAATTCCCCACACCTTCTAAAAAAAAATCTTCGAACCTCCCGCACTAAAGAGCACGTTTATTACCTCGTGCTCGTGCTATTTATTTATTCCTATTGAATATTCTTTAGAATCAGTCAAATGTGATCTTTTGATTCTTTGATAGACTTACCTCATGCATCATTATGATTCAGCACGGCTATTCTCAAGTTATTGATCGGCTGAAGTTTGCTTAACTCAAAATTTCCCCTTGCTGGGAGATCAAGTCTGTTCAGGCTTCTATAAGCAGGCACATTCTAAAATAAACTCGGCCTGCTTTCGTTTCTTATGTTCCGAGATATAATAATCATGTAATGTAATTTTTTTTCATAAAGAAAAACTGGGAGCTAAGTGGTCTGTTTAATTGGTGTATACGGTTTGTGATTGGCTCTATAAGAGTGGCCCGGTCAGAAGACTATGGATATATATATAAAGAGAGAGAGAGAGAGAGAGAGAGAGAGAGAGAGAGAGAGAGAGAGAGAGAGAGAGAGAGAGAGAGAGAGAGAGAGAGAGAGAGAGAGTTTGAATCTTTTAATATTTGCCAAAGTTATACATAAAACATTTTTTTTGCAATTTGTGCGAAAGTTTGAAAATGTCGGTTGCTGTGTTTTAAATTCAAACGGCAGTGAGTTGGTCGCATGATTTATTAATTGTAAAAAGATCAGAGCTATAGAAAACTTTATAGCAGTACAACCATAAAAAATATTTTATAATAATAATTATATGAATAGTTTCAAACGTGCAGTTCAGGCTAATATCCATTTGAAAGAGATATATTATATAAAATCCGCGCCTAGTTCTGTTAAATCAAAGGAACCGGTTCACTTATAGTTGCCGGTCTTTCCAAACCTGCCCTTCACGCTCCACTTAATCCTCTTTAAAAACCACCATTTGGTTTTTTCCTTGGAAGCCTGCCTTCTCAGAATGACATAGACTGACGTCAGTAGACACGTGATAGTTTGCATCTCAAAGAAGCCCAGAGCCACTTAAAGGCTAGATTAGGCAGCGAAAGTCATCATACGCCAGGTAAACAGGTAAGATTACAAGCAAGTAAGACATCAGAATAGATATAAACATAATCATACTGCCATTATGACATACTGAAATAAATCACTGACATTGCATCATTTCTCTAGGTAGATTTTTCTTTCTCATTTTTGCGTGTCTTTTTTAATATGATGTTTTCACTTTCGCTTTATAAAAAGTATTTTCATTTCCAAACATAATTTTTTTTTCATCTCCATTATCATCATCATCCTCGTGATCACTATCATAAATATAATGTTATTCATCATCATCATCATTGTTACAGAGTATGGGAAATACATAACTCGATGCAGTAGTCTACACACATAATGGAACACCAGAATAAAAGAGCAGAGTGTTTATCAAATGGTGTTTGGACAGTGCTAATTACACAGTACCTGTGTGTTTGTAGAGATGTAATTGGAATCTTAAGCTTTTATAAAAAGAATAATTGATGTTACAAAAACTTTAAAAAGACGAAAAAAAATTGGAAAAAATCACTCAGGCGAACTTGATTTTATGTGAGCCATATAGCAAACAATAACACAATTCTTTTTCTCTATTTGCTCTCATTCAGTAATGTTAGTTTAATCTCAAGAGTACTTTTATTCAGTTTAAAAGCTAACTGATAAAATGGGTAACCTTGCAGCTCTCGTAGAAATTTATTTCCTTCTAGTTATAATGCCGACGTTGGTTGGTGCACTCTGTGCAGTGTCTTTAAGAGACTTTAAGAACCTATTGGAAAATGCTTGAGAAACCTCAAAGACTGTTGGTCTGTACTCCAAGATCTATATATTTGAGGCATACATATTGTTATCGTTCGTCCTAGATATTTGTGCGTCCAATGGCAAATATGGTGCATCCGGATTCAATGGCTGTCTTTGGTGCGATTTGGGCTTTCCCAATCAAGATTGCAAGTCACTCAGAAAGGCTTAGTAAATACCTTCGTCATGAAACTCTCTTTTTAGGGAGCGTATTGGCGTATTGGTATAAGCTATGTTCTCTTTGAATGGCAAGGCGATGGGTGCCGAAGCATCTATAAATTGATGGTTCTAATCCCACCAATTCAAGCATTTTCGGTCATTTTCACTTAAACAGCCCAGGCGGAACTGGTGGGGTGTAGTTTTGTAGCAGGAACAGCGGTAGATTGTTGTTAGTTTGAAAACTATCCAATATGGTAGCATTCAAAATTGATGTCTAACTACGCCTTCATACAACCTCCTGTAGTGAAAATTTTGAACTCAGCAACAACTTCGATCGATTCTGTGCACTGAAGAGAGAAAAAAAAAATATAGAGGTGCCGAAGTTTTTATGTTTGATGTTTGTACAATAGGAAGAAATACATAGTATTAAGCTATAGCCGAGCTGACGTATGTATACAAAACCAAAACCTGCCTGCTAGTGGTAGTGTTTCTATCCCTTCCTCAAACCCCTACAAAACTTTGTATTGTGTATGCATAAGATATTGACCCTAATTTTATTGGCTTACGGGCTGTGCTATAGCATCAGTAATGATTCCACTTCTCCTAACTCGCGAAAGGCCGGCAGTGAGGAAGGAGGAGTGCGAATATCAAACACCTGAATATTCTTTACTTGATCTAGATTCTAGATCTACATGTACTGGGAACATGCTTTGCAGTTCTTTTAAAAATTGATCTTCAGGAGTATGTATATTAGTAAATACTACATCTAGTTATGCTTAACTTTAGTGTGCCTGTTGTACTTGGTGGGTTGCATCGTTTCTATGATTTGGACCTGTTGTAAAACCATGTAGATCTAGGTCTAGGCCTAGCCCTATCATATTCGCTATGCATCAGTCGTGTTTCGTTGTACACATTTATGTGCCTGAGTGAGGCGTAGAGCTGAGATAGGCCTACTACTCTATTACAAGAGGTGTCGAGAGCTACACAGAAGTGGTTTCAATTATATAAAACAGAACTTGAGTTTCCAACTAAGGTTAAACGTGGGTGCTTTGAGCATTCTTTCTCACATTCTGTTAAGCAGAGTTCAATGCAGAGCTAGTATCAATTATTAAAGAAAAAGATTTGCTCTAACTTGTTTCAGGCTCAAGCCCACGAATCGCATTTAAAATACTTTGGAAACAAAACATGCAGGGTCTGAAAGAGACATAAATTGTGGGCCGATGTGCGTGTTCTCTGTCTGAATATATATCAACTATATATATATAAATATATATATATATATATATATGTATATATATATATAATTATATATAACTATGTATATAATCGCTTGCCTACTGAGATATCTAATCGCCATGTTAAAAAGTTCTTATCACTACTTGTCAAAGTAGTCCTTGTTAGTAATGTTACATATACTTAGTTTTAACGGCACCATTGAGCGAAACACAGGCAAGCAGGAAGGTCTTTGCTGTTGGTTTTTGAGGAGTGCTATCAAAGTATCATGTATCACAAGCTCTGTGTTGCTGAAATTGTGCTATGTTTAGACCAATGATCTAATCTGGTTTAGAACGGTTCTGAACATGAGGTCATGAGGTCATCGACGGGGCATGCGCACTTGGACATTTTTGCAAAAATATGTCGCACGGCGCAGCGAGCAGCGGACCAGCACTGTGTAAAGCGAAGCTAGGACTTTATTTCTCAGAATTTAGCCTGACGTGAAAATGACATGGCATAACGTCAGTAGACACGAGATATAGATATAGTGCAGAAGGAAATTTAGAGCCTATTAAATTTGAGGTTAGGCAAGAAGCAAGATACAGGAACTGACTGTAAAATATGTGCTACCAGAGTCTTTCATTATTTGAAATGAATTACTGGAATCGCTTCATTAAGGTAGGCCTAGTTATTGGTTGCTTTCTTTTTGACATGATGAAATGTTTTTTCGTTTCGCTGCATTTAAAAGGTTCATTTCCAAGTTTAAAAAGTTGTCGAGCACCATTTATTTCATCATGATGACTATCATACATATAATTGTTTACCATCATCCTTTTTATCATTAGTTATTTTGTGTATTTATGAACGCCACCAGTGTGGCAATTGCTCCGAGAGATGAAGAATTCCATTGTAAATATTTCAATATAACTTAGGGAGTATTACAATAATGTTTCTTGTGCATTAAAATGGTTGCTGTCTCAGTCAAAGGCTTTTTTCCCCTTTTTTTCCCGCAATACATAAACAGCAAAAAAAAAAAAACGTACGTGGCCGGCATGCCGGTCATTCGAGATTTCAGGACATGGTCTGCCGGCCTATCGTCCTTTGGAGGAAAAAAAATTGTGCCATGCAATTAAGATGTTTTTTTTTTTTTACAAAGTAATGATTAGTCGTCAGTTTGAGAGGACCACATAGTCTGCAGGCTTGTTGAGAGTTTGTGGCCAAGAATCGAGAAGCCTAAAAAAAATTTTTTTTTTTAATTATTCGGGGGGAGGGTTTATGATTTATGATTATTATTTTTTTTAGCAGAATATCAACAACAAAGAAGCAAACAAAAAAGGAGGTCTGGAAAAGGGAAGTTTAGCCATCCTCATTAGTTTTCTCGAAGATGTTAAATATTTCTAAGTCAGATTATTTAAAGGTGGTTTAAACTTAATAGGCTGATTATTGCTAGTTGTTTTTTTTTTGTTTTTTTTTTGTTAGGTAAAAGTGTGTCAGTTGTTCATTTGAAGATGCCAAAATAAAGGACTTTGCTGTTGTGCTGATTTCACGGCATAAACTCGCCTGAATTCAGTGAATATTGTAAACGGGCAATTTAAGCATTCCCTTCCATGGAAAAAAATGTTTACGTGTCATATACAACAGATACCATTTCAATATCAGGTAGTCTGACATATCTGAGCGTAAATCCGTACCATCCACAGCAAAATATCAACCACATGATGGGTTTGTTTTCGCCACAATCATAGAGATACTCCATTAAAAAGGGGCCACAATATTCACCGCTGTTTCTGAGTGAATACAGTTTTCAATTTGGTGGCTAGTTAGAATGGATGTTAAGCTAGATTCTACTTTTTCTAGTTCCGCTTCAGACCAAACACACTAAGATACAATCAGGAAACCCGAACATTCAGCTGGCTGAGTCAGCCTTAGCTGTAGTATTATTATGTAGCGTTCAACAACGCAACGGTGAACATTGTCATTCATTATTCTCTGGAGAAGTGTTACACCATGTCCTTGTTCACATTGTAGAGTCAAGTCAGGTAAAGGAAAGATGAGACTGTTAAATGAATGGGTAATTTACTGGGTAAATTGGATGCTAAAAATAACTTTAAGTGAATTAATTGATAACGAAATTAAATTAATTTAAATTGAAGATGATATTTCTAGATCAAGTTTCCCCGCCCATTTCAAGAGCTAGACTAATGCAGTTGTAACAAAGACGAAATAATTCTTATCCATAATGTGAATCCAACAGAACTTGCAAATCGGCAACTTATTATTCGGTTATCTTTTAACACTTAAGGCCTTAACTATATTGTATTGGTTTGTAGTTTCTAAGCTAGACTTTAAACATGTATGTTTCCTATTCTCTTATTACTTCTCCTTTTTCCATTGCCCTTCTAATCTTGCTTCTTGTCTTAGTGACAGATTAATGCGAGAGTCGAAAGCTCATTGGGTGAAATTTTTTGAGTCACCTCTTTTAATTTAACTTTTTTTAAATTGTAGGGGCATTAGCTTTTTTTTTTTTAATTAATAACAGTGTTGAGAGGTACATTTAATAATTATATAAAAATTTCTAACACCTAACTCTTCTGCTTCGGATGTGAACCGAGAGGTCACTTGAGGTTCAAGGGTCAATGTCACTTCGACATGTATGTAAAATTTAATGTATTGTTTCGGGTCGAGTAGAATGTAGGCTAGAATTTTGTGATTGTCTTATTTCGTGTTTCTGAATTTCGACACTTGTTCAGGACTCAATACATAAGCACGTCAAAGGATTATTTTGTGCCAGTTTTCATTATGTGAAAATTATTTAGTGGCATTTAAATTCGGGCTTGCATGTCACAACTTCGGACCTGGAGCATTGGCCTAGCAGACAGGTTAGTAATTATGGGGCACACAGTGATTCGGTTTTGTCAAGCCCAGTGCTGGGCTCGTAAACAATATTGTGAGGCTTCAAGCCCGGTCATATAGAGCTACGAGTACGAGCTGGAATATATTGGGGTTATAATCATCTCGTAACTTAATAATAATTTTTCATAGATCTATCGAGTCTTTGTTTTAGAGCTCACAAGATCTTATATCATAAGTTTTTATCCATAAATTTGTCGAGTCTTATCACGAGATAAATAGATCATTAATCATGAGGCGAAATTAAATGCACAGGGCTGGTTTGCATTTAATCTCAGTTGCACAGGGCTGGTTTGCATTTAATCTCAGTGGGTTTAAATTCTTTTTTTTTCCTTTTGAACAAATCAAAACGATTGGCTTTTTATATACTGGTTGCTTCAGTGCTTTGGCTTCTATCTGAATCAAACCAACTCTTGCATAATGGCTGATCCCAAGCAGGACAACTTTGCTTCAGTTCACACTGAACTGGTCAGTGGTTAATCTTCTCAGTTAAGTTTGCTGAACCAACTCTAAATCCTGTTCGATCTTTTGTTTTTAAGGAAGGGGTTAGGTAGCCTCCAAAAAGCATCTAGAGTCCAGGCTAGGCAACATCCAAACTTCTTTAAGTATGAGACGAGTTTCAACGATAAAGTGGATATACATGGCGAAAGATTTCCGAATTTTAACCCGAGACTAGGTTCTAGATATAGTGAGACCAATTTAGGCTCTTAAAATGAGTTTAATACCTTTTCTAGTTCTCAAGAGATTGGCTTAAAACCTAGTCAACTGTAACACAAATTCGAATCTAGAAAGGTGGGGGGGGGGGAGGGGGGGTTAATTTATTTTTTATATTTTTTTACTTATTTTTCTTAGCGATTGGGCTCAAACCTAAAACATAAATTAATATGATTTTTTTTCTTCTGAACACGGATAGACCAAAACGTACGTACGTGCACCGCACTTTATATTTTTGGGAAATTGTAGGATTCAGAGAGGCACCCAGAATCCAGATCTAAGGTAGCCACTGTAATGGAGACACCAGTCCTAGGAATTTTTTTTAATCTTGTTCTTTTTCAATACTTTATTCAGGATTTGAAGCTTAATTAATGGATAAACTTAAAACAGCTTATTGATAGTCCTTGCTTTTTTTTGAGTATTCACTAAAATCAGTTCCCTTGACACAGTTAATGTTTTTTCCATCAAAACTTTTGATAAGGCACATTTATTCATTTTTTTTATATTATTTTGAATTTCTTAGAAAATACCTTAATTTCATTCAAAGTGTACTTTATCTGTTTGTTTTCATTTTATAGTCTTCCCAGACCCTTTTTTTTTTTTTTATTTAGCCGTTAGCGTGTTCCATTGACAAGTAAGAGGTCATCCTTAGCTGGATCATCTGGAACGTGGAACATTATCCCATTTCTAACCTGCCCTTTCCCTGATATGAAGAAAAGCCGCCATCTCTGTGTGAGTCTCTTTGGGAGACATGGGTCACCAAAGAACGCTATTAATCTATTTCGTTTCTCTTGATCTTTCAGAGCGAAAAGTTTGGGATTCGACACTGAATGAGATCCTGACAAGATTTCTTAATCACCACAGCGGGGAACAGTACGTCTCGAAGTTTAAAGAATCAAGTAAGATTCAAATGTCTTAGCTTAATCAAATCGGGATATTAGGCGATGCGTTGGAACGTCCATTGATTGTGATTTGTCCCGATATCAGAAAAGAATGGGTGCTGAGCAATCAAAGTCAATAGCTGAGACAATCTCAATTGGTGAAGATGATTTGGAGAGTGGAAATGCATTGATAAAAGCTTGCCACGGTGGATATGTCGAAACAGTTCGACGACTTTTAGACGATGACCACTTTGATGTAAACAGCGAATCAAGTAAAGGAGTGAGCGCTCTTTCCCTTTCATGCATCCGTGGTCACACCCAAGTCGTCAAAGTCTTGCTGCAGCACGGGGCAGATGTAAACGCACATGGATTGGGCGGTTTCACAGCGCTGATGCATGCTTGCAAAAAAGGACATCTAGATATAGTCAAAGAGCTTATTCAACATAAAGCTTATGTCAACATCAGGAAAGAAGATGGATATACACCTCTAATGTTAGCCTGCATCAATGGACATTTAATGATTGCAGAGGTTTTACTCGAGAATGGGGCGAAAGTAGACGCCAAGGACAATGACGGGGATTCAATCCTCGCATTAGTGTCTTGCAGAGGATTGTACAATATAGCAGAATTGTTGGTTATGCAGGGAGCAGACGTTGATGCCACAAATGATAAGCACCAAACACCTCTGATGCATGCTTGCAACAAAAATCAAAGAAATACAGTTGAACTTCTTCTTAAACACAAAGCAAAGACTGAAATCAAGGACACAGATGGCGACACAGCACTAATGATAGCATCAATGAAAGGGTATTTTGCTGTAGCTAAAGTTCTGTTACTGCACAAGGCAGATGTTGGAGAAAAAAATAATGACGGTTTCACAGCTTTAATGCATGCCTGTAAAAAAGATCACAGCGATTTGGCAGCACTTTTACTTGAGCATGGCAGTAATCCCAACGCTAACAAGGGAGATGGCTTTACGCCTTTACTGATAGCTTCCGTTAATAATCACACGACAGTAGTCGATGTTTTGTTTAAACACAGTACGGAAATAGAAATGAGTGACACAGATGGAGATACAGCGTTAATGATTGCAACTCTGGAAGGCTATGTTGATGTGGCAAAAATGTTGGTAGCAAAGGGTGCTGACGTGAATGCTAAAAATCATAAGGGTTTCACAGCTCTTATGCACGCCGGTGGAAAAGGTTATTGCAAAATGATTACATTTCTTGTAGAAAATGGTGCAAATGTAAACTCCAAAAAAGACGATGGCTTTACACCATTGCTAGTTGCTTGCGTTAATAACCAAACAAATGCAGTCAAGGCTCTTTTAGACAACGGAGCAAACATTGAGGATAGGGACAGTGATGGAGACTCAGCTCTGTTGATGGCGTCACTCAAAGGCTTTTTGGGTATGGCAAAGGTCTTGGTGCAAAATGGAGCAAACATTAACACCACAAACAATAATGGGTTTACACCTTTGATGCTTGCTTGTGGCGCAGATCATAGTGAGCTTGCAAGATTTCTCATCGATAAAGGAGCAGATGTAAACGCTACTAAGCAGGATGGCTTTACACCTCTGCTGTTAGCCTGTCTCAATCAAAGATTGAACACTCTATCGATGTTGTTACAATCAAAGGCAGATGTAGATGCCAAAAACACTAGAGGTGAAACCTCACTCATGTTGGCTTGTCGTGCAGGTCGTTTACCAAGTGAGGAGAAAGAGGATGCTTTATCTGGCTTGCTTGCCAAAAGCATGGGGGTTGTAAAAGGCTTACTTAAAGAGAAGGAGAAAAAAAAAGGAAAACGTGGCAGTTATGAGGACATGGCAGCAATATTACTTGAGCATGGCGCAAGCGTTGAAATTGCTAATAAGGAAGGCATCACCCCCTTAATGATAGCCTGTATTGGCAATAAAAATAATTTAGTTCACACTTTACTTCAACACAAACAAGATGTGGAAGCAAAAAATCACGAAGGTGACACGGCCCTTTTGTTAGCTTGTCGTGAAGGTCATCCAGGTATAGTAAAGATATTGCTTGAATATGGGGCAAAGGTCGATGAAGTTTGTAATAACGGTTTCACAGCCCTGATGGCAACGAGTAAAAAGGGTAACTGTGAAATCGCTTCTGCACTGCTCGATCATGGGGCGAATGTTAATGCAAAAAAGAAGGACGGATTTACACCGCTTATGCTAGCCTGTATTAACAAAGAAAAATCCACGGTATCTGTTTTGCTAAAGAACAACCCAGACATTGACATCAAAGAGAACGAAGGTAAAACTGCTCTTATGTTAGTCGCCAAAGAAGGGCATGAGGATATTGTGGAGATGTTGTTGGAACACGGAGCAAGTATTGACGAAAAAAGCAATAAGGGATTCACAGCCCTGATGTATGCGAGCAAGAAAGGTCACGGTAATGTTATTTCTGTTCTCATTCAACATGGCTCGGACATCAATGCCATCGAAGACGACGGCTTTACACCTCTTATGCTGGCTGCTATAAATGAGCAAACTGATGCTGCTTTGGTTTTACTTAAAAATAATGCCAAGACAGACACCCAAAATAAAGATGGAGCCACAGCTCTAGGGTTGGTGTGTGAAAAAAGTAACGAGGATATGACAAGACTTCTGTTGCGCCACAATGCGAGCGTTAACGCCAAGAATAACAATGGCTCTTCACCTCTCATGTCTGCTTGTCTTAAAAGATGTCAAAGCATAGTGAATATGTTGCTAGACAATAATGCTGATGTAAATGCTAAAAACAACAATGGTGACACTTCTCTAATGCTGGTTTGCGAAGCAGGATATGAGGAAATCGCATCAATTTTGTTACATCGTGGTGCTTCGGTGGAGCTAATGAATAAAGATGGATTCACTCCTTTCATGCTAGCCTGCAATAAGGATCATCTTGCAGTTCTCAATGTTTTCACACAACTGAACAAGGACATTAACTCTCCGAATAAAGATGGTCAAACAGCTCTAATGCTCGCCTGCTATGATGGTAACGAAAAAATTGTGGAAGTGTTGCTGAATCACAAGGCTAACATAGATGTAAGAGATAAAGATGGTGACACCGCCCTTTTGCTTGCCTGCCAAAAAGGCCATGCCAATATTGCCAGAAATTTACTTGAGCATGGTGCCAAAGTTGATAACGCAAATGAGAACGGTACTACGGCCCTCATGTTAGCCAGTATAAATGGTGAGATAACTGTGGTAGAGGCTCTGCTGAAGAATGGGGCAAACATTGATGCAAAGGACAAGAGAGGATTGACAGCTTTGAATCATGCGTGCAATAAAGGGCATCTACTTGTTGTAAAATATCTGTGTGACCGCGATGCATCTGTATCCTCATGCAATGAAGGCAAACCTGGCAGGGATCCAGGGCCAAGTGACCTGGACGTTACCAACCGTGATCTCAGCCAAGCACCTTCGAAAGGAGAAGAAGGTACAATTTGCTTTTTGAACTCCGCCGAATGATACGTAAAGCAAAAATGATCGTTTTTATGAGTAAAATCTATATTTCATTCCTTTTCTTTTAATTTGTGATGATAGCAACATCAAATATCTCTCACATTGTACATTTAGTACGTTAAGTTTTTGTAACTCGTCTCCTAAAGTTTCAAACGAGATAACCAAAATCCTAAAGCTGATCTTTCATTTCTTTTTGTTTATGTGTGTGTTTTTTGGGGTATTTTTTTTTTGTAA
>JAWDGP010004986.1:125000-192500 GCA_033675545.1 Elysia crispata | reverse complement strand
CTCCAAAGGATTATCTATGTAAAGACAAGAATGATTTTTTATTATTGAATATAATATTGAGCTCAGATTTTAGTTCAAGAAGTATTTATTACTTGTATAGAAATGTTATGCCGTTTCAATTCATTAATGCTTGCTACAAAAACCTCAGTATGTTGAGAAAATTAATACTGCTATTGTTTGATACTGAAGAAAGCAGGAAAATTTAAATGAAAAGATATTATTCATTTCTTTGAGTAGGTAAGTTTTTCTTTAGAGTCTGCAAAACGATCTTACCAGTCTAGAGAATCAGAGAAACACTCTTTTTATATCAATTTTCTCCAACACAGAAACAATAATTGTGTGCGTAGTCTAAAATTTAAGTATCAAGATGTTAGGGGTTCCATGTACATGTATATTTCTTTAGATTACAATATAAGAGTAGATTTTGTTACACATAAGATGCACATGTTTTATTGAATTTTATCATTAATAGAGAAATATTCTAAATCATCCTCTTTTTCTGAAAAAAAAAGCCATTGATATACAATTTTTTTAAGACATTGAATTAATAAAACTGGGTTAATTCCATTTCATTTTTGACTATGATGCTTTGTACATGTAACTTTAACTGTCAATAATCCTATGAATATTCGTATTCATGGATAAGAGAGTATCTTTGGAAGAGATAATCAGACAGATAAATAAATTATAGAGATAGACAGGCTAGATAGAAAAGAAAAAGTGGTGAAGAACAAGGAGGAGGAGGAAGATTAGGGATGAATAAGCTGAAGATGGGGTGGAGGGGAAGAGAAGGAGGAGGAAGGGTAAACGGTCAGTAGGAAGAGAAGTAGAGGAAAAGTAGAAGAGAACAAGGAGGATTTGGAAGAAGAAGAGATGGAGAAACAAAGAAAGAAATTTGAAGAAAGTCCCAGAACCATATTACAAACTATTTCATTGTAATTTGTAGATCTGTACTGAAGAGAAAACCAGTATATGTGTACTTTTTTTTCTAAATTGCATGTCATTAGTTTTTGTAATAGTTCAATGTTTAGAATAAAATGAAGGTTGAGATTGTAGACAGATAAGATAATTCATCAATAGTATGTACATACCACAATCATTCACCCTCCCGAACTTTTTTTTTAGTTAAAAAGTAATTGTTTCTTCCTAAGATCTAGACCTAGTTTCTTGACATGAAAAACATCAAGTTACTCGCTGCTCTAGAGCAATATTATCTCAAATGTTCTGACTGTAGAGCAGTAAATCTTGAGTTGGAGTTTAAAACCTTATCATGATAGACTTTAAAACACATTATGAAATAATTTGTGTTGGGAGATGACATTTACAAAGGCGTCGACAATAAACAAGACTTCAAAAGTGAATTCAGCAAATCTCTAATGAAGCGATGTAATGGATGCAACTTGTCGGATCAAGGGTGGTACATGAATGGCTCTAAATAATGTTTGAGTTGCTCGGAACCAATATCCATTTTTTACCTACTACAGAAGGAGCCTTCATGAACAAGTTGGTTTAGATATTTTAATTTGACTACATGTCCAAAACTGAAAACAAATTACATGTATTATCTTGCACCCAGTCCAATAATGTCACAAGCTGACAGTTTTATACTCCAAGGTTAATGTTTGTAATCAGGCATTTCTTTAGCTTCCCAGTGGTAAGAATTATATGAAATTATCAGAAAAGATGTTTTGGTTTTGTAATTTTTTGTAAATGCTTTTTTTGTGCGTATTTTTTTTTTGTATAGAAAAGTTTGAGTTTGCTCTGAATTGTTTCATCTAAATTACTTGGGGAAAAAAAACAAGTTTTGGCGCCTTGTTTAATAGAGAAGGGATGAGCTAGGGTTTAAGAAGATTCATTAGAAAGAAAGTTATGAGTTTGTCTAAGATTACTGCCATTATCTAAGATAAGGTTCCTTAAGCTACCACAAATCTCTCATCGAGCCTTATCAATTGCTCTCTTTTCCTTTCTTTTTCTCCACTTGTTCTTCTCTCTGTCTTCTCTTTCCTGCACAGGTCTTTTAACGTTTTCTCCTCTTCCTTCTTCCTCATCATTGCCCCTCCCATCGCCCATGCTTGTCTTGTCTTCTTGACTCCTTTTTTTTCGCCTCCAATCATCACTCTTTGTTCGATATGATCTGCACTCCTTTCTATATGGAGCTTACTGTTTTCCAGTCCTCTCTTTCCACCGCCTTCCGTATCTCTTTATGACTTATCCGCTATTGTTAAGTGTTGTCACTTTCGAATCTATCTTTTATTTCTTTGTATTCTGCCAGCTTAATTATCTTTGTCCGTCTGTCTGTCTGTAAATTGGAGTTAAATGGCAGCTCATGACAAAGATATAATATATTGACATACTATTACATGTATATCCATGTATTTTTACATCTTTGATAGAGACCATTAAACCTAATTAAAATCGGTAGAGACACACGTGATGGTGTTACCTTTTTTATTTCTTCACCTATTTTATGCTCGACATTTTGAATTTTTTGTTTATTCTTTGATAAGTGTCTTTTTTTTTTTGTCTATGAAAATCCTTTTTTTTGTTTAATTACACGTACATATATTTAATTCTATACCAGATTTTAATATTGTCATAGGACAATTTGATAAATCGATAAATTTGATCCAAATCAGACTTTAAAAAAAAAGGAGAGGATACAGAGTAAAAAGAAAAAGAGAGAGGAGGGTGGGGGTTAAGAGTGCTTCTCATGCTTAAGCTAACATCCGCGAGGATTTCCATCATAGGGTTGGACCATTCGCTTTTTTAAACTGTCTCTAGAGTAACTTGACATGGTGATAGCCTTACACCGACATATTTGATCCCGCTTGCAAAAAAAAACTTATGATTTCAGTTACATCAGTTAAAAAATTACATAGAAGGCAGAATTTTTTTAAAACGATAATAAAAGATCCTTTTTGTCCAAAGTAGTGTAATTAGAACTGGGTATACTTTGATCAAAATGAACACAAAAGGAGCATCGTTGGTTTCAGGGGTTTACATTCTCAACCGAAATGCCTGACGGAGGTTTGATACACCCATAAATCTGAGAATAATGTTTCAGATGGGCTAAATAAACTGTAATTAAAACATGCAGCATATTAGTTACAACTTTCGATAGGGACAAATAATGTCAACAGGATGAGGATTTAAGAAAATAGAAATTTATAGCTAGACCATGAAAACACATTTGCAATTACAGGGTTATAATGTCAAAATCATGCAAAGTGAAGATTCTAAATGTATAGTATACATGTATTCAATATTACTACCGTTGCCTGGTTGCACGTCTCATAGTGAGAAAAATATAAAACAAACTTCGGCCTCCTGCGAAACACATGATTCCGTAAGGACTTCTTTTAACATGTAGGGTGTATTTTCTCACATTAGAGAGGATATTCAATGTTCTTGGTGACATTGCAGCTTGAGAAATGATTGATGGTGTTGATGGTTGACTGTTAAGGTTGCCCTTGAATGACAAGAGGAACCTTGTTCAATCAAAGAGGATTTATGCAAACTGCGGACGCCACGTTGCTTCAAAAATTACAATGCATTATTTTTCCTCAATGTTAATAATTTTATATATAGGCTCGAGTGAGATGCAAGGGTCTGTTCACTGCATTCGTTAAAAAGTTTTAATTAAAACTCTTAAAAGTTTTTAAACAATTTATAATTAATATATAACATAGAATCTTTTGTTTTTGTCAAGTAATGAAAGATCTCATACCGTGAGATACACATACTTCGACATCACAATGCAATACGCTTTATCAGTGCGAACCTAGTCTTATCATTGATTTTAGAGTGTCACGGATTTTTGCTTATCTCACGACGGATACAACGGTGTGGCTTATCTGATGTTAAATCTCATGCCTATACTTATATCTAAAATCATTACTCAAGCATTGAAGAGCCTTTTTAATATATATTCAGATCATATTAATGTTATTATTTTATAAATTAAAATTATGGTGTACCAGTATTTCATCCTCTCTAATCTCGGTCATTAAGTAGCCAGAGCAAAGGGGCGTCAATATTCATGATTTAACAAAGCTTTAGATATGATTGGCCGCCCGTGTGATGTCTGCATTCTACTATCTAACAGGAAATAAATCTATGGGCTTCGAAAACTTATTCATATTTATTGAAAAACATGATTATGTTTAAGTTTGAAGTTTAAATTTCCGCATTTTGCAACACGCACTAGAAGCGCCGGTGGCTGTGGGTTAGCACGTCCGCTCTGATATCCGCAAGGACCATCGTCGCGTTGGTCGAGCCCAACACCATCGGTAGGTGATTTCACAGCCTCATCCCTTCAGTTCCGCCCTGCATTGCGGGAGCCTAAGTTCAATATGCTGCTGAGATTACTGTGTTGTGGACGGGATATGTCAAAGAAACAAAGATCACTCGTGAAAGAATATTGGCCAGTTGGTGAGACTCAACATTTTCTAGCTAGCATAGATGATTCATTCCATATTTCTTCCCATTAGTATGGCAAAGATGGAGAGATTTAGTTACTTCAAAGTAAGTAACAGAAAACGTCGTCGATCTCTTGGGTCTTCCACACTACCACTTCCACCATTATACATCGGTTCAATTTCAGAAATATATATATATATATATATATATATATATATATATATATACATGAAATATCACCCACATGAAAGTATTGAGTGGAAAAGATAGATCCATTACTTTATCCACCTATATGCGTCATTGGCTTTTTAGAGAAAACTACGGACATTTCAAATAAATCTGGAGGCGAGCTCTTTATTTCCTAGGGCACTAGTTTTCTTCAAAATATTTTTTTAAATCCCACTGGTAACAAATTGTCCATTCTCTTCATCCCCTATTGCGCTATCACGGCTTAGGAAATACCATCCTTCTGCATCATTCTGTTTGCTTGATTGAGGCCTCAATTGAAGTACTGTGTAAACTTGCTCTCGATTTCTCGAAAAGTTACGTCCACCTACACTGACGTAGATTCAAATTCATTTTCTTGGAATTATAATTCTAAGTTATCTTCCAAAATTTTGCCATACATTATTGTCATGACACAAAAAGTCAAAAATTATCCCTAAGGGAGTGCCACAATACACTAGTAAGGAGGAAGAGCTTGTGTGTGTGTGGGGGGGGGGGGTGTCAGTATCCACCGTAATGGCGTCTTCGGCAAGGTACGGTGACATCGCACTAGTATAGAAAGAGTAATATTTAGTTATCTCCGCCAGATATAATAATGTGAGCATATTTGATTTCAATTCGCAATTTCCTGGGAACATTTTTAAATTGATTGCATAATACACAGAAGGATGTGATAAGATACAGTCACATTTTATGCCCCTAGTCTTATCTCTACCCCAAATCTACACGTGTACAACCGCCATTTAATCTTTAAGTTAAACTTTGATTTGTCACGAGGCATGTGATAACGATCTTGCTCGATAGATAATCGTTTAATGGGAACTTCGAAATTAAAAAGGTTCCATGAGCTCTAGAGCATAGAGTGACATAGAACCATTATCCTCTCAGGTCATGAGATATAATTCGTTACATATTTGCCACCTGATAATCACGCGCACATTTCTTTTTTTAAGATCGCAAAAAAAAATAAAAAAATAAATAAAAGCTCATAGAGTATAAAATCTGGCACAGTCCTCTAGGGGGATTCATTTCATTTTGATCTGTTCTGGAGTTAACATGCATCTTTTGTCTGCTCTTTCCCTGGCCGGCATCCTTGCCGTGGCCTTTTCAGCTACAGTCAACTTCACCCCTCTCAGTGATCCTGAGATCGAATACATCAACAACCTGCAAGGGAACACCTGGAAGGTAATACAAATAGTAAAACTTTTGACCCCCCTGTATCTGTGCCGTTTACGCCCTCAAATACGCTTCTAAATACATAGCGAAACACAATTCCAATTCATCTTGCAAATCTCTAGCCATGGGAATTAGAATATATATATATAAAAAAAAAAGAATAATTAGGTAAGTTTGTAAAAAAAATAAAATAAAGCTTGTTTAAATACTTAATGTAAGTTGAAATAAATACGCAGCTGTGAATTAGCGCAAGGCACTTAATTATCTGACTTTTTTGCCGAAATTCAACGCCACCTAATAAGTGTTATAAAGGAACTTTAAATAGAATAGGAGGGTACAGAATAAGCTTGTCTCGTTATTATACTAAGAAAATTTCAATAGTTTTGGAATGTATTTGCTTCCTGCCCAAATTTTAGATCTAGGTTTTTATTGCTTCTACTAATTGTGCGATACAGAAATTTAGGGCATTAGAAACCTTGGCGCTTAAACTAAGAAACATTTCAAATAAATACATGTAGTCTTGTTTGAGGTGACTTTAGAAAGGTTATCGTGGAAATAATAAAAGTTCTTACGACATCTTGCTCTTCCGCGGGTATTTTAACGCTTAAAGTGCACTGGCAATGGTATTAGAGTAATTGCCCATTCGACTACGATTTCAAATTCCTTCATCTTTTTTCCTTTGATTATTTTTTCCTAATGAATTTTCCTTTTCTTTCATGATAATTTCATCCAAATAAAAATTTAAAAATTAATTTTTTCGCAAAAATATTTTTGGCATATCATGGTTAGGTTCTCGCATATAATTCGTTAATAAAAAAATGCAAGCCATGTTTTCCTATTTTAGCACTCCTTTTCTTTTTCTTTCCTTTTTCTGCTGGGTCACAAGATCTAAGTTATGAGAATGAATGTAAAAATATAATTATTGTGACAGTCTTTTTCCCTGTTTTTTTTTTCCTTTCCGTATGTAACAAAAAAAAACATTCTAAAGAATATTCGCTTCCTTTCTTCATCTGTTGCCTCTCTCTAAAAAGAAATCATTTTTGTTTGCCATTTGCGAATAGGCAGGAAGAAATGCTGGATTCGAAGATGTGAAAACTGCCAAGACTTTGTTGGGGATAGATATGGAGGCCAATGAGCTTTACAACAAGTAAGTTCTTTCTTTGCCTTTTTTGAGTTGTTTTCATTATTTCTGTTTGTTTATTTTTGGTTTGCTTAGTTTGTTTGGTTTGGTTTGGTTTATTAAAGTTTTGTTTTGGTTTGTTTCTTGCTTATATGTGTGTTTCTTTGTTTCTTATTTTTTCCCTATTTTTAAGGAATGGTTGTTTTTGCTTAACAGTAGTTTTTAATGAAAATTTATAATAACTTTGATGTCAAGAGCAGTTCTTGTGTTATAATGTTGATCATTATAATATTTATCCAAGGTTTTCACGTAATAATTTTCAATATTGGAAAGGCCCGTCTGTACTCATTGAAGCAGGTTCTTTGGAATTTGAATTAACGCTTAACTGCATTATACGCTTTATGAAAGAACTAAAATAGGACTTTACAGTGGAGAAAGCTATTTCTAGATTTTTAAAAAATTCTCTTATATCCTTATATGTATCTCTATTTAGCACTGAATCATGAAATAGATATTCAAAGCCTTTCCTTCTAAACATTTCGAACCATAACGATCATTAAACGATTAAATTTCTTAGAATTTTAGAACAACTATATTTTTATAGTTATAATTCCAGAATAAGTACTATTGTAAGTAGGAAATTGTGAAAGAGAAAAAATGTCAATAGTAAGTATGACGTTATTGATTATCGCATGAAAGACTGTTCATCATTTCTATCTATGGGAAGAGTATTAAAGGAAGAACATCTTTCATTTTTTTTTAATTTTTGCCTTTCCTTTTACAATGCAATGACTGTACAAAAGTAAAGACAGTTTGCCTTTTTAGAATTAAGTGAATTCGTTTTCGACAGTTTTAATTCTGTTGTGAGTTCTGAGGTCTTAACTGTATCATTATTCAGTCTTAATGTTAAATCATAGGTTTAGATCAATCTGAGCAAAAATCATGTGACACCTCATAAATCAATATGACTCTTTCACCAACCTACAAATTGAACAACATTGTCTGAATTATGAGTGTATTTAACGTACAACTCAAGTTCACATACATTTTGAGCGGCATTCGCATTCAAAAGAGCGGACTTTTATCCTCTATTGCATGAAAATGAAAGTCATTTCCAGTAAATCTAAGATCAATAAAGTCACTGTCTCTCCTTGCTTAAGATTATGTAAGAGCATATCTTATCAAGTTTCTATCATTTTCATAACTTCTTTAAGAGACTGGTAATAGTATTATGAAGGGATCTTTCAGCTTTCTAAGTAGGGACATATTATTAGATGAATATTATGTGGTCATAAATTATGATAATGAATTATTGTCGGCCAAAACATTTATTATATATATATATATATATATCAGCTTGTTCTTTCTAGCTTTAAACTTTTCGACGTTTTCCTTTATTTTGGGAAGGAAATTTACTTCACAATCTTAAATAATTTGTAGGAATATTCATTTTTTATAATTTATTAAACATTTTTGTTTCTTAGTTGTCTATCATACTCGTAAAGTAAGACTATGTTACACAAAATTCAAACAGATGTTTTTCGATGCATCGTTTCTATAAAAATGTTTGCTTTCATGTTACATTTCCGTTGATATTTTGGACCAGCTGAAGTGGTAAAAGGGTACAAAAATTTAAATGTCACTTATCCGATTATTTATCATATATGTATGACCTTTGAACCGATAATAAATTTTTGAACGATTATCTCGTAAGCAATGCTTGAAGGAAACACAGTGTTTTGTGACTGAGAGAGGGAGAGAAATAAAGTGAGAGATGCTATGCACATCGACCTATTGACTTATGAATCAGATCCTCTATTATAGATACTAAAGACTCTTTGTGAAACATCGAATTATAATTGAAATTTTGATGATTGAGAGTGTATCAAAGGCCGATCATCGATCCAAAAGTGCACCCAATTACTCACACATATACTCTATAAGCTGTTACTATTACGTTGATTGTCGGTACATGAGGCTTTGCTATGATGTATTCGTCCTTTGCCTGTTAACTCCTGTTTGGTGTCCTAGCGCGATTTCAGATTATATTGCAAAAGCTTCACCAAAATCGATAAACCAAACTCATTAAATTTTTCCAGACTTCACCTATCATATCCAGAGATTTTTTATGCTGAGGATGACCTTCCTGACCAATTTGACTCCAGAACGAAATGGTCCAACTGCAAAACCATGAAGGAAATACGCGATCAGTCCAACTGTGGCTCATGTTGGGTAAGACGAAAGCGATATCAGCAATAAACTATAAAACTATGATGTACATAATCTTGTGGATATATCGAACTCCACCAGCTTTTTTCATGTGTCCTCTGTGACTCCTTATCGTGCCTTTCATCTTGAGACCTGCACTTTTTGTAATACAGTTTCCCTATCTCTGTCTGCGCTTCTTCTTCCTTGCACTCTGCCTTAGATAGAAACTTTTTATGAAAAAGAAATATTTTGCGTAAGGAAAAGTGGCATTTGTAAATGTGTGACTTTTTGATTAACCCTTAGGCTCTTGAGATTCAATATCTTGACCTCGAAACAAACCGTTGTTTGAGAGTTAATTTAAAAACTGATATCCTAAAGATTCAGCTTATCTCACGAACGTTTAAAATAGCTTTTAACAAGATCTAAAGTTCAATCTTTTTTATTTATTAATATTAAAGATTTTTGTGGAAAATTTATTATTGATTGTTTGTTTTTCTTCCCCATGTTATTGGGTCGTTGTCGTCGTTTTTTTCCCTCAGGCTTTCGGTTCCGTGGAAGCAATGTCTGACAGGATCTGTGTCGCTCAGCAAGGGAATGTCCACCTCTCTGCCGAGGATGTCCTCAGCTGTTGTGAGAACTGTGGGAACGGGTGAGTAAGTTTTACAGATTCTGAGGTCATGAGTTATAGAGGTCAAGGGTGAGTTAGTTAACAGATGCTGAGGTCATGGGTTATAGAGGTCAAGGTCGAGAAAGATTTCGAAGCGATCGAATGCATATAACGCCAATGAAATGGATGTAAATGAATTTTGAAATAGTTTTTTTTTTCCTAGTTGCAAACCTAAAAAAAAATTCTACTCATAAATTATAGACTTTAATGGGCAAGTTCTTCACCTAATTCCCGTTTTACGATGTGTTTTTTTTTTTTTTTTTTTTGTGTCATTTAATTTTTTCCCTAAGTTTCATTGAATTATATATATTTTCTATAATACGATAGTTTTAATAGACGGGAAAAAAAAGGGGACCAGAACGAAGATACAAGAATGACAAGACAAAGCGATTCCCTTAAAATCTGTCCAATTTTCGCCGCGCTTAAATTTGGGCATTTTTCCATGAACTCAAATTCAAACAGTGTTAGGGACATGCTTTCTTTCAATGGTTTAACGTCCAACAAACTTTACGAATGGAAAGAAAGAAATAGAGCAAGGGTGGTAACTTCGTAAAAAAATATTACTCGTTGATTTAAAAAAAAATAAGAAAAGAAAAAGATGCCAAGTGCTATAAGTGGTAACTACTATGAAAACGCGTTGACTGTGTTGGAATGTTGCAGATGTAGTGGCGGCTACCCCACAAGAGCTTATCAGTACTGGGTAAGGGACGGCGTGGTGTCTGGTGGTGTCTATGGTAGTAAAAAGGTGAGGAACGTATTTTTTTTTATAAACATCTGTGAAGCGTCTCTCTCTCTCTCTCTCTCTCTCTCTCTCTCTCTCTCTCTCTCTCTCTCTCTCTCTCTCTCTCTCTCTCTCTCTCTCTCTCTCTCTCTCTCTCTCTCTTCTCTTCTCTTCTCTTCTCTCTTTCTCTGTCTCTTTTTTTTCTTTTTCTTCTCTCTCTTGCTCTCTATAAATATGAAAGCACAAAGACAATACATGGAGTATAGCTCGATATTGAAAAAGGATTATAAAGGAGGCACCTATGTTAGTAGAAACAGCATGACTTTTTTTAAACAAAGCTTTCAATCACTCTCTCTCTCACTTCCTCACTTCCTCACTTCCTCCCTCCCTCCCTCCCTCTCCCTCTCCCTCTCTCTCTCTCTCTCTCTCTCTCTCTCTCTCTCTCTCTCTCTCTCTCTCTCTCTCTCTCTCTCACTTTCTCTCTTTCTCCCTCCCCCACTCTCTCTCTCTGTCTCTCTCATTTTCTCTCCCACACTCTCTCCCCCCTCTCTTTCTCTCTCTCTTTCTCTCTCTCTTTCACTCATTCTCCATCCTTCCGTCTCTCTCTCTCTCTCTCTCTCTCTCTCTCTCTCTCTCTCTCTCTCTCTCTCTCTCTCTCTCTCTCTCTCTCTTTCGCTCTTTCTTCCTCTCTCATTCTTACCAAGCACTAACTCCATCTCTGGTTATTTATATTTCATTCTCTTTCTTTTACGTTGGTTTAAGAGAGTCTGCTCTGTCAATCTCTTTGTATATGGATGTCCAATCGGTTATCTGGCCATTTTCTAAGCACCAATCTATCCATCTATCTATCAGACAATCTATCAAACTGTCTATCTTTACATCTAACTACCTTTCTATATCAGCCTATCTATCTATCCATCTGATGTATAAATATAAAGAGACACAGAATAGGGGATCGAAAAACAAGTAATGTAAAATTCATTTATATTGCGAAATATTTTAGACTAATGAGTTTCTTATCGTATACATAAGAGAGTTAACGTCCTGGTGAGGACTCTGATTTGAGGAGTATCAAATCTCAAGTTATGGCTAAAAAATCTTAAGTATTGATCAATATAACTATCTATCTATTTTCTGTCTACCTATCTATCTGTCTGTCTGTCTGTCTATCTATCTGCACGTCTCTCTATCTGTGTATCTATCAATTCCTTTTTTATAACTATCCATCGATCTATTTATCTTTTTCAGTGAAAGATATATAGTTGCTTTTTTTAATTTAGCATCATTTACATTTCAATTAAATTAGTAAATTTCGCGATTTTGATTAAATTATAAAATTCCTTTGAAATTTATACATGTATTCAGTCTAACTTTATATCTTCTTTTTCTCCGTGTTTTCAGGGCTGCTATCCCTATGAAGTGGCTCCTTGCCACACCCCCACACCCAACTGTAGCCACGAGTGTCCCACACCAAAATGCCACCATCAATGTATCCCTGGATATTCGAAAAGCTACTCTGAGGATAAACACTTCGGTGGGTCAAGTATTGAACTGAATACAAATAATATTGGTTCAAAGTTAAGAACTAAAAAAATTGATAGTTAGATAGATGTTAGATATAAAAGTAGATAGATAGACAAAACGATCGATAGATATATAAAGAAATATATATATATATATATATATATATATATATATATATATATATAAACAGCAAATAGATAGATAATTAGATAGATAGACAGACAGACAGGCAAATAGATAGATATTTAGGTAGATAGACCAACAGATAGAGAGACAGACAGATAGGTAGGTAGACCTTACTTTGCTCACTCCCTCCCTCCAACCCTTTCTTCCTCCTTTCCCGCTCATCTCCATCTTTGTAAATGTAACGGTCTCTTCCTCCAGGCGCCAAATCTTACGGTGTGAGGGGTGTGCAAAACATCATGAAAGAGCTCGTCAACAACGGCCCCGTAACGGCTGCTTTCACCGTCTACTCTGACTTCATGCATTACAAGTCAGGTAGGCCATCCATCTGACAGTTTGAACCTTGTTGCAGTTTGATCTGTTTTGTATTCTTTGATTTGCCGCAGTTGGGTGAAATCGACTCATTTTGTACTTTCCAAATTTGTTTTAAGATCTTCTTAAACGCAAATAAAGCTAGCGATTACCCTATAAAATGCATAATGGTGCGATGCTTTTCGGGAATTCACAGATGCATACTTAAATCTAGGTTACTTTAAAAAAAAAAAAAAAGATTTATAAATAAAATTATTCTTGGTGATAAGTAGCCAACTATTCGTATTTAATCACAGGTGTGTACAAGCATAAAACCGGAGGTCAGCTGGGGGGTCATGCTGTGAAGATCATTGGCTACGGTACTGAAAATGGACAAGACTACTGGCTGGTGGCCAACTCCTGGACCACTAGTTGGGGTGATAAAGGTCAGTCACTCCCTTAGATATTTAGTGGAGTTTAGTGCTTCCTGTTGTTGGTCCATTTCGACGAGCTAAAGAAATGAATAATATCAAATTATTTTTACTTTGAAATCATGAAATTCGAGTTTCCATTACTTGTATTGAGACAGATATAGGAAATTAATTTTACAGCCGCCACTATCCCTGATATTTGGATGATATGTCTACATTCATCCCAGGTAAGAACTTCAGTTAAGGCAATTTTTAGATTAAGAAATTGGAATATGTGTTTCAGCGATAAACATTTGCCGCTTAATATTTCGCAGTTCTGTTGTTTTGTTCTTTTTTTTTTTTTTTTTTTTTTTTTTGTTGTTGTTGTTGTTTCTTTTTTGGTCATGATAAAGTCCGTAAAGAGACTAAGTCTGCAATTGCAATGCCAAAAACCCGTGATATTTTCAACTCTCTCACGCTTTTTCTTGCATCTTAAGAAATTCGATGTATCGTAGGATTTCTAGTCCCTACGGACAATAATTTGAAATCTGTAATCCCAAAATACAAATTTGAAAGGAAGAATGTAGAAGGAAAACATCTCTGACATTGTTTAAGAGAATGAATCGGGTGAGAGTTTTGAGAGAGAGAGAGAGAGAGAGAGAGAGAGAGAGAGAGAGAGAGAGAGAGAGAGAGAGAGAGAGAGAGAGAGAATAAGGGAACGATGACCATTCCGAACTATTAAGTCATTCATTATTTTAACGAGCCTGCAACGGCTATTTACACGGCTGCTATGGGATAGGCACCAATTTCTAAGCGGATCCTATTCCCACAACTGAAGTAGGGTTAGTTTCTCATTTTCTGGTCTCAATTTATCCTATCTTTTCTTAAAGTTGGGCTAAATGATTACTTATCATGGTTCAGCCGCAAATTCTTGGTTTCTGGATCAGAGGCCAAGGTGCGACTGAATATGGCTAATTATAAATTTTCATTATGGGGTGCCAGATAGCTCTAGGCTTAGAGCGTTGTGATGACAATACGTAGATTCAGGGTTCGATCAGAGCCA
Source organism: Elysia crispata (assembly GCA_033675545.1). Classification (NCBI taxonomy): domain Eukaryota; kingdom Metazoa; phylum Mollusca; class Gastropoda; family Plakobranchidae; genus Elysia; species Elysia crispata. Next base: position 178,493 of record JAWDGP010004986.1, on the reverse strand, counting down.
TCTTGAATAATAGGCTGACTCGTAAAGATAATTGATTCACAGCGGTGAGCTATGAATAATGCTACCTAGTCTTTGCTCAATAACAGGCTTGAATGGACAAGAGGCGTTTTTAAGATCGTGTCATACGTTTTTGAAAAACAAAATAAATCACAGCAATAGAAGGAGAGAGGAGGAGGAGGAGGAGGAGAGGGAGAGAGAGAGAGAGAGAAGATGACATGTAATGAAACAAAAAAATCGATTAGAATAGAGGAGGAAAAGCAGAGATAAATTAACTATAAACTAAAAGGGAGGAGTATGGGGAACGACAAAAAAGAAATCTAGAAAGAAATGTTTGAGACAGAGAGAGGAAGAGTGGAGAAAGAAAAAGAAAGAGAAAGAGGGAGAGAGGGAGAAAGAAAGAGAGAGAGAGAGGGGGGGGGGAGGGAGGGGGGAGGCGAGATAGAAGGGATAAGAAGAGACAGTTAATACACATAGAGAAGGAAGAGGTACAAATAAGAGATATTAATATTCTTGATCTAACAGAAAGGTAAACAAACGGAGAGAGCGAGGATAATGCAGGACAGAAATTGAAAAGGGAAAGGAGGAGAAAAGAAAAAGACGAAGAAGAAGGAGAGGAAGAGGAAGAAGAAGGGAGAAAGAAAGAAAGGGAGAAGAAAAAGAAGAAAAAGAAGAAGAAGAAGAAGAAGAAGAAGAAGAAGAAGAAGAAGAAGAAGAAGAAGAAGAAGAAGAAGAAGAAGAAGAAGAAGAAGAAGAAGAAGAAGAAGAAGAAGAAGAAAAAGAAAGAAAAAAAAGAAAGAAAAAAAAGAAAGAAAAGAAAAAGAAAGAAGACAAGTAGAAGGATGAGTAAGAGGAGGAGATGCAGAGTAGTACATTGAAAATGGTGAGTAAATATTTAGGCCTAGCTTGGGTGTATCATCAGTCTTTATTTATTATAGCGAGGGTCTTTTATTGCAGACACTTTTGTTATAAATAGTTCACACGATATTTCATTTGGTCCTCGTCAATAACATATTGTATAATGATCAAGGAGAGTATATGTTTCAGGTACGATCTATCTATAGGCAGGAGGACTTGACAATAAGATTCTGAAAGCTTGTTAAAGAGTATCGGAGAAATTTGTATCTCTACTCTTTGCTAAACAGCAACTGAATTAAAAAAAAAAAAAAAGAAAGAGAAAATTTGAAATCAAGCATGTACCATGAAACAATCATTTTCGCTGCCACTCCTCCTCCTCCTCCTCTTCCTACTTCTACTACTACTACTACTACTACTACTACTACTACTACTACTACTACTACTACTACTACTACTACTACTACTACTACTACTACTACTACTACTACTACTACTACTACTACTACTACTACTACTACTACTACTACTACTACTACTACTACTACTATTACTACTATTACTACTACTACCACTACTACTACTACTACCACTACTACTACTGCTACTACTACTACTACCACTATTACTACTACTACTACTACTACTACCACTACTACCACTACTACTACTACTACTACTACTACTACTACTACTACTACTACTACTACTACTACTACTACTACTACTACTACTACTACTACTACTACTACTACTACTACTGCTACTACTTCTACTACTACTACTACTACTACTACTACTACTACTACTACTACTACTACTACTACTACTACTACTACTACTACTACTACTACTACTACTACTACTACTACTACTACTACTACTACTACTACTACTACTACTACTACTACTACTACTACTGCTGCTGCTGCTGCTGCTGCTGCTACTACTACTACTACTACTACTACTACTACCACCACTAATACCACTACTACTAACATACTACTGCAACTATCCTAACTTTCTTGGTTCCCTGTGAATTTGGAGAAAAGCATAGGAGAAATATGTAGGGTGACGAAAAGAAAGCATACGAATTCTCACACAGCTCCCAATTTTTTTCTCTTTTTTCTTTGTACTTACGCAGACAGAATTTTTAAAAGATGAAGCAAAAGTAAAATTCGATGAATGTATTTTTGTTAATCACTGCTCTGAAAACATTTTTATTTGCGGTGTCATAATTATTTTTTATTTGCAGGTTACTTCAAGATCGCCAAGGGCAACAATGAATGTAGTATTGAGTCCTATATTGTCACTGGAATTCCAAAACAAGCATGAACAACAGAACAGAGTCGCGGCTGTACCGTTAAATTCACCTAAATCTAATTTCAAAGCTGTTGTATGACCTTACTCTGAAAAAAAAATCTTGATATTCTTTATTCATCAATTTTGTGTTGTTTACTGGAGCAGTAATATCCAGTTAATACTTCTTGAAAAAAAGGGTAATAAAAATGAGAAGGATTTGTTTCTTATGTCTCTTGTCTTAATTATTCTGTGTCGTTTGTGTAGCGACTTGTTAGCCGTTTCGAGGGGAAAAAAAGCGTACATAATGCTGAACTTGTCTTTCAATCAGCTGTTTGTTTACTTAATTGACCTTGAATTGAGCATTCCAGTTTGCTATCAGGGATGACTATTGCTGGAATAACTAAAAAGGTATAATGATGTAAGAGAGTATGGAGGTGATGAATGCCGCACAAGAAAAGCGTGTTTATTGATGAGAAAAGAGGGACAAGGAAGACAGGAGAGGGGAAGGACAGAATGTATAAACAACCACCATTGTCTAGGATTATACCTAGATCACGTGTGTTACAGAGGCCGTGGAGGCTAATCTATTTTCTTCCGAATTCACTACATAAACTCCATTGAAGACTAAACTCTATCCTTTAAAGGTATTTTAGGAAATGCATAAACGTGTTAACATAATGTTTATGTCATACTCAGAATAAATATTGTGATGTTGACAACGAAGAGAATAGGCCGTGTACTTCATTCATAAAGCCCTGTGTTCCACAAACCTTGAGAAACCATCGGCCGTGTTTATTGACTCCAGTAAATCTATAGCGATAATTAAGCTTCTGATAAAAGAAACAATGAAATCTCCAGCTAACCAACGACAATACTCACTACAATACTAGTCAGGCTTGTCGACTTTGGGTCGTCATAGGCTTTATCTCAGAAAAACTCCTCCCTTCCTTCAGCTTGTCTCATTAGCAAAGAAAATGGCCCAGATCATTCTCAAGTGGGCGTGTTATATGAAAAAATTTAAAAACTGAAAATCAGTTTATGGCCTTAGCTAGAATAATATTATACCCAATGATATATGTGAACTCCCTCTTTGAAGAGTTTCGATAAAGCTTTGTTAGTGGCTGAGAATGCCTTCTTACTAGTGCTGCCCAGTTCTACTAGTCTGCTTCCAAATGGTTAATTACTATATATACAAAAAGTTTGAACCAACATCAAGGAGAACTGGGTGATAGTTTTCTAAGCCAGGCTTCAATGAAAAAAAAATCGTTTCGTCCTTTTCTATCTTTTCTCCACATGTGACTCTCTTCCTCTCTCCATTTTTTTTTTCATTTGTATCTCTTCCTTTTCCATTTTTTTTCAATAACGCCATTTGAAAGCTTGATAGATAGATTTACTGATACAGATGAATTGATAGACAAATGAAATAGAGGGGCTGTGGTGTAGGGGACTGGCTTGTACTTATATGGTTTAAGAGGGATAGGCGGGCATAAAGATGTGAAAAAAAAAAAAAAGGATTTAGAGAGGGGCAAGGGAAGAAAGAGAGGCAGACAGAGACAGGCTTTAAAAGAAGGAAATAAGCAGTTACAGGAGAAGAACTGTACCTTGTATATAAATATATTAAGGTTGACTCATGAAAGCCAGTTCAGGTAGAAGCAATCACACGGTGAAGAACAAGAGAGAAAGAGGAGGAGGGGGGAGGGGGAGAAGAGAATAAAGAGGAGTGCGAAATGAGTGTGACACAAAAGAACAAAAGAGGATCCTGTTTAAAAGAAAAAGAAAACTGCAAAGCCACAGAAAGAGATAGGGAAAGAGACAAGAGACAGATAGAGCGTGAGTAAGAGACAGAAGAATGGGGCTAAAAATAGACACCGTTTTTTAAAAAGTGGTTGAGATAGAGAGCTAGATACCTTGATTGATAGAAAGATAGGCCAACAGAGAGTGGGAGGGAGAGTTCCATTCAAAAGGTCTCAAAATTGGATAGGGGGAGAAAAGGTGAAAGCTTTCGAATGACGGACATAAATAGTCATAAGAGTACAAGTGATATCAGGCTCCAATGAAGAGGAGATAAGATTTTAGATCTTATTCGACATAGATCTAGATTAGATTCTTGTTTTTTGATTCGTTACTTCAATCAAAAATTCAAATCTAGAATCTAGGCGCTAAATTTTAATTGGATCTAATCGATTCTGATTTGATTTAGTCAAGCTTGCCTATAACATGTTGGCTCTAGTTATAGATCTTAATCAATGGTAGTGTGATATTGGAACAACGCAAGGAGACAGCCTTGACCCGGTATTATATACTATATACTTGGAAAATGCCTTCAGGAAAATCAGACTGTCAAAGCAAAATGTCAATGATACTTTGTAGTTTGCTTACGCAGATGACTTTCACTTTTTGTCAAGTATTAAACAAGCTTCAAGGACGGGAATGAAATCCGAAAGTGACCCTCAAGGGCTTCCTCCAGCTGCTCCACAGTGCATATGTGGTGATTGTTCTTGACCTTGTACCAGTTGTGCGGTACCAACCAAGGATGAACCATAGATATTTTTTTCCATAAATTTTCTCCTGGAATGATCAAATGAGTTAGGATACACTGGTACAGTAACATCCTTGACAGAGTGATCTTTCATTTGGTTTTTAAAACTAGTGAAAGATTGATTGATTACAAAAGAAAAGTTTTTTGTCTGTTTTGCCCTACCAATTTATCCCCTTCAGACAGGGTATAGCAGAGAAGGTAAGACCCCAAATTCATCCACCACAGTAGCGTTGCTAAGAAGTGCAACGGGAAATTCCCTACAGATCTGAAAGCGAATGCTCTACAAAATACCAGATTTAAAGTTCTGAACAGACTTCTGCAGAGCATGCAGGGAATGTGAAGGTTATGGTGGAATATCAAAAAGAACACAAGATACTTGCCAACCCAGTTCATTCAATTGAGGACTGTGGGATTCGGGTTCCAGTGTGATTAATACATTACATTACTGATTAAATAAAAATTATCTTCCTGTTGATACATTAGCAGGGAGGTAATTTTTATTTAATCGGCATTACGTAAAGAGTTTTTTAACTAAAATGTCACGGCTTTTGACAATTTCAATAGAGCGCGGTACAGTTTAAACCTCGATCTCATTTTATTCTCTCTATTCTTTCTATTTGAAAATAATACAAGTATAAACCACGATTCTGTTATGCCTGTAAAATGAAATCTGTACCTCTTTGTTATATGCCATGAACTTAACATAACTGCCGTATATGTCTGCGCCAGTGAATAATAAATAGATCTCGACGTAAACAACCCACCTCTTCCCCCTTCTCTTAAATGGGCTGCCTCCAGCTTTACTAACCAGTTCTAAATGAGTGGGGTAAAAATGTCGGTTTTAGCCTAGTGTACACTTTTCTTCTAGGAGGAATTTTTCTTTTACTGGGCCTTAAGAGACGAATGGAAAAAAAAAACATAGATTTTTGAAGGATGTCTGAAAACTCCACAAATGCTGATCAATTTCAAGGTAAGCCCTTGTTTCTGCTATCATTTTTTCTTCCTTTGATCAAACATTTTTTCATTCCGATAGTCCATGACTGAGGTAGTTCATCTCTCTCTCTCTCTCTCTCTCTCTCTCTCTCTCTCTCTCTCTCTCTCTCTCTCTATATATATATATATATATATATATATATATATATATATATATATATATATATATATATACATTCTCGTTCTCTCTCAGCCTTCATTAAATTTTCGTCCATCACATTTTTTTTTTCATTTTTGTTAAATTGATACTTCATTTCCCCATAGGCGCCCTTTATATAATGATGATAATAATAATAATAATAATAATAATAATAATAATAATAATAATAATAATAATAATAATAATAATAATAATAATAATAATGATGATGATGATGATGATGATGATGATGATGATAATAATAATAATAATAACAATAACAATAACAATAATAATAATAATAATAATAATAATAATAATAATAATAATAATAATAATAATAATAATAATAATAATAATAATCTGCATAACTTTTATTTACCAAATTCTTTGGTATCATTATATCTATGCCAGGTTACACTTTTCAAAAACACTTTTTTAGAAATTGTAAAACTTTTTTTTCATTAATTTTGAAGAATTTTTTTTTCTCAATGAGTAAGAAGTTTATATAATATGCTCTCACTGTCAACTATTTTGATTACTCGTTTAAGGGAATGAAAATGCATATTCAATTCGATTTTAGAGCTTTAATTGATTTAGACTTCGAGGCTGTAAAAGTAGGCCGGCCACAAAAGTCTTCTTCAGTGCACTCTTCAGTCTTCACTCTTCAATGCTCTTCATTCACTAAGCCCCATCTCCGTGGAGTGGACCAGAGGTAACGTCTTGTCCACCTACTTGATGCAAAAGTGTAAGTTCTATAGTACTTTTTGTAGGTTTCAAAATAGATCTACCAAGCTTTTAACGAATAAGTCGCAAACAAACAAGCACAGTCCTTGATAATGAAAAAGTGACTCTTGAGAACGTGGCTAGATCTAGACTAGATCTAGATCTATTTCTTTTTCTGGATTGTCGAGTATGTGGTAAGGTCGGAATTAAAAGTGAAAGTAGACTAGAGCTCTGTGGATCTAGATCTAGCTCTAGATCTTATCTAGAAACAAAAATAAGTAAATACAAGAATGCGATTTTACAAACGGTTATGTTACCTAGATCTAGATGAAAGTCTTGAACTTATTTCATGTCGTTGGTATTGTTCAAGCGATTGCATCTGCAAGAATGCACATTGGTGGAAATTTGAAGTAAAAAAGGAAATCTTAAAATGAGAATAATGACTACAAGATCTAGTACAGCAAAATTGCTTAAATCTCAAAATTCTTTTGACTGTTGAACAAAACTTACAACTTTCACAACTCTTTGCAAAATCGGATTCCAATAGATCTGATTTTAGTTAAATCCAGATTTCCGCATGTTTTACTCTTGTCTAGTTTTGATCTTTCCCGCAGCTTTAATTAACTCACTCACTGACTCAGCACTGGCCCCTATTTGAATAAAAAATGCTCTAAGCCACTGGTTGTTTTTGTTCTCAATTATATGCGGAATTCCCTGGTTTTTGCCTTTTCCGAGGTTCTGCGATCAATCGTTTCCGTGTGTTCATGGTCTTCCATATTTTTTTTCAGTGTTTTTTTTTCCCAGATTTCTTCCTTTTTCAATGTTTGAGATATATTATATAAGAAATTGATAGTCTTGTGTAATTTTATTACAATCTTATGTTGCACGCTTCCACAAAAAGTTCAGTGATTTTCAAGATTTTGAGTTGAGATCCCTTTTAAATTTAAAGGATCATATTTCTAAAGGATTTCAATATGATAAGATAAAATATGCTGTGATACTACTACTGTACTAGATCTAGGTCTGTACTTCATATACATTTAAGAATTGAGACTTGATAGATTTTTTTTTAAGAATTTTGTAGTGACATGCCTGTTTGGATAATGAAAGAAATTCACACATTTTAACAATACTGTGATACATATAGACTCCAATTAAGTTGAAAAACAAAGAATATGTCTGATAATCAGAAAAAAAAATCAATAGAGTTTGGAGAATCTGCTCAGTAAATTTTTACACATTCATGTTCAGATCTAGATCTAGTCTAGAAGCCTAGGTCTGGATGTTCAACTGCGCAAGTGTAAAAGAGAAGAGGGGTTTCCCTTCCATAAACTTGATTTGGATTACTAGGTTTTGGTTTAGAAAGAAAAATAGACATTTAAAGTTAATGCAACAGAAGTAATTGGGCGGTCGAGTTTATTCATGTTGGATGAGTTCATAAATCCAATTGAGGTCTTTGCCAGGTGTAGTGATTATAACGGGGGAATGAAAATTACTTTAGTTATCATACATGATATTCTCAGCTCTTTTTCTCGTTCTAGCTAATTCTCATGAGTTAACTGGGCACAAAAGATGATTTATTATACACTGGATAATCAGTATTAATTTCTTAGATGTTACAAATATGATTTGTGTCGGAGTTATAAGAGGAAAATAATTTAAGAGAATAAAGAGAGCATGGGTAACCCTTATATGAACTGAGGACTTTCAATCTTACCTGACCATTTGGCTTCAATTTGTAAGTTGAACTCCTATACTTAAAAACTCGATTTTCATCAGTCAGAGCTATCTAATATCATTGTGTAGCTTGGCAAAACTTTGAAAAGTGCTATTAATTAAAAAAATTCATTTTTTCACGAGGTGTGGACTCACATACTGAGAGACTTTCTCTCTATTTTTTTTTATTACAATGTTGCGCCTCCTTTATCTTTAGAAAAGGCAGGTACATTCTATGATGTTTCTATTTCTTGGAATGATGTGATGTTAGTTGTTACCATTTGAGCCTAGAATATTTAGAAGATGGCCATATTTTCTTTCTCCAGATCCTTCTTTGTGAATGCACCAAGGTAAGTTGTCATTAAGTTGTAAAAGAAATTTTTTTTAAATTTGTGTGATGCAGGAGGGAGGACCACCAAATACTCTATGAAGGAATAGTTACTTAGACTAGTTGGATCTATTTGCAGAATTAATTTATTGTTTCAATCACTTTGAGTTTTTTCATACTTGATCTTTTTTTAATTCGAAATAGTTTAACTATAGTATAAAATTTACCTAGAAAAGGGAAATTGTTAATTCTCATTGATTTTAAACTTGTTTTCATCTCCAGATAAATATCAATGATGGGGGAGAACATATTAGGTAGGCTTTTCCGATTGAGCTTTCCTGACTGTACAAGAGAAGCACTATCATTCTTGACATCATACATCTCTCAGGACTGTCCAGCTATCCCAGGATTGAATGCAAATACAGAGCAAGTCATTGTTGAGATCTGTCAGGAGTTTGTCCTTTTCCAATCGAACAGAGGACCTCCAAAGGTATATGTTGATTATTTAGATCGTCAACAATAACAATGCAGTACTAAAAAAGTAAATATCTTTGGCCTATAAATTATACATATATCGATGCCATGGAAAGAGACATTTTACGGCACAGAAATTTTTAGGTTATGCAATTTGCCTATTGAAGGCTTGAAATTTCCCCTTTTTATGCTGCTCTAATTTCTACCTTTCATATTGCATCAGAAGTAAAAGCACTTTGAATAGAGAGAATTTTATGCCTTCGTGAGGAAAATGAAATTTTTCCAAATATTTGTCTGACGCAAAACATCTCGTTTTGTGCCGTCGTCACACATATTTAAAAGCAATGAAGGAATAATTTGACATCTATCTGTTAAAATTAATTTCTGTGTTATATTAACAGCGAAAATTATATATTTTTCTCTTTGTATAAATTACACCTTGATCTGAACAGGCAGTTGGGCACATTGCCAGAGGACTTTGGTCATGAATTTGATGGCACTAAGTGGTCTTTTGTAATGACATCACATGGACAGCTCAGATAAGTCATCAGGAATAGTATAAAATTTTGTAAACATAATCTTAGGTCAATGGAAGAACAACAGAGGCCAGGCCATTAAACCCAAGATTCACATGTTCAATATATTTTTGTGATGAAAGAAAAGAAAATTTGGTCAGTCTTCAAGAATCAAAAGCAACTTGCTAGGCATAAAACTTTTTATTAAAAGGCTACAGGAAAACAAGATTAGAGGGCCTGTTTTTAACATTTTGCAGATCACATATTGAAAGGAAAACGTATACATCCTATGTAGTGTCAATTTCATCAGCCATCACCAAAAGATGAAAACTATTTAGTTGTTATAAAATGTACAATCAAGCAACAGAAACATGTGTTTGGTAGAAGTCTGTAACAAAGTATGTTGGAAAATTTAATAATATCCATAAAATACTTTTTCATACACATCCAAGTACACAACATTTTATGTATAGGCACAACTCGCAAGGAATCATTACGTAATAACTGTCATCTAATGCATTTCCTAACCATAACAGCATCAGTTACGAGTCCTAACAGTATTGATATCTATTGGGTTGCAGCTCTGAGAAAAGAAAGGAAGGCAATCATTCCCTTCAATAACCTGTGGGAGATCCTTTGCAAGAACAAGTACTTGCACCTCACCACCTCCTATCATGGTTATGATGAAGCCATGGAAAGCAGGTGGTGGATGAGTGCTGGACAATTGACAAGATGTCACTAATGGTGAACCACTCAAGCTGGCTAGGCATATGACCCCAGTTTATGGGGCATTCGTTGGGCAGAGCAGCTCAGTATGGCAAGTGCAACCCACCATAGGTGTCTTTGCAAAGATCAATCTTGATAAAACACAATTCAAGAAAGAAAGTAAATGAGTGGTCTGCAACTGGTAGGCCAGTCTTGTCTGGTAGAGATTGTCATGTGCTGCTGGTGACAATCGATCATCATCAAGCGCTTGCTCGTGAAATGACCTTAACATCATTCAGATATGCACACCAAAATCAACCACAGTCGAGTCCGCTTATTTCAAAGGATAAAAAACGACTTTGAATTATCCGAAATTCGAATTATCAAAATACACAGAGAAAGAGAGTTTAAAAAATGTTGATGACAGATCAGAAATGTCAGACAAGTGTGCAGGGGGGTGGGCTCGGCTTAACCCCTTCCTCTATTGTAGCCTTATTGCAGACTCTTGCCTGTAATATAGGTGGGCACACACACACACCAGAAGCGTGGAGCATAGCACTACATGTACTTTGTTGTACAAGCCATATCACCAATCCTGTTCGTCATGGCTATGGAAGTCATCTTGAAAGCAGCAGAAGATAGCGCAGGCCCGGCTAATCTAGGTGGTGGTTGCTACATGCCTCCTTTGAAAGCATTCATGGATGATACCACCATAATCTGCTCAAAGGAAGACGAAACACGCCGAATGCTAGAGCGCTTTGACGTCTTAATGGCATGGTGCAGGATGAAATTCAAACCAAAGAAGTCTCGCAGTCTTTCAGTCAGGAAAGGTAAGATAGATGCGACGACGATATTCACAGTGGCCAGTCAGCAGATACCAACGGTCAGTCAAGAACCAGTTAAGAGCCTTGGGAGATGGTACGATTCATCCATGAAAGATACCAAAAGAGGACTAGAAACAGTAGAACTTGCTACCAAAGGCCTGCTAGCCATCAACAGATGTGGCCTTCAGGGTAAGCTAAAAGTGTGGTGCCTACAGTTTATGCTAATTCCGAAGCTCCTCTGGCCACTCCTGGTCTATGAAATCTGCTCAACTACAGTTGAGGCAATAGAAGCTAAGATCAATAAGTTCACCAGGAGGTGGTTAGGGGTACCTCCGGGTCTCACAGATGTGGCAATGTACTGCCGTAAAGCAAAGTTGAGACTCCCGCTAAAATCCATCTTGGAAGAGTATAAATGTGGCAAAGCCAGGCTACTGTCGATGTTAGAAGACTCCGAGGACCCAATTGTGAAGACAGTGCAACCTACCATAAAGACGGGTAGGAAATGGAAAGTTGTCGAAGCCGTAGACGAAGCTAAGGAGTGCCTTAAGATTAAAGAAGTGATTGGGCAAACTCAAACTGACCGCAAAGGGCTAGGATCATCTACAGCAAAGTGGTGGTCAAAAGCAGAAGGGAAAGAGAAAAGAGACATGGTCATTAATGACATACGGCTCAATGAAGATTCCAGAAGGGTTCAGAAAGCAGTCCAGCAACCTCAACAGGGACAATGGACTAATTGGGATAATGCCCTGCAGAAATCCCTCACATGGAATGAGATCTGGCACATGGTGCCACTTCGGATCAGCTTTCTCATCAGATCAGTGTACGATCTCCTGCCCTCAAACGCAAATCTTGTACGGTGGGGAAAGAAAGAGGACCCCACTTGTCCGCTATGCCAAGGCAGGCAGACCACAGAGCATGTCTTGAGCTCTTGCAAAATCGCCCTCTCACAGGGGCGATACACATGGAGGCATAACAGAGTCCTTCAGGAACTTGCCGCAATCATAAGCACGGCTAAAGGAGAGACTACCCTCCCTAATACCAACGCATTGATATTCACAACAGAGGGAGGCGCTAAGTCTTGGCACGGAAGGCCGGTGAGGACAACAAACCAGATAAAATGCCTTCTAGACGGCTGTGATGACTGGGATGTTTCAGCAGATCTTCCAGAATGGGACAGTCACCCCAGTATAATCAAAGAAACGAGGTTAAGGCCTGATATCGTGATCCATTCAGCTTCCACACAACAATTGATCATGGTGGAGCTAACAGTACCATACGAAAACAGAATGGAAGAGGCCCACATCTACAAAAGAGAGAAATACATGAACCTGACCAAAGAGCTAGAAAATGCCGGATACAAAGCTGTGGTGATGCCCGTTGAGGTTGGTGCCAGAGGATTCGTCGGGTCATCAGTCTACGACCTTCTAGCTAAACTTTCAATATGTGGCAACAAAAGAACAAAAGCTCTAAAGTTACTGGCGGAAATAGCCGAAAACAGTTCCCGGTGGATCTGGAGCAGGAGAAATGAGAGGTTCCTTCATAAGGATTAAAAGATGCTCTAACCATCGCAGGACCAGTTGGCGAAGTGGTATAGCGCCGGGATCAGCAATCCATCAAGAGATGAGGGTATGGGTTCGAATCCTGGCGCTGTGCAAAAAAAAAAAAAAAAGATAACAGGGAGACACCTGGGTGTGGCCCGGCCCCCTTAGAGTGTCAGAGGTTCAGGGCCGAAACACTTTCTGCAAGGGGGGTTTCTTCTCTGAAGACTCCCTGTTATCTAGCTCCCCAATGAGTTTCTACCTACTGGAAAAGTGCTTTCACTGTGTCAGAATAAAAAAAATCACGCCATTATCGCTTCGAAGTTACCGGATCCTTAATTCAAAATTCGAACTGACCAATATTTTTTAATAAGGCTTAAATAGAGAAATATTCGGTAAAATTCAACCACTTCGAAATATCCAAGAATTCGATCTATCTGGATTCGAATTATTTGGACAACTGTAGTAGCGATGAGGATATAGAAAAATTTTTATAAAGATTTAGAGCAATCAAAGGTGCAATGCAGACTGCAGGGTCCTCTTATCATCATGGGCGATTTTAATGCAAAATTAGGAGAAAGGAGAGAACAAAATGTGTTAGGACCTCATGGGCCGGGCATCAGACACTTGTGAGGTGAGAAACTAGTTGAATGGTGTCATCCCAACAACCTTATTATTGGAAACATATGGTTTCAGCAATGGACATGGAAAAGCCCAGGAGATAGAAACAGAAATCAGATTGATTACATCCTGATCAGTAAAATATTCAGAAATGCACTTCTCTCAGCAAAGGCCTATCCTGGGGCAGACTGTTATAGTGATCATGTTCCAGTGACTGCTGAACTCAGCCTGAAACTAAGAAAACCTGAAGTAAACTTAAAAACTCCAAAATTGACTTGGCTGTATAAAAATTCAACCATACCCTTCGAGAAAAGTATTGCGCAGCTGTTCAAAATAAATTTGAAGTCTTAGGATAAGCTGAGGAACTGGACCAACTGTGGGTTAAGTTCTAAGTAGCAATCACAGAAGCGGCATTGGAACAATTACCAAGAGAGGAAAGGAAAACAAAACAAAAGTGGATATTGAGGGTATTTTGGACCTCATGGAAAAAAAGAGGCAAGAAAAAAATCATAGAGTAAAATACTAAACATTGCATAAGGAAATCTGAAAAAATATGTGATGAAGACAAAAGGGAAGTAAATGAAAAGTGCAGAAACATCAAACTTTACCACAGAAGTACTGAGTAGACACTGTATAAAAATATTGAAGAAATCTATGGAAAGAAAACCTACTCATCCACAGAATTTCTTAAGTCAAAAAATGCTGACATCATTTTGGAAAAAAAAATATCCTCAGCAGATGGGCCGGAACATAATTGAACTTTCTGAAGACCACTTAAAGGATTATAATGAAATGAAGAACAATTTTGCTGATCCACTTATAGTGAAAGATGAGATTTGGGCAGCAGTAAGAAAGATAAAATTAGGCAAATCAAGGGACGAGGCAGGATACCAGTGGAACTTTTAGAATCGCTTGAAGACTATGGAATTGATAAGATTGGAAGATTACTGAAGGGAAGGAAATTTATAACACAGGTCAGATTCCTCCGGACATCTCCAAATCTATATTTATAGATGTCATAGTGCAAAGGAAACCAAGGGCAACAGATTGTGAATTACATAAAATGATCAGAAAGCTATCAAACATATATGATAACCAGATTTGCGTTTTATATATAATTTTTTTTCTCTTCTATTTTTTCCAGAAATTATCTTCTGTTCAGGAACTCAACTTGCTGGACATGATCTGCACATGTTTTAAAGAAGCACCAGAAAAAAGCAAATATCGTATTTTTAATCTTATGTTTGGAGCACACTGCAACGGGTCAGGAAATCTTCTCACTAAGCTTGTATCTCTGGCACTATCAACACGCTGTGCTCCGGTTCTCTTCTGTGTTGCCATTTGGATGCAGGTTAGAGGCTAAGTGCTGTTTTCAGGAGAAAAAAAAATTGCATTCAACTTCCTGTACACAGATGATGATATCATTCTTTTTCATTGACAGAAGAATCATAATCTGAAACATATCACTGTACAACAACCCTTGGGTTGTAATTAACGCCACCATTGCTCCTTTCTGAACATTTTTAGGTATTTTAGGCCTATGCCCTAGTGTTAAATTTAGAGCCAAGTTTACTTTCTCTTTTTCTTTTTTCCACCTTATTTTTTTTTTTTTTTTTGGATTTAGATCATCAGATTGGGTGGAAGTAGCTGTAGATTTATATACACTTCATCTTTGATTGTCCCAAAAAAATGGTTGTTATTTTGCTTTTTTTTTTTTTTTTTACATCTCAAAGCACTTCCATCAAATGAATACAAGGTCCAGTTATCATGTGGGTTTTTTCCCCTCAGCTTCTTTGACTTTAAAGTAGGTCAACTCATAAAAAAGTTATAATCCTATCATGCTGAAACTTGAAACAAAACTACTGAAAGGTTTAGCAAGCATTTGTGACAGTTCAGGTAAATACACAGGATGACTCTTGAGGATTATTTTTTTTCTCATATTATTTATTGTAGGAACTGTTGCAAGGGTTAACTGCTCATACGTTTCTTTTAGGAATTTAGGGAGTATGATTTAAGTAGACAGTAGACAGACATTCTTTTAACTGTTTTGCTGTAGTCAAAATAATAAAATAGGCCAACATAATAAATTCTTTGCATTTTGTTATGCTTGAGATCTTTCAAGCTATCATTTTTTTTTTAATCTGATTTAGAGTATGCTCTAGCGGAATTTAATTGTATCTTGTGTCTAGATATTTGTTTATTAAAGGAAATTGACTAATTCTGTACATTCTTAATTTGTTTTTAGATCCTTCTTATCATTTATTAGAAAGTTGCAAATTGTAGCATTGAGTGCATGAAAGTGCACTGCCTTGCGGGAATTCTTAGCCGCCCAGTTATTTAAATATATATGATAATGAATGGGTTTTTTTTTAATCCGTAAATAGGTTTGCATTTTACAAAATTAGTTAACTATTCTTATTTAACAATTCATTTAATCCCTCATCTCCACTTCTTTGTGTTTAGGAGCGTGACAGTTTGAGTACTGATGTGAAGTGCCTGACACATAGACTGGTCAATGACTACTGCTTGCTGTATCCAGATCCCTCGAATGTGTTCTGCAAGCTGCCATCTGTTTCACCACTCTTTGCTTGCAATTTTATCACATCTGCAACATCTTATTATAGTTTTGGGGGTGAGTATTTTTTTTTCTCTCCGCTCTAAGTGATAATTTGGTTAACTCATATAAAAATTATGTATATGAAAAATATTCTCTGAATGAAGACTTTTTATAGGGCATTTTATTTAGTGGATTGATTCCTTGCCATTTTTTAGAAAGCCCTTGGTGATGGAGAAAATTTAATATTTTGTGTCCTTGTTGTATAGAACAAGGTTATTTGGCATTTGGTTTTTCAATGACAGGACAGATCAAAACTGATATCCCTAGTTTGTGCTGCCAGCCTAAAAAAGAAAGTCTTGGCTCCGAAAAAGTGAGGTAAAGTCTTAAACAGAGTCACCAATCATCAATCAGTTGCCCTGCTCTTTAACGTAGGCGATCTCTATCCCTGGTTGCTTTCTGTAAATCTTCACTCATCCCACTTTTAGCCACTCTGTTAGTCCGTCCAACATCTTTTCTTGCTATTTTTGCCTGCTCCATTTTCCTAATTTGTCACAAGGTGTTCTAGTTTCTCTCTTTTCATCACATGGCCAAAAAAGGTTGCCTGGCTTTAACGTATTCTACTTATGAGTGATCTTGGTGTATCAGCTTCTCGAAACATTGTTTCGTTTAATTTTTTTGTTGTCCATGATATTCGCAGCATTCTCTGTAAGAACCACATTTCTGTATCTTCTTGTTTCTTTTGTAACTGTTTGTAACTCTTTTGAAATTGTCAGAGTTCAATATAACACTCCAAGGCTCTTCTCCTTGTGTGAATAGAGATGTTTATTTGGTAGCACTGATTTCATTCTCTGCAAACTCCTTTTTGTTTGCGCTATTCTTGATGCAATTTATATACTACTGCATCTGTTGTTTGATATTACAGTAACCCAGGTACTTGAATCCCTTTGCTTGGGCTTATTCTCGTTGTGAAAGATGTTCATCTGTGGACACTCTTTGTTTCGACTGACGACCATCACTTCCATCTTTTTGTCATTCAGTTCCAGCATTTCTGCTTTCGTCTTCGATAATGTCTAATAACTTTTGCAAGCATACCTCAAGTTGTTTACGTTGTACCGTCCTACTTTAATGGATGGGTATCCTTCTAGGTTTTGCATAATCATTTCATTGTTGAGAGAGAAAAAGTTTGGGGAAAGTACACATCCTTATCTGACATACATTTATTTTTTTAAATGAGCAGATTTCTCCATCACTCACATTGCTGCTGTCTGTTCCCAGTACATGTTTTTGATCACTTGTGGCTTTTTTCCATCTATCCTCAACCATGTAGTCTACTGAAATAGTGCAGAAAGTTGTAAAGATAATTATTTTGCTGATAGTCATATAAAGACAAAAAGCCTATTTTGGACAACTGAATTAATACTCTATCTTTCTATCATCTCTACTCATGAGAAAAAAGTTAAAAGAAAAACACTTTACTATTATTTTGTATAAGTTTTATTCCAATGAGAAAATTATAAAATTTCCAATTTTTCTAACATCTTAAAAAGTGTAGGCTCGGCAAAGATGCTTAATTTTGTTTGTAATGTGTAATGCATCAGTTGTTTTTTTTTTTGTTGTTGTTAATCTCTAAATTTCTGAATTGTATCAGAACAAATAAGGAGTTAAAGAACTCTTGCAGAATTTGTTTTAACCTGAAATTCGAAATCTTTCTCGACTGCAGAAAGTCTGAGGGTCACTCCTTAAACATCTTAAGAATATTGAAGAGAATATTATTAAAAAAATGTAATAATTGCCTTAGATTCTGAAGTTTCCTAGATAGCCTATCACTACAGCTAGTGTTTTAAAAATGATCATACATTAATATTCTTTGATCAAGGTTTTAATCATACGTCATAGTTAGAGTTTTGCACATTGGGAGGGAATGTGTCTCTCATCTTGTAGTCAACTATGAAGTAGAACACCAGATACCCATGGCAAAAAAAAATTGCAGTTTTCAAAATATATTTTAAATCCCATTTGCAAACAAGGAAAAAAAATAGGGGGATACAAAAAAAAAAATTGTTAATTTTAGCATGATTAAATTGCCGAAGTTGTGTCATCATATAGATTCCTCTTTGGTTTTTCCCAACTTTTCTAGCATAGCAATCAAACTTCTATCAGACATTATATTTTATTTTCCAATCTTCTGGTGATTAAGTTTGGTCTGTTTGATTGCAGTGTGCAAAGGTAAATAAAACTGCTTTTTAGATGTGGTGCCATACATCCCTGATCAAATGCATAAACCTGTCTTTACTTCATCTTTTCATGTTTGTTGTCTTATATACTCATGTATTATATTTATATATAATATATTAATATATATATATATCAGATTTTTTTAAAATGAGGTTAGATTTGATTGTGAAATATTAACCTTTTCTGAATGTGTTTTAACCCTTGCAGGAGCAGACAGCCTGCCGCCACTCAGCCTCTTGCAGCATGTTAGCGATTGGGTGGGTCAAGATAACACTGTATGCTGTGAGTCACTGCGCCAGGCTACAATTCACCATGCTTACACTACTCCTGTCCCAGGTCTGACAGGGTGGTGTGTCAGAGGTCCGCTTGTCTGTTCTCAGCTGCTTGCCAAGGCTAAAGCCTCTATGTCTACAGCAGGAGTGAATAAAGGAGGCCCTGACTCTGTGCAGGTGAAATTTTTAGCTTTGATTTTATATTTTATGAGCACAAAGGCTTTTGTGATACCTTTTCTTCTTTAAATTTATTGACAATACAAAATACAAGGAGAAGCAATGTTATTTCTAATATATTGCTTCTCCTGTTTTGTTTTGTCATTACATATAATATCAATTATTTTCTTTTTACAAACTTGTCTTATGCCTTAGTATTTGGTAATTTTTGGTTTGCACAATTTAAAAAAAAATGAAATAGCAGGTTATGCAGCAAAGGATTTAAATAGCAAAAAAGGAGCAACAGTGACGTATCAATAACCATAGTTAATCAACAGGCATGTTATAACCAAACCCTTCTTCAGAAGTGAAAGGATCTATCTCTCACAAGTAAATCTATGACTTTGAAACAACCATTCTCACAAAGATAAAATTTAGCAAAAAGAATAATATTGATTTTAAACTAGCTGTGATTGCTAAAAGTGCCCAGACATAGAACCTTCTGTTTTTAAAGCAATGTTAGAAAGTTGTGTATTTTAGTACTTAAACCAGTTTATCATATCTCGCCCTTTGTCTCTACTTCCGTTGGTCAGGCTCAGGTAGTCTCTCTGTTGGCGTGTTTGGACAAACTTCACCTGGCCCTGCTGCAGAGTTTAGTGTTCTCTGCCTGTGTCAATCTGAGCCCTGGCCTAATTAGTGCTGGCGACCTGGCTCATATCACCCACACATTGACTGTGGTTTATCCACTGCAGGGAGACTGCAGTGCTGAGAGTAGAGAGGAGGAGTCAGCTGCCATTGGAGTTGCTCTGGAGAGGCTTGCGCAAATTTTGCAAGTGGCTTCAGGGACACGCACATACATCTCTGACAGAGGTGTGTTTTATCTTTACCATTTTTAAACATATAATTCAGTTTTTTTGTTTTTTGTTGTTGTTGTTTGTTTTTTTTTGTTCTGTTCTGTCTTTATACTCAGTATTTATTGAAAAGTAAATTTTATTACCGAGTTACATCCCTTTTGCCTATATTTATGGACTGCACGCTGTTGGGAACTCAGTAAGGAAAGGGTTAAAATGCAGACTTTTGGGATTACAGCCCGTTTTCAAGACATACATTGCAAGATGCACTTTCCTCTCAGTTTTAGGGGACATAAACAACGATAATCCTTCATTATTAGAAGAATTTACTGTTGCAATTTAGTTTCACGGGATTATTATAAACCCACACAATACTACTGGCTGCTCCCATAAATTGAATATCTAAAAGCCACCGGTATTTAGCATTTTAAGAGTCAAGTGAAAAGAAAAAAAAAACAGCTCAATCCAATTTTATAAGTTTATTTGCAACTTTTTTTTTTTTTGCAGTACTTATTTTTATTAATTTTTGACAGAAAATAGGGAACTCTGGATGTTCCCTTATATTTTTTTTTAGCTTATGAGTTTCACTGTTTGTAATCAAGAATATATAGGATGGCCAAACACTATTAGTATAATAGTTGTAACACATGGAGAAATAAAAATCAGCTTTTCATGACAGGATTTTCTTTCTCTCTTAGGAAAAATCAAAGAGATGGAATCTATAGCAAGACATAAGCTTCCTCATAACAGGTAACAGTGTCCTTACTTCCTCTAATTTTCAGCATTTTATACAAGTATAGGAAGTAAAACTTTGTGTACTTTGTTTACAATCTTTAATCAAAAACAGTGGTATGCTTTTTTTTTAATGACATATTTGTTGCCATGTGCTTTGAAGTAGACCAACCTTTAATGTTAATATGTTTCCCACTTCGTATGTAATTAGGATCAGGTCTCAAAATGTTCATTTAGAGATTCCCACATGTTGTTTTACCTATTTTAAAGTAGTATAAAATCATCCACATTTTGGAGAAAATTGGTAAAAGTTTTAATGAAAGACTTATTGAATTCTTTCTTTAGATAGGATCAGAGTCATTTTACATCTTACACAGGTGTTACAATTGCTGAAGTCCGATTTTAATTTTTTTAAATTTGTTTTGATTTATATTTATTTTTTTTTTTAATCGGATGATTTTCAATGGTTATGAGATATAAAAATAAAGGCATGTTTGTGTGTGGCAAAAAAAGTTTTGCAAAACTTGCTCTAAAAATATCTCTCTCTTCTTTATTTCAGATTGCTTCTGATGGTATTGAAGCAACAGCTACAAGCAAGTTCATCCTACAGTGCTCCAAGTTAGCATTCATTTTAACATTAACCCCTTGAGTGCCCTACCCCGAGCCTCACTCGGGGAACAATGGCGACCCTGTGTGCCTATGCCCCGAACCTAACTCGGGGTAATTTCGTCATCGATTTTTCACTATAAAATGGGAGAATACTGGTTGGGAATAGCACTGAGTATTACTACAGTGGTTTCCCCTTGACCAGAACAGCATTTGTTTGGAAAACTTTGCGAAACTTTTTTTTTTATGAATTTTATTCATCCTTCTGATAGAGAGAAGATAGCGTCCGAGTTTTGCCACTCAGCCATTGCTACTCAGCAAAGGTTTAGGCCTTGTTTATCAACTTCACAGGCTCTTTTGGAAGTGTTGAACAATGCTGATAGCATGATGAAGATTTAGACCTAGAATTAGATCTAGATCAGCTGTCAGTGCCTCGAATTCTCCGAGATTATCACAATGACAGTGATGATAAACCAGGACCTTCAAACGTTAGACCCAGGTCTAGGTCTAGATTTAGATCTACCTCTCATGAAGATTCTCCTGTTATATGTGTAGATATAGAAGATAGTGACAATTATGAACCTCCTACTGCAAGGAGAAGAATAAATAACAGTAGATCTAGATCAAGTTCTACATCCAGTGAACAATCTTCTCACGCCGATAACCAAGTAGATTTAGCCACCCAGAGAGGAAGAGGCACAATTTTTTCCTGAATCATCATTTACAAAAAAAAAAATTAATTCATCATTTGACAAAACTTTTACTAAATCACTCAGACTATCCTTCTTAGAATGTACATGCAAAATTTCTAAAAGATATGAGGTAAAATAAGAGAGTTATGGCCAAATTTCAGATATAGGTCTATATATAGTAATTTACTCCCCGGCACAGGGAGTTACAAACCCACCGGCAGTCAAGGGGTTAATACAAACCATAAGTTTTGAACAAAACAAGTCATGATGATGGGATTTACCTTGTCTACCTTGGTGGAGCTCCCAAGTGTCACTGCGAATGTATCCTCTGAAAGAGCTGAAAGGATGACATGATATCGGATAAGAAAAGCCTTTTCAATGTCTGAGTTGTGCCCCAAACAATGGAAGACATTTTGAATGTGGGCAGGGATGTAATGTGATAGAGCAAGAAATCAAGCCAGATTAGCAAATGTGGATTTTGCTATTATGGGTGTGGAACTGCCAAAACAAACGGTGACTCTACTGTGATAGCCCCATTAACTGACTTGAATTGAACACATGGTCACAGTTAAGAAGAATTGTGCTATGCTCATGAAAAAAATAGTACACTGTATGGGCATAGCACCATAAACTGTGTCCTTAGCCTGAAACATTTTTATCCCATGTCTGGTGTGAGTTGACTCATTTTTAATTCAAGTCGGGAGGTATTTCTTATTGTCTTAAAATCATATTTCTTCATTTGGTTTAATTTTACTGCATGTGTGTGTGTTGATCAGTTTTCAATTATGACAGATTAAAAGATGTCATTAAAAACATGAAAAAAAACTAATGTACTTCAAATGAACCAGAGAATTTTTTCAGTAGATGTCCCAGGTAAAAAGTGTTCAACCCCACTCTAAACATTTTTCTTTCTATCAAACTTGTGTATTTATTGTGTAGAACTATTTAAAACTGAAATATTCGGAACTGCTCAATTTTTATTGAAAATTCACAGTTTAAACTCTAATTGTAACTGTTAAGTGCTCGTGAATTAAAAAGCCTAAGAAACTTGACTTCTTAAATTTTAAAATAAAACTAATTGCGGTGAAGTATAGTTGAGAACTTTTGCTTTATGTCTTTTCATTTGTATCATGTGTCAAAAGCTCAAGTGCCAGTGAAATAATGCACACTGGCCTGACTGTTCATAATCTACTTTTTAATTTTATTCTGCGAGCGAAAATTCTTTTTCAATGAAATAACTCCCTTAAAATGTTGCCTAGCAAAAAAACAAAGTGTATGAAACACTTAGCACACATGCAATCACTCACGATAAGACATATAATATAGAATGGAATCTAATGAAGAGAAGGCATTTTTTCACATCTGTTAAGACACTTAGATTTGAAACAAAAGTAGTACAAAAATCAGAGTTTGGGCCATATGCATTAACAAAAAGATAATACAAAATGTCTTTTATTACAATTAAAGGTTTGTCTCTGTCTCAACATGGTTCATACAAATACTTTCCTACTTAGAAAGCATTTCATTTGCAAATACCATCATAACTTTGTTTGATACTCACTTTGGCTCATAGATAATACTTAATCCACGACTAAGCGTTTTCCTAATTTTAATATTTTAACAATTTCAGCTTTTCATATGATGCAAATTGAAATATTGGGATGTGGGAATAAGATCAGTGAAACAAAACCACCTTTACAATCTAAGTAAGACTAAAACAGAAAATTAAGTTAAGAGTAGGCAAAGGGGACTGGAGATAGTAATACAGTGCACACCCGATAAATCAAAATTACAGGGACCTACAAAATTGCGTCGAATTAGGAGATAATATTAAAATTTATAAATTTTAAAATCTCAATAATGACTTTTTAGGTCTGCTTATAGCACTACAATGAAGGGAAGTGAAGAGGACTCAGTTAAGCCTCACTTTTAATACTATTACAGTGGAGTCCACTTATAACTACAATTGAAACAACGAGAACTCGGTAATAACGAGACTTTTTCTCAATCCCCGTTTTTCTCCCTTCTTTAGCTTTGTAACTACGATTATGGAATAACGAGAACAAATGGATAGTGAACTCTGTAATAACGAGAGATCGCTGATCCTCGCGTTCAAATAAAGTCATAGTCCTAAGGGCCTTTTCGCAGCCATTGTGTCGCAAATGACAAAGACCACGCATACCGCACTCAACTGTGAAGAAGATTGCAGGCCAATAGGCTACTTCACTGCGTCAGGCACACACCTCTCACTCTGCACACTAGGCCTAAGCTAAGCCTAAGAAACAATAACCAATAAGCACGCCGCAGTAGGATGCCTCTCTTTGTTACTACCCTTTCCCACCACCCGCAGTGCGCACATGGCCTAGCCCACCCAACCACCACATAGCACGCGGTGTGCGATGGTATAGGCCTAGCTGATCACTGATAGAGTTGTCAGTCAGTCAAGGTTTGATTGTTACAGTGATTAGATCGCTCATCTTTAATCCACGTCGTCAATTTCAAGACTGATAATCTCTTCACGTCTTCAAAAATGGCATCTAAAAGAAAGCGCATTACTCTGGAGACAAAAGCAGCAATCATTGAGGCGGTCAAAAGAAAAACAAAGACAAATGCACAGATTTGCAGGGATTTTGATCTACCATCAAGCACTCTCTACACCATCTTGAAAGATAAAGCAAAGATCATGAAAGCTCACGACAGTGGCCACTTTGACAAAGACCGCAAGAAGTTGAGACTCGCAGATTTTGATGTCGACAAGGCACTCGTTGTCTGGTTTAACCAAGCACGAAGCAAGCAAGTCCCACTCTCAGGACCATTCTACTGGAGAAGGCGACGGAGATAGTGGAAAGAATGGGGCATTCCAATTTCTCTGGGGGCACAGGATGGCTTGACAGGTTCAAGTTACGCCATGGCATCGTTTTCAAAAACGTGTGTGGTGAATCAGCCTCTGTCTGTACTACTTCGACTGATAGTTGGAAGGAGACTCATCTGCAGAGGATATTGAAAGACTACGATCCCAAAGACATCTTTAATGCTGATGAGACGGGGTTATTCTACCGATGTTTTTCATCTCGCACGCTGGCGACGAAAGGGGAAACCTGTTCTGGTGACAAGATTCCCAAAGACTGGATCATGCTCATGGTTGCAGCGAACATGAATGGGACGAAGAAGCTGCGATTGCTGACAATCGGGAGATTTGAAAAACCTCATTGCATGAAGAATGTCAAGTCCTTGCCTGCAGTGTGGAAAGCAAACCGTAAGGCATGGATGACGTCACAGATATTTGAGGAGTGGCTGAAGAAACTTGACAGAGAGATGCTGATGCAAGGAAGATCTATAGCAATGATTGTGGACAATTGCCCTGCACACCCATCAATCCAAGGACTGCGAGCGATGGAACTGATTTTTTTGCCGCCAAACAACAAGTACCGTGCAACCCTGTGATCAGGGGATCATTCAAGCCCTAAAAACACGATATCGGAAACGCGTTTTGAAAAGACTCATCGCATCAATTGAAACTCACGATGACAACAAAGCCCATCTCAAATTGACTGTTTTGGATGCAATAACAATGGCAGCAGCAGCATGGGATGAAGTGACCCCTACTACAATTGCAAACTGTTTCCGCCACTCTGGATTCGTCCTCAATGATGTTAATGCTACAGTGAAGACGACAACACACACAGAGACAATCAACAAGGACCCAGAGCGCTCTGAAATGGAACAATTGTTCACTGAAGTAACAAACAGAATTCCAGTTGAACAAACCATCGACGACTACTTGGCCATTGACAGTGATGTTCCAGACACAAGAGAGGACATGTCAACAGAGCAGATTGTTGCGGCAGTCTAAGAAACAGTTGAAGTTGAACCAACTGAAGATGACACAGAAGATCCGAAATTTCAGCCAAAAGTGCTTTAAAAGCAGTGGAAACACTTCGTCTCTTTCTACTGCAACAAGAGAATTGCTCGACCCTTGTTAATGGCCTGGATGGCTATGAATCACAAATTCAAAACATTGCCACCAACAGCCTCAAACAAAAGAAGATAACATCATTTTTTATCACCAATTGACATTTCGTCTGTGGGCGGTTTAAAACAGGCATTACAATTACCCCCCCCCCCCCCCCGAAAAAGAAATAAAATCTGAAGCAAAAAGAAAAGAAACCGCCAAAAAAGAAGAAAATAAAAAAAAAAAATAATAAAACAAAAAAAAAAAAAAAAACACCAATGTCGATCTCCATTGATGCCGTGGCCGAATCACGCATCGTGTTATCAGAATCAGGGGATGTATTTTAGATCAAGGTATTGGATATTTTATTATTTCTCTTTACAAGTGAAATAACAAGAACTCGGCAATAATGAGAGAAGGCATCTGGTCCGGGCATTCTCGTTATACCAGAGTTTTACTGTATATGTAGTAATAAAACCCATCCCTAACTAGATCTAGCACCATAGCACATCCCTCTCCTCCCCTCCCCTAATCGCAAAGGCTGTGTGGGCAAGACCGTAAAGTGCTAGCATTGGGCTCGAGGCGCCAGCCCCTCCCTCCCTATCTCTCTCTCTCTCTCACGCGCACACACAAAGGTGCTTGTCTCTCTATGGTCTTCCCTGCTTATCCAACACCCCTCCCATTTCTTCTCATGCAAACCCTTGTCTTAAGTTGCACTGGTCCACACACTACAGATCTTTAGATCTAAGTCATGAGGCTAGACAAAAAATTAAATGACATTTTGAAGGATTTAGATACCGAAACATAGCGGACATTCCATCGAATTAGGAGAAATTAGTGGACCAAAATGTTGATTTGCAGGAAAATTTATTAGTACTGATAAAACTAAAGGAATTTATGCGGGACTTTTTGGTTACGTCGACTTATGAGATGTCGAATTAAGTGGAGAGCCCTGTGGTATGCCTCTTGATCCTGTAAGTATATAAAAAAATCATTAGTGTGCATCTATGACAGTATGAGCATAAAGGGTGATATCACTTGATGGAAGAATGATATTGAATTTAATCGAGGACGTACTTATTGCTTTTAACATTATTTTTATTTCATTATGGAAAAATTTGGTATCTATCGCTATTGTTTCTAGATCTAGAGTTGTAGCAAATTTTTACATGACGGGCATAGCCATAATCTCACAAAAATTCTCTTAGCATGGGGCAGGGAAAATGGTGTAGCAATCAACAGGTTGAATTTTGCAAAATTATGTACAACACCACAGAGCTGTCAATTTACTAATCCTCAGAAATCATCTGCAAGGCTCTCTTCATTCCTTCACTCAAAAAACATGATGCAGTATTGCCATATGTGGACACACAAACACTATTAATGTATTATAAAACAAACTTTTGTAAGTATTATCATAAATCTTTATTATCTCTCATGAGCATCTGGTCTTTGTGGCCTGAACTCTGACAATTTTTAATTTTCTAATGTTTGATAATTCGAGGCAGTAACTTTTTGAGAGATTCCATCTTACCCTTGCATAATTAATAGGGTCTAAATTTTCGAGAGGCTTTCATTTCTTTTATCTTTCTCTTGTCCTCCTCAAACTTAGCCTGCAGCTCCAGGATGTCTGAAAAAAAAAAAAAGAAAAAGGGTAAATAAAACATCTTCAACCATATCAATTTGAATTGCAAAAAATAGATGCTTTAAACCGCAAATGGGTAAAAGAGTAATATGAAGAATGAAAAATGAATAACATTACAAAACCAAATAAAAAGCCCTCATCAATAAGCATACCATAAAAGAATGTGAATCCATTTCACCAAACATTTTTTTCCATCTGAAAAATTTTTGAGTTTAAAAATTTAAAGGCATGGTCAGTTTGCATTTACCATTTCCTTTGAACAAAGGCAATAATTGTTGAAATAAATCTATTTATGTTACAGCCAGGCAAATGACCTTTCCTATTTATACTGAATCTCCCTACATAATACGCAAAAACACATGCTCATAGGCTCTCCTTAGAATTCAATAACTGGTGTATTAAAAAAAATTACATTATAAGATAGAGAGAGTACAATTGTGCAGGTTTTATTTGTATTAAATTGAGGATGCAAATTCAATTTCCATAATTATTATAGAAATATAACTTTGGAGATTCCAAAAGATGCAGAAATCAATTCAATAAGAATTATATATATAATCACACACTGTAAAAAAAATTTTTGCTCTTATAAATGCCCTTTTCACCACAGCAGCTTTCAAAAGTACATCATTAATCTCTCAAGCAGTGTTATGAATCATGAGCATGACTCATGAGGTAACTAACACATGGTTTTCCTGGTGACGTGAGCAAATCAGCTTGCTTCATTTACATCAGATGCCACAAGCGATGTGTTAGGCCTGGTCAGTCTGATCAACTGTCAAAACCAGTGAAATCTGCTGCTGTTATGTGAAGTTAATGTAATGTTACTGTATGAACATGCAGTGGAAACACACTCTACACAGTGCACTTGCGCCTGGTCCAGGCTAGTAGTAGTATTGGTAGCATTGAAGCATTGCTGGCAGTCATCATTTAATCCTTACATAACAGTTACATTCTCTGTGGGAGGGCTAGCATTTTGTGAAAAGCAATTATGCTAGGTACCACTGAGTGGAGGGAGTTTATGCAAATGATGTGGATCAGTCTAAAAATATAACTCGGTAGTCTAGCTAAGGGCTCGTAAGCCTTTCCTGTGAAACCTCAGAAATCACTGATCGAGGAGAGAGCTGGTGCACAAAAAAGGAGTGCCAATACTAACACTGATACAGGTAGCAATGTGGGACAGGGGAAAGGGAGAAATTCTGGTTGACAAAGAACACGCACAGCCAATGAGTCATAGATTCAGTTATACCTTTTTTTTGTTAATTTAATCCTCTTAATTTGAAGTTTCTATCCATTTCATACAATTTGAATAATGTGATTTCCACTGAAAATTAAGAGCTAATTTAAAAGGTTTATCTTCTATGTGACTCAAAGAAAAAAAACACAGAAATCTACTCCTACCCAAGTGACAGTCAAGAAAGTGAAATAAAATAATAGCATGTTTCACTCATACTCAATATGACAGTCGCAAGGAATCAACTGCCTTCACCATACATATTTACATGCACAACCTGCAGAAACTTTCAGATCTCTTCTTAGTTCTTGTCAGCCTCCCTCCCTCAATCTTATTCTTACTCGACCAATCTGATACAAAACTAACAAATCAGTAATTGGACGAAACAAGAAAATTGAGCAATACCTGCTTATCTTAGAAAAGACCAAGCCTTTAAATCATACATGTTATTATTAGAGGTAAAGCAGATATTATTCTGAAATTTGATGGGCAAAACAAACTACTTACGTTTTCTCTTTGTTTCTCTGAATTGAGATGTGTAGAAATCCTTTAGTTCCTGCAACCAAAAGGGATTGTGGAGAGAATTACGAAAAATTATAATTAAAAAGCATAAGAATGAAAGACGGGACAATTCATTATAGAGTAGAGACTGCCTTTGCACTATGCAATAGCTTAGACACAATACCCTTGCTCTTATGAGCTTGGCAAAGGTTTCCTGAGACTTTCTGTGATGCAGATATACTCTCTTTGCTTGAAAGGAAAAAAGTTTAAAATATAAAAGAAACTTTTTCAATGCAAGCCTGATGCTTTGATGAAATTTCTTGTAAATCAAAGAGCAAAAGATTGTAATTTGAATTTTTATTTCACATGAGGCTAGCTTTGTCCCATCTATTACCTCTGAATGCAGAGCTGTGCATACAACTTTTTCCACACGGTGCAAACCATTGTGAAAGATCCTCATTGCATGGTTGATCCACAAACAAAATAAACAATACAATGCATTCAACATGAATGAGTGCCAAATTCTTACCGTTTTCTTCTTCTTCATGCGCATCTTTTCCTTGGCCTTTCTCTCATTCTCCTCTGTCCTTCTGCTCCCTTTGTTTTTACCATGGCGGGTAACTTTGATAAAGCCTTCCTCATCTGGCACCCCTTCCATCTCTTTTTCCCGCTGCGCTTCCTGTTTACATTGATCAAAAATTAATATTATAGATAAAAATTACTTTATCCTTATTTTAGAGACTCAATAAGAGCTATTCCTTAAATTTTATACTACAGACATGGTAACTTTTTTTTTACACCTCAGCTCGATGAAACTGTTCCCACATAATTTGAATTAAACTGACTTCACTGAGATGATGGTGTCCTACATGCGAGCACAGGATGTCACAAAAATCAATATATCACATAAATTTCATTAGTATTATCTATTTTTTTTAATGACACATGCACAGATTAACAAAAAGGTTATATTCTAAGGATGTGAAATTGATGATTAATATCAAGATAATAGAGAAAAATTTATTTTTGAAGTTTTATAAGAATTTATCCAATTTATAACCTAATGTCTTTTTAATGTAGCAGTTTCAGTGTCTTGAGCCAAAATCAAGTCTGAAGTGTACAAATTACACCAAGGAATTTGGCAACCTAACTCTAATGACTTCTTTTTTAAAACTCGAGCAATAAAACAGTACCAATCAAGTAACAGTACCTCATCCTTTCTCTTGTAATAATCTGCCAGGTATTTCTCTGCTTGCTCTTCCATTATCTTTACATCTGGTATATCTTTGTACTCTTTAATATAAGCTGAGGAATAAAAATAGCTTTTGATTCAGAATGTTAGGAATTAAAAAGACCAATGCAGCAGAAAAGTCTAAAACAACAAAAACAATCTTACTCGGTTTCTTTTTTCAGGTACAGTGGAATCTGTGAGAAGTCAACTCTCACTTTAAGTCAAACTGATGCAACAGTCCTATTTTTTCAAGGAGGGCTAGTGTGGCTGGACAGTGATCAGTACTTTTGGACACATTACACTGGTTGCCCTCCCTATCCTTTCCGCCTTTGCCACACCAGTTCAACATAGATTGCAAGCATACAGTGTTGCTATGTATATAGCCAAACATTCCATCTCTCTGTCTCCAGATCTAGCCAAGGCAACTCTTCATCATTTCTCCATGAATCTTCCTACTGGACGCACTGAAATTATCTAGCTCTACAGCTTGCACTGTTAGTACTGAGGAATACTTTATCAAATTATTTCCACTTCCTGTAAAATGGACAGGAAAAGATACAGCACTTTTAACTTGGAGAGCAAGATAAAACTTATAAAGGATGTTGACTCTAAAACTATTATAATAACAGACATTGGATGGAAGTTTGGACTGCATAAAAGCACTGTTTCAAAGATTGCTAGAAAATCAAAATCAAATTAAAGGAACCTGTTCTTCATTCTCTTTTCATCCTTCCTAAAACTGGAAAAATGGAAGATGCTGATGAAGTCCTTTACTGATATTTAAACAAGCCAGAAAGAAGAGTAACCCTCTACCCAGTACAATTTTAATGTCCAAGGCCAAAAACATTGCTACAGAGATGAAGTTGGAGAATTCTTTCCCATTTCTGGTTGGCTTGACTGGTTCAAAAAGCGCTGAGGAATTGTTTTTAAAGTTGTTTGTGGAGAATCGGCTTCAGTGGACTAGAGGTAGATGGAAGAATGGCTGAAAAAACTCTTCCTGACATATTCAAAGATTATGGACCAGATGATGTCTTCAACACAGAAGAAGGGAGTATTTCCTTCAGATGTCTTCCCAACAGCACCTTAGCCTTCAGAGGTAACAATGCTCTGGTAGAAAACAAAAGAGTGCATCCCAGTTTCAATTGCTGCAAATATGACTGGCGACAAGAAACTTCCATTGATGATCATTGGGCACTGTGCAAGTCCAAAATGCTTCAAAAACAGCTGATTTAGATATAACAAATCTGTTTGACTGACTGTAAAACCTGGTCACAAATGAGGTCTCTGCTGAAGCTTTTTAGAACTGCTCATGCGTGAAGAAGCGCAGGCAGACAAAGAGGATGATGATGATGACGGTATGCTGGAAGAGACGGTTCTGTTCAAGAGGCTAGATCAGCATCAGCCACAGTGAGAACAGTAAGGAGCTGAAGACATGATAACTAGCATCTGTCTCATGGAACAACGACTCAACAAGCAATTGTCATCAAACACGGCACAAAAAACAATTACAGATTTTTGTTCAACACCTTGGAGGCCACAGGGCGGTGTGCAGCCCTCACATAGTTAAAAACTCAAAAAAAAAAAATTTTTTTAACCAAAAGTTCCATCTAATTTCCTTAATCAATGAAGATTTCTACAATTTAAATATCTTTTAAGGATATAACCAGCCTTAGTTAATGAAAGCCAGATCTTTTTTTACAACTAGTAATTTTTATTTTGACAAACAGTAAATTTTTATACTGAACGTGAATTCGAATAACCAAATAGAAGGTCCCTAATGTGTTGTCTTATTTTCCATTAAGTCAATCTTTAAAATGCTTTCCTAAAGAAACAGTAAAAAAAAAAATACAATACCTCTCAAACCTGAAAAAAGAGGGTTGTCTTTATCTGATAAGAACCTCTCTGTATCATAGGTCAGGTTGCATGCATTCTTTACTCCACTTGCTTTTCTGAAGACTATATAAGCTACAGAAACATTCTGTTTCATGGAAAAAAATTAATCAAGTCATATACATGTATTACGCTCATCAAAATGGGACAAAAATAAAAGAAATACAGTTTAAAGTGAATGATTGACCATAACTTATTCCCAGCTGCAATTGACAAATTTAAAAGCAAGTAGATGTACTTACACATCCTAGATGCATATCTATGATTTTAACAGACCTAGTGATATTTTCTGATATTTGTCAAAACAAAAAAATCTGCCAATAATTCTAAGTTGAATTTTATGGAATTTTTTATGCACCCAAAAAGTTCTTTATAGGATTAGTTTCTCTCCAATAAAATATAAAGTCTTTCTGTTGAGACTTACAAAAATTTGAAAGAGAAGCCTGTAAATTGAAAAGAATGTACAGTAAAATTATTTGTGTTTTTGCATTGTTGTTTTACATACATGTATATTGTACCAGTTTTGAGCTTACTTGACTCAAGCGACTAAATTTGTGGATCTAGCATGTGGATAGATGATATAAAGTTTTGCTAGGGTTGCAATCATATAAGAGAGATCCACCTTGCATCATCTTTGACAGAGAGTCAAAACACTAGGCACCAATGACAATGCACGATTTATCCAAACTCAGTAAGCCTAGTTTCCATATTTTGTGCCCACAGGTATCTGTACAATGACAATATGATCTGAATGTAGCCTGAAAAATCATCTTTTACTTCATAGACATAACCAAAGTTAACAAACCTAGGGCTCGATATAGAGATCTCTGGTCTCACTAGATCTAGATTGGACCCTTTTTTTAAACAACTGCAGGTTGGTTGTGAAACATTTTATCTAAATAGCTTAATATAATAGAACTTTTCAGCCCCATGATTCACTAACACTAATAATGCGTCATTTTATTTTGGTCCACTTGGAAGTTGGGGGAAAGCGTTGGTTTGGTGATTGCAGGCTAATATAATATACGAAAATATCTAGCTAGCAATGCCATGAGCTTCAGTAAATGGTTAATTGCTAGTGTAGACACACAATACTGACAAAAAACTAGGCAAGAAAAAAAAACTTTCTTTCATTTACTAACTATAAAATGGCCTCGGAATATTAGGCGCATGTTGGAAAACAATATTTTGAGCTATAGGCCTCCAAACATAAAAATCAATTTTCAAGGTGACCCACTTTTTAGCATCTCTAAAACAATCATCAATAATTCTATCATGTCAAAAAGTTTGAAAGCCTAAAGCAACTTTAAATAATCTTGGGTTTTTGGTTAGCTTTTTTTGTTTGTTTTTTTTTGTTTTGTTTTAGTGAAGATACCTGCATGAAAACTTTCCCTAGCTTAAAACAGGTTTTTCTCATTTTCTCATTCTCCAAACTTGAGTTAGATTTTGAAAATTCATATCTCAGCTAAATATTAAGATTATTTAAATTTTTAAACTCTTCTTGGCAGGGAACTGATTGGGCCTTCAGAACTCTAGAAATCTGCCAAAAATAGTCATTCAGTCTGAAAATTGCAGGCCATATCACAATTTTACAATTTTGTTGATGCAAAAAAAGAATAATGTCTGAGGTTGAAACATCTATATTATTTTTTTCCTTTAAGTTGCCATTTATATTGACTGCCACAAGGATTAGTATTTCTACAGCTAGACCCTTGTGAGCAGAATGTTAGCCTGTTGCTTTTACTGCCATACAGTGACATTCAGAGATGTTTTGGAGCCTAAGTATACCTTATACTTGGTGTATCTCAGTCAAGTTGAAATAAAGAAAAAACTTTTGCCAGTTATAATTTATATTCCCAATTTCCAAACAGTTATTTGATTAATTGCGTTCTCTAGTACCGGATTGGTCTAAGCTTACCTTGATATGTGTTTCTGGTGACACAGAAAGGCTTGCTTTCAATGGCATTGCAGTAGGTTTTGGCTGGAGATATATTCGCATTATTTCCCCACAACCCTTGAGGAGTTTTCTCAAATTGTCCTGAAATGAAGGAAATAAAGAAAGCAGTTAATGTAAGCTCAATAACAAACAGAGCTTCTTTTTCTTCTTAACTATCAGAAACCAAAAGTGCTATTTTATTGGTGTCTTATTTGAAGGCCCACACCTATAAATGCAGTAAATAAGGTTACATAAAAATAAGATATTATAAAAATGAACTTTAAAAAAAAAGTTCTTTTCCCTCTTATCTTATATGAAACATGGTTTAAAGAAGGAAAATTACTTGAGTACAATAAGGAGGTATGTTATGAACTTCAAGAGTTCTTCCTTGAGGCCACTCCACTGTTTGGTGGGTTGAACTGTGTTCCTTTAAGTAGAGAAAACGACATGCTCTACTTCTTTCACTGGCTTTCACCTGTAAGACTGAAAGAGAAAGAAAACTTTTATGTAATTCATATATACGCATGTTTTAACTCAGTTTTTTTCCTTTTTTTTTTGTTATTTTCTTCACTGAAAAGACAAATCCATGGGGTAGACATTTTAGGTCCTTCAGGCTCTTATTAAATTTTTCACCGGGAATAGAAAATTAATCTGTCCTTGTGCTTTCAACAAGATGCTCATTTGCAATATTAGGGCATAGGGTTAGAAGATGAAATATAAAGTTCTGTAAAGCTGATTTTGGCAACAGTTATCTGACTATGCGAGCTATAAATAAAAAAAATACTGGGCTGCTGCCATAGCCACTTAATGATTGAAAAGTGCATGACAAAACAGAATAAGTGACATTAGATGTCCTTTTCATATCAAGGTATCAAAAGATATGCATAAGGTCCAATTTGTTCTTGAAATATTACGTTTACATAGCTGCCAACTTTTGAAAAGGCAAATGCAAATTTTTAGCGAGATAAATGAAACTGGTCACTGCAAACCTAGTGGATGATGTAGCCCATTAAATATACAGTGCACCTCGAATCCAACGAACT
Organism: Elysia crispata; assembly: GCA_033675545.1. Taxonomy (NCBI): domain Eukaryota; kingdom Metazoa; phylum Mollusca; class Gastropoda; family Plakobranchidae; genus Elysia; species Elysia crispata. Next base: position 143,688 of record JAWDGP010004986.1, on the reverse strand, counting down.
CGGATTCAAAGAACACCTTACATTCAACGAGCAGAGTACAATCCCCATTTTTTTCCTTCTTTGACTCTCTTAAAATACCTTGCATCAAACGAACTAATCTCAGACCCGTCCTCACGTTCAACGAACTACAAGTATTGGCAAATCCACTATAGAGTGCTTTACTGCTCTGAAACTATGTAGTTGAAATTCAATCAAAAGGTACTCTGTCGGCTGCTAAGAAATGCTTGAAGTGTATAGCTGTTGGGCACCCATTATGCCTTAGTATATACTAAGGATAGGGGAGAGCAAAGTATTGATATACAGGGAGAAGATAATAAAAAGAGAGAGGAAGTGGGCAGGGAGCAGCAGCAAATGCATGGGGAGATCATGATACAGGATCAAAGAGCCAAGCGGCGGTATCTTGGGCAATGGTGGGAAGGGTAAAGAGTGGCTTTACAGACATGTGGTTAGTTGATAAAAACAAGGGAGATAATTATGTGGTAAGTTCACGTTGGTTGGTTACTTCCCTTGTGGTGCCTTACATCATGGCTCCAATGAACCTTGCATTCAACGAACTGTTGTTAAAAATGACCAAACTAGTTTGTTGAGTCTGAGGTGTACTGTAGATATCAATATTAACTTTAACACAAGCTTAATTTAATATTTTCAAGGATACCTGTTACTTATAAGTTATTGTAAACTTTATATAATTTTCTCTTATCATAACTTTAACAAATACACCATGGCAGCAAGCACTGAGTGGTCAACCAAACATGTATTTTTACTTCCTATTAGTGGGATACTGATAGATATGAACTTTTTAGTACCGACGAAGACAGATGTACTTGAAAGCCCAAATACAGACAAAATATGTATTATACCTACTGGTTGGCAGCTATGCATTTAGTATCAAGTGAAATGGGGGAAAATGCTATTATTTTATTGGTTGATATCCTTAGCAAAAGCACAATGCCTCCTGGGTGAGCACAATGCCTCCTGGGTGACTGGGAATGGGATATACTACAGAATGAAGTCTCCAAATGGTTTGTAAGTGCGTGCATTGACACCATGTTGGAGAGATGGAGAAAACATCAATGTGATGAAAAAGAATAGATTTTTTTCACAGCCGAGCCTACATGGGCTCAGAGAAGCACATGTGTTAAGGCGATACATGAACAAGTAAGGGATTATAGTGGGCAGGAAAATAGGTCCAGAGGCTGTTGCAATGTCAATGACAGCAGAATAAAGGGGTGTAGATGATAACTAATAATTTATAGAAAAAAAGATGTCGTCACGTGTCCAACACTTGCTCCCCTGCTCCAAATTTTGTTTGAGAATCATGAAAGTCTATAAAATGTGACGATCAAGATCTATCAACTGCTAAAAATCTGGGCACAATTCTGGCTTTCCATCTTTTTTCGAATGCTCAAACATATCTTATTTTCTCTCAATCACCAAATATTTCGATCTTATTTTTATGCCTGTAGCAGATTGTCGGGCTTATAAATTAAATTATAAATATATAAATGATTAAATCTCGACCTTCCATGCATGAAAATGCAGTTGATTCTTATTTAACTTGTTCGCTAAGAGAGAGAAAGAGCAAAGTTCACTAGTCCAAAGCTCCTCTAAGCACTCATATATTAGACTATTCATCTACAAACAAAAAATGTCTAGCTGAGATGGTTCTCTCTATTTTTGTAATGCTACAGTAAAATTGCTGTGCCAGATTTTAAGGTTACAAAAAATTTTTTATCTGATGAGACTTTAAAAAGAAATTTGTATTTTATAAAATTAACTGGTTCTATGTTTTATCTAGGCCTACGACTTGTGAGAATGACACAGACAGAAAATCATATCAGAATAGTAACAGACCACACTGAATTGATATTCCCTGTAAAAACTTTAATATAAAACAGCCGCTAAACTGTATTCAGAGTCAGGGGTTTTGAAAGGAGAGACCAGAGGTAAAAGTTATCCTTAACAGCACAAATTTTTAGCAAGCCTCATCCATAATCATGATAATGCTTTGATGTCTCTGTCTCTCTCGCACTCTTTTTGACTCTAGTAGACCTAGTCAAACAATGGGGGATATAGAGATTATTTTTAAATTATTTGGTTGTATCGAATGCACAATGGAACCATTTCAAAATTATTCCTGAATTAATTGAAACACTAACAGCAGCAAAGGTAGCTAAAACATAATAAAGTGATTTACTACTTCTAAGATTATATCTAGATTAAGATGCAAAGTCTCGACTTCTCTTTCTGGATATAATGATCTAATCCTAGGTTAATATAAGGAACCTAGATCGAATCATATTTGAATGTCATCAAAGAGTGAACAAATCATTTCACCTGAATATCCTTGAATAAGAAGGTTTGAACTATTCTCCAACTTGTTTTGCTGTGCCATTATATAAAACTGGTAGATCTAGACTCTAAATCTAGATTGGCCAGTAGAAGTCCTAGTCTAAATTTTTGGAATGGGAGTAACAGTATTTGGACGGAAATGTTGTCCAGATTTACCCTTGTTTGTAACTGGCTCTTGTGGCCAACAATGTGGGCACCCAAATAATATTTTGTGATTGAAATCGAAACTAAAACGAAAATTGACTGTGGTGTTGATCTATGCTTATTGCGACAGTTATTGGGTAAATAAAATGATTTGTTTATAAAACATGCTGTAACCGAAAGTAGAGTCTTGAAAGAAATAAAATCGAAACTAAAAAAAAAATCTATAGATCTAGATCTAATGTAAATCTAGCTACATGTCCCCTGTTCTGTCTAAATCTAGTAGTATGTGATTTCTTTCAAAACTTAGATTATAATTTAAATATTAAAAGGGCTAAAGTTAGATCGTGATTTAGACTCTAGATCTTTTCAAATTGCCCATGTTCTAAATGAATAGAAGAGTATTGTTTTAAATAGGTAGATTTTTTTTTTGTTTAGGCCTATTTCTTTTTTTTTTCTCTCTAACGATGAGAGACAATGAGTTTGTTCAGGTGAGGGGCAGGAGAGTACTACTTGTTCCTTATGAAAAGCATCATGTTCTTAAGTAAGTGTAAGCAGCAGTAGTAGAGATAGTACAAGCAGTCGCAGTAGTTGTACTGGTAGCAGTGTAGAAAGTTGTAGAAGTGGTAGTTGTAGTCAGTACTTCGTAGTAGTAGAAGTAGTACTTTAGTAGTAGTAGTAGTAATAGGGGTCAGGTCACTTTGTGCTCCAGACTGCCCATAGACTTTTAGAGAATGTTGTATATTTTTAGGCAAAATTCTTTGTCCCTATGAGACTGGGGCATGCCTTCTTTCCAAACTGTCACAATGAGCCGCAATAGCGATGTGAATGATGAAGCTAACCATTCCAAAATACCACAGTCATTATCATATTGGCTGCGGTTGTCCATGAAACGGCATTTTCCGAGTTAAATTAAACCACTGCAATGTTCTCCTTAAGTGCACTTCAAATGCAGGAAAGGCCATCGGAACTTTATTGCAGGAGGCGCAGAACTACCACGGTGCTGTTAAAGTCTTCATTTTCTACAGGGACACCATGAGAAGCTGAGGGGTTGATCTTTGAAGCAGTTGAACTACCTGAAACACCATCAGAAACATATTCACCAGATTGACTGTTGGCAGCAAAACCACCAGCATCAGTGTCTGAGTCACCACCACCAGCACCTAAAACAAAATCAATTGTAGCTGTGTCATCATCATCATCAACTCCTCTATCTTCCTCACTAACGCCATCCCTTCAGATGCACTTCCTTTTGTTGTTACCATCATCAGCAACCACTTCAGGAGGATCAGCATTACCTGGATCACTCTCAACCTCTTTATCATCACACTTATCAGTGGTGAGGCCGACTTTGCATACTGCTTTAGTTTGTCTGTGGCAGATGAGTGCAAAATCGTTGCGCCTGAAGTACTTTTCATCATCTTTTAATGTCATCATTGACCACATTATCGTGCAAACTGAGGCGCGTCTTAGGACCACTTTTCTCGACGTTTCTGTAAAAAACAAGGCCCTAGAAGTTGGTGGACAGTAACTATTTATTGGCTCGCCTACCACAGTATTGGCTGCTGATATGTTAAGAGTACCACACCACCCTTTGAATTTGCATGTCCTCTTTAAAATTCTGCCAAACTCAAAATAGTCAAGGCATTGATCATGGAAAGAAACAACAAATTCATCACTGCCAGTCCAGTGTAGTCCAGGACAGGCCAAGGTAGTCCAAGGAGTCAGGTGTAGTCCGGAGCAGTCCAGCGTGGTACGGGCATTCCAAGGCAGTCCATCCATGGTAGTCCAGGGCAGCCAGGCACAAAGTGACCGGACCATAGTAATAGTAGTAGTAGTAGTAGTAGTAGTGGTGGTGGTGGTGGTGGTGGTAGCAGTATTTGTTATTGTAGTAATAGCATCTCTTATTGCATTTTCAACTTGATTCTCTTAAATTAGAGTTTTATCATTCTGACAATAGTAGTTAATTTTGTAAAAAAAAGACGGAAAAGGTCTTTAAATGAGAAACACTTTTTTTTTGTATGTTTTCATGTCCCTTCATTATAGCTCCTTGTTTTATGAAGTAATGTATATATATAATATATATATATATATATATATATATATATATATATATATATATATATATATCTTTATATGTATGGATGGTTGTGTGTATGCAAAGTCAGTGCATTTTGTGTCATTGAATATAAAACTTGTAGATTACTGTGGACAAGATAAATTGTTTTGAAGTCTTGTTACACCAGTATCTTTTCAAAGAGCTTTTAAAGAAAGGGGGAAAAGTATGCCTATTCTACTACAGATAATAATGTTTCCGCTTCTCTAGATCTAGTTAATGAGTTTTACTGTGTTACTATCATTTTTAACGGTCGATTTCTGCAATGTGATATAAATTTATACATATGGTAAAGATTAAAACTGACTCAACTAGTTGCACTATGTCCATGCTAGAATGAAGAAGTGTACTTTATTACTTATTTTTTTCTTTCATAAAATCATTTTATAAATGAGCACTCTAGACAGCCAGCTTCCAGAGTTCCAAGTCATGTATGGAATCTCCATTTATTTACTTAGAAAATTTTACTGAACTGGTCCTTAAATTTGTCTGAAATCGATACTCAATTTCTACGAAGATTCTTTTGTCAGTGATTTTTTAAGAGCAATGAGGATTCTGAAAAATAAATGACTTTAATCACTTCTTGACATAGAGTGTACTCAGTAAGTTTGATTTTTTGTGACAAGATACCTAGCCCATGTATATTGAACGTCTTCGAATCCGCTGATTTTTCTGTTCCCCATGGCGCTTAGACATGCAATGTACGTCATGTTTTAAACTGTGTAAAAGAGGCACTGAATTTAAATTCGATTACATAATTGAATTAAGTGGTGTTGAAAATGTACAAATCATACCACTGTTCAAACCAGAATAGGCCCCAACATGGTGATTGAAAATGCCTTGAAGGGGTTGAGAGGGGGAATTTGGACAAGACCATTAAGTGAGGCATCTGAGCCGTCACTGCAGTTTCTCCTTATAGCATTTTTCCCCAACCATTTAGCCAAATCAAATCCATTTTTACTAGAGAAATTTTGTTCACAAGGAAATTTAGGTTCAAACTTTAACTCTCGGTGAATATAACCCGTTGTTCTGTTCTGTTGACTATAAGATTGTCCCAGCAAAATTTTCCACTGTAAAAAAAAGAATCACAAATTTTGCCCCCCCAAATCAAATTCAGATAAGCAAAATTAGCAATAAATTTTATTCATTTTAAAGCACCCTTGGTTGGTGAAAAGAGATAAAATCATCATGCTAAGACGGTTTACAAATGAAGAAAAAACTATGCCACCCCAAACTATAGAGATTACACTTGTCGGTCATTAAGAATGAATTTGTATGACTATAAGACTGATTTTCTTTGTTTTAAATTCAGAATGAAAAGTTAGTAGACACTTGATCAAAGTTCTGGTGGCCAATGTTTTTAGAATCCTCTTAAAAGATTACTCCAGTCTTACTCAAAGATCTTTAAGAAATGGGGCATCATTAACGTGGCATTTTCTCTTTTAAATTTTATGTTTAACAACTTTTGAATTGTGGTTTTGAAAAAAATATTGAACATATATTGTTTTAAAATATTCGGTCATTGTCAATAATCTCTAGAGCCCACAATGATTGTAAATATTGTTTTTGTGATGATTATTCATAAAAGTGTTTTTTAATTTACACCAAAGTAATTTTAACGTTCAGAAACTTTCATGCAAAACTTTATAAAGAGTATAAGTGTTACAGTAAATGGAAATCATGTAGATAGTCAATCAAACACAGTTTATTTTGGGCGATTTTTTATTTTGTTTTAGTTTTTTTTTTTTAAACAAAAACTGTGTAACCAAATGAAAAATGAGCTCCACTTTTGACACAGAAAATATTTAGTAAATTTATTTTAACAATGTAAACCTTTTTGCCTGATTTTTACCAAAATCAGATACCATGGTTGGATGGAGTCTGAGGAACTGCGAGAGTTGACAGCATCTGAACGACTTTCTTTGGAAGAGGAGTATGACATGCAGAGCAAGTGGAGAGAAAGTCCAGACAGTAAGTATGAATCTGATATTGCTTTTTTGTGATTTTAGAAAAGTTAAATTCCTTGAGATCTTTTTGACTGCTCTTCAGTTGCATCATGGGAAAACAAAATAAGGGATAATTAAGTTGAATATTAATCTCGGTATTGGATTAACCTTTCTTTATGTTACCTCTTAATTTCCTTTGCTTTTTATTAAAAGCCTATTAGCAATAGACAAAGACGTAACTATATCGACTGAAATATTTTATACAATGCACTCCTCATATATCGACATATAAGGATCCAAAATTTCTATGTCGATATAAGCAAAAGTCGATGTAAAGATGTCTCTAAATTTAAATAACTTTTTTTAAAATTGCACTACACGTACATGTACTTTAAAAGTTAATGCACAGGGTTTCATACTTAAGGGGGAGCAACCCCCAGTAGCTTGTAAAGTTTTGGTTACTTCCCTTGTTTTGAAAAAATTCAATAAATACACGTGACTGTCCTCTTTAACACGTACAGACTCTCCCTCCCCTCCTCACTTAGATCTAAATTCAACCTGTGGGTTCTGTTCATGCAATTCTTGGACTTCAGGCCTGACTGTGCATCACTCTCTGATATGTGAATGTGATACACTACACCATGGGCTCACAGGTCACACCATGGTTCATTCACTCCTCCCCATCCCCACCCTTATCCTCCTACCACACGTCCAGTGACATCTTCAAAGTTACTGGTACTAAAGGGATTGCCACTCGGTGTGGGATGTAACACACCAGTATGAGGCATTTTGAGAGAGATTAAGACATGAATGAGATCGGTTTTTTTTGTCACCAGGCCTCTCTTGCTATCAATATCGATATAAGAGAAAAGAAGAGAGAGAGTGTCGATATAGGGAACTGTAATTATAGACAGCAAATAGCAGGAAAATTCACACTTGAAAAAGCATGTCGATATAAGAAAAAAGTCGATAGAGGCGATGTCGATGTAAGTGGTGTACACTTTATATATATATTATACATAGGGTACATATATAATATTTTTTTTGTGTATATATATATATATATATACACACATTATTAAAATGTGTGGAAAAGAGATGATAATGGAATTTTTTTTTTATTTTGCTCTTTTTTGTGCATAGCATTCGCAATTTAGAGCTCTGGTTTTTAGAACTCTTTTATGAATGTATCACATATTACATAAATCTCTTCCAACCAGAATGTACTTTCATCATCTTAGCTCGTGATTCTTATGAGCAAGACACGAATGAAGATGTCCTACACAGAGAAATTGGTGATTTATTCATTTCATATCTTTTCAACTTTTGTTTTCAATGTTTTCTTTTATTCCTTCTCAATAGCAGCAGCAGTAGTGGTAGTTGTAACAACTATAAGTCAATGGTTCGAAAATTGCAAAGAGCAAGCATTTTTCAATCATTTTCACTCTAAGACTAGTTCTAACCACCATGATAGGCACTACCCAAAGCTTAAGCTCTATGTAGTTAGCAGTAAAAGTAATAGTAGTAGTAGTAGCAGCAGCAGCAGCAGCAGCAGTAGTAGTAGTAGTAGTAGTAGTAGTAGTAGTAGTAGTAGTAGTAGTAGCAGGAGCAGGAGCAGCAGCAGCAGCAGTAGGAGGAGGAGGAGGAAGAGTAGCAGCAGCAGTAGCAAGTTGTAGTAATAAAAGTCATGGTTTTTGAAGAGGTGTTGGTAGCTGAAGATTTAAGAGTATTAGTAATAGCAGTAGCAGTATTAGTATTATTAATCTCCATTTTTGCTCTTCCTCTATTCTTTAAAGTTTAAAGTTAATGCAAACATACTGGATAATGAAAGTTCAGATTCGAATGCAGTTTTTGTTTTTGTTTTTTTTTCTTAAATACACTTAGACCAATCTCTACAAATTAAGCAATTTTAGATTGAGAAATGATATTTTTCCTGCCCTTGCAACACAAGTTTTAAGATAAATATTATTTCTATACAAATCAAAATCATAACCTTGCAATAACTGGTAATCAATGATTTTTTTCCTTTAAAATTTTTTTTATAAAATTGCTTTAGCTTCTAATTTCCAGTTTTTTTTATTGTTTTTTGGTGGTTTTTTTTTTTTAATTCATAGCAACTTAACCTAAAAATATGAGCATACATCAATGCCCCATGTGTTTACTCAAATCTTTACTTCTCAGGAGCAATGGTTGGAGATGTGAACATATTCTACCTTGCTGAAGATAATAAGCGAGAGGAGGGAGAGGTGGAAATCATGATTGCAGGTTGATTGGAATTCTTTCTACTTTTCTTTCTGTGACAAAAAAATTTTTACTTTAAACCATTAACCTATCCCTCATAAACATAGATTTTAGGTGTGCACACTGAGTTTCATCTGTCCTGCCAGGATTCTGTAGTTAAATCAATCATGTCCACGCTAACTTTGTATGGCTAGAATGACATAGAACCACAAAAGTGTCTTTTTCTTTTACATACTTTTTCATGCGTCCTGAAACTGAGATACCAATTACTTCTTGGCGATAAGATAAAGTCATCTCAGAATGGCTTGTTCTGCATGACTAATAACATTAGTTGGGGTGGAGAAGAGAGAAAAGCTTACAGATTAAGAGGAGCTGGGAGAAAGTAAAATATTATGATAAGAGGAGCATATAGGCAGACAGTCAGAGAAAAATGGAGTGAGATAGTGAGAAGTTGGAGAGAAAGTAAGACAGACTATCAGCTGAAAACAAAGAGGAGAATGTGTGAAAAAGAAACAAGGCCCAAAGCTGAAGGGTGTTTTTTTTTTTTAATATTTTCAAGTATTTTCGGCTTTTATAATTCTCTGAATGTTATTAAGAAAATTGTTATGGATTGAAATATGCAGGAGACATGTGCAGAGATTCTTTAAGCAAGACTTTTGTGATTCTTGATCTAGCGCCTGTCTTACTGCACATGTTCCTCAATCACATTGCATGTTATTACAAATACATACTTGTTTTATAATTCATTCAGACTATTTAACCTTTTTTTTTTTATTCATTTACATTTTTAAATTAAATACATATATTTTATGATTTTTTGCATGTTCAGTAGTTGTTCCTGCAATGTTATTTAGTTGGTGTTAGATGCTTGTCTTATCTTACTTTCCCCCAGCTCCACTAAATCTGTAAACTTCTTTTTCTTTCCCACCCCAACCACTGTTATTAATAATGAAGGATAAGCCGTTATTGGTGCTCTTTCCTTGGCACAATAGTTTTGTCTGAAGTTTTTTCGATGTCCTATAGCTAATGATAGTGAAACATAGTTTTTTTTTAAATAATGTATCTTGAATGATGTCAGGAGTGTTGAATAACTTTTTTTTCTTTTTTACACCATCTATAGAACCTTCAGCGAGAGGGAAAGGATTTGGGCGAGAAAGTCTGTGTTTAATGATGAGATATGGTGAGTAAAGTTAGCCTTTTAAGTATTTTAACTACATTGATCGAAATTTGCGTTATTTTCCTCAGTTGTCAAAGTTCTGCAAGGAAATCCTACAATCATGTTGATAAATGTTTAATTTTTATTTCTGATCAACTAATGGAGATGGTTAAAATTGATATCCATGTTGACATTTAAAGCAAAAGTGCATAGAATGAGAATTGTGCCCAGAATTGCAGTGACATTAAGAAAGATGAATATGAAAGGTGAATGACTTATGCATCTTAGGTAATTTTTTTTTCCAAGATTCATTTTAGGTGCCTTTGATCTCCTGGGCTTTTTAAAAGGAAGCAATTTTTTTTTTTAAATAATGGTTTCATAAATTTATAAAATCCCCTTCAGCCAGAGAAAACCTTGGAACAAAGTCATTCACCAGTAAGATAGGCTTCTCTAATGCTGCCAGTCTGCATTTGTTTCATTCTCTAGGATTCAAAGAAGTAAGTAGAATATCTTTTTCTATTTGTTTCTTCTATTTCATTCTGTAGCATATAATATGATTTGATTTATCAGATCAATGAGGATTTGACTGGGATTAAAGTAAACTGGAGGACCATGATCGTCAATGTCTGTGACAGACATGGCACATGAACGATAAGAGGTGTTTTTTTATAGATTTATTGATCATTGCTTGAGGTAGAGTCACCAATCATCAGTGTAAATTTAGATTTAGTCATAGAGAGGTTGATCTGGATGTTATGTCTTTTTTTTTTATCCTTCATTTTCAACTTGCATAACTAATACACAAAAGTTGCAAGAAAATTAGAAATAGTATTTAGGAGAAAGAATAGATCAAATTTTTAAGTTTCAACAATTGGAGGTGAATTTGTGTTAGAACTAAGCATTAATTGGCAACAAAACGTCTTCCATTTGTTCCTCCTTCTTCTCTCACATTATTTGCATGATCTCTCTGCATTCATAACTCCATGATTTTAGCTGCATACATTTGGCAAATACCCCATGACCAAGTAGTTCAAAATTAATTTGATTCATCATATTAAAGTTTGAGGCAGTGCAGTGATGACAGCTGATGTTTTTATCATTTTGACAGTTACAAAACGGGGTCCCAAAAGTATCACATCATCATCATAGTCAAAGGTTTTCTGGTTCTATTAGCATTCCTTTCCATTCTCAAGTTTTGTATGACAGCAATTCATGAAGATAAGTTAAAACAGTTTGTTTTGCTTTTGGTTAATTATTTACGAGCCACGAGTCATTACACAATCCCAGATATTTTAATGCTTGTTTGTGACAATTCCTTATGGAAACTTTGGAGCAGCAAAGTAACTGATATTTGTAATTAATCAAATTACATTTATGCTTTTCTAAGGTAATATCATTCTCCAAACTACTTGAAAATTAAAAGGAAATGTTGAATCTCACAACATTCTCTGAATTCAACAGATCCTCTAAATTATCTAATATTAAGAAAGCTAATAGAGTCCATCATTCTTTAACATTGAGAAAATTTTAGTGTTATTGAAGCCATGGATGACTCTTCCCCCACCCCCCTTAATTTGTATTATGAAGCTGAAAAATAAAGCTATTGAAATAAAATGATAACTGTAGCATTCTGGAAATAGTTTTTAAGTGACATAATCCATCAAATGTGCCAAAAAGCTGAATAATTCTTGATTTAGCTTTTCTTGATGATCCCCAAGAATTGCAGAATCATATTCATAGGTCTGGAAAGATTTTAATTGCAGAGCAAAAACTCAAAGTAACCAATTATCACCAAACTCAATGTTAACATTAATAAAACACTGCAGTTAATTTTTTCTGGTTTAAAAAATTTATAGTGGATTAAACTTGTGATCCCCTTTGCCCAAAGAAGTTGCAAATTCAATAAAGTTTCAATGCATGCACCATTCAATAATTTTGTTTTTCAATAATATGTCAATTTTTTTTTTTCAGATTTCTAGATCTGATGTTTTTGAAGAAGTGACTCTACAGCTCGAGGAGTCTGGAACTAATGTTGTTCTCAAGTTCACAGAGGATTACACTTTGGAATCCATAGCTAAATCTTGACCATACATGAATTGCAACTGTATTTTGATTTTTGTGTGGATGATTTTCCATTGCCCTGTGTTGCCTTTTTGAAAAACAACACAGGTTATTTACATATATATTTTCATCATAAATCCATCAGCATCATTATCAACATTTTCCATTCTCAGTTGACTTTTGACAAAGGTTGTTCATGTGTGCAAATTATGTTTTAATCATACGAAGCAATAACAATACAGTTGTTTTTGTTTTGTTTTTTTCTATGATTAATATGTAAATTGGGTCTCTGATAATTTGGAATTCTTCAACAGGTCAAACTTGTCTCTTTGATGAAAGATGCATAGGTAGAGAGTTGATATTATGGAAATAAGTACTTTAAGAAAAGGAGTAATATTCTCACTTTTTTTATACTGATAGTTTATTCTCTACTAATGAGATCTTTTTTTTTCTTTTTAACGAGTAAGTAACGTTTTGCAAAATTTGTCTCTGATGAAAATTGTTTCATATAATGTTTCTCTGAAAAGATCTTTTCAATGTAAGAAAGAAAAAAAGACTTCATCTTATTTCAACAGCTGTTTTCAAAAAATTCAGACTTGCAACATATGGCCTATAAGGACTGGCTGCAAGACATTTATTATTTTTAAATTGTGCTTTTAAGTCCTAAAAGGTTTTTCCAAAGTTGTTTTTTTTCTGTTACCCATGTTTAAACTTATCTTTTTGTTTAAAATTGTAAGTGGTGTTGCAAGAATTGAGATCAGACTTTAATTATGCAATGATTATTTTAATAATCTCTTATTCTCAAGCTGATAATTGGCATCACTTTATTAAGGAATTGAAATTTATGAAAAATAGATCATCATTTCATTTTGGTTTCTTTTAGGTTATTCACTTGCTCATTTCTCAGAATATCCAAGTAAATGCCTCTTGTCTCTAGAATATTACAACAGTCATTTATATTTTATTTGCCTCGAGCCCAGTTGTTCTGCTCAGCGAAGTAAGATACCGTGGATCCCCCTTGCACTAAAAATTTAGGGACAACAGAACTCATTTTGGTTTAACCAGGGCAGAAAAAATGATGATGAGCTCAAAAATGATTTTGGTGTAACAGTATTCCACTGTAAATGCTAATGTGTAGATTTTTGACACGAATAATAAATTTGTTGCACTTTTTACATTTTAGCTCATTTTCTACATGACTTTATTTCATAAACATGCTTTTTTTTACCTTCTTTGGGTAGCATCAAACTTCATGAATTTATTGAATAAATAGTGAAGATTTGTCATTTTAACATGGTAAGCTTTATATGCAATGTTTTTAAAGAAAAGCATATCATTTTGTTCAAATTATATCATGTTTTTTTATCAGGTTAATTATTTATGATCTCTTCCAATTTTCTATCTTTGAAAGTATAACTGAGAAGCACATCTTTCAATGAACTTGATGCCCAAAATTCATCCTATTAAAAAATCTTTCCTGGCTGCTTGGCCAACAAAACTCCTCAGTCATTGTACAAAAAATTTACATTTCTCTGTAGTAAAAAAAACATGTTAGATATAAAAGCATTTGAAATTTTTAAATATTTTTTACTTTTCATTTTCAGTAATCAGAATTAATTGATTTTATTATGACAGCTGACATAAATTAATTAATTCAGTTTCAGTTAAAAGAAATGGCAGTAGCTATTTTCAATTGAAAATATAGGCAAATGATACTATCTAGATTTTTATAAATTTTGTGAATAATAAGAGAGTTACAGTTTCAAAATATACTTATCAGTTTTTATGCTCACAAAACTGTAAGTCGTTGTAACAAAAAACAGTAAAAAGGGTATACAGCTGAAATGAAGTGAAACCACGTTATAGGCATTGGGGAAAGATATTTTTTTTAGAAAGTACGTCTGTATATTGACAAAGGAATGTCTATATTGGTTTGATTGTTGTTTTTTTTTCAGCATGAAAACTACAGCTGTGAGCAAAGTTTATCAATTGAAAAAGATTTAACACCGGTGGTTTAATCTAAATCCCAGCTAAAAGATGCTCACACAATGTTTTCACATTGTGGTTTATCTTAAGCATCTGAATTTTACATTTGAAAGGTATAGGAGATGGAATATATATATATATAAACAAATTATAGGTACAGTAGATATGCCATAAATTTGATGAAATTTTTATACATAAATGCATTAATAATGTAATTAAGATCAATTTTTTTTTGACATACAGATGCATGCACCTAGAATTTTCCGTATATCACTAATAGCACATAACCAAACCAATAATTTTTCTCTTTGCGATTGTTGATATTAACAAAAATAATCAAGGTTAAAGTAAATTATCTCATGCATTTTGATTAAATAAAATTCGGGCTGATTACAATTTTAATAAAAACCTTTTTCATATTGTCATCCAGAATGAATTTTTGTTTTGATTGTCTTTCATCTTTTGTTCTACTATGTTATACTAATTTCTCACAAATATTCTAGGCAGAATGAAGGATAAAGTGATAACACAGTATTAGTATTTACATTTTCAATTCACAAACTATCAGAAAATTCCAATCAACCTTTACGTAACGTCAGAGTAAATTGCCACTACTACACAATTACTAGTGCCAATCGTAGTACTGCTACTACTTGGAGAATAATATACTGCCCAATCCAAGTCTTGGAAATACGATGGAGAGAGGGTGGAGGAATTTGTGTATTGGACTTTACCTATTCCTTTTGTATGCGGTAGAGGGTGGAACTCGTCTGGGTTTTTTAAACTAAAAATTGATATTTTTTTCTAATTAACTCCATTTTCCAGTTTTATTTTTTGCATCTTGCTATTCTTCGACTAAATTTTGATCGCTGATTTCGAAAATGAAAGTGATTTTTGGAGTTGAATAGACTTGAAGAAAATTTTGGTGTGAAATTTTATTTCCGGTGGAATGGAAATTTCCGACCCCTACTCCTTCAGTCTGCCGACCATCGAGACTGGCCTCGCTAGATGTCTGGTTACCCAACTGATAACTGACGGGACTCTCTGTTTCTCCGCTCCAGACCCGCAACTACTACGATGGCTTACAGGAATTCTTGAATGTTACATGTACTAAACTCTGGACATGAATACGCGACAATGAGAACATGAATCACTACCATATTTGTTTACACAAGAATTGTGTAAATAGTGTTGAGAGGGGATTAAAGATTTCTTTTTTCTAGGAAATCATTGGTATTTTTTTTTTTTTTTTTTTTTTTAGCCAGGGCATGGTTATGAAGAATTGGTTTTGAAAAAATTAAAGCAAGATTCATTGATGACAATATATTTCACAATGGGTCTATGATATTTAACCGTTGCCTCCTTTTTTTTCATTCACACAGCGTTACAATGGTAGATTGTCGAAAGGAAAAAAAAAAAAAAGATTCGTGTATGAACAATCAGAGTTGATTTCCGAAAGTTGTCTTGACCTTGTACATTTTTTCAATCTGGCATTATTAGGAAGCAGATAAACCAAGTTGCATTCTTCAGGTCAAACCCTTGGAATAAATAGTTAAATAAATGGTTCATTGATTTATTGTAAACTTATTTTCTTTTTACAAAATACACGTTTTAATAAAATTTCATTAGCATCAGTGAACGTTAATGTTTCATTTTATCTCAAATGCTGTCAAAAAGTTTAACCTCACGCAAATATTTACCTTACACATATCACGCCGGTACTTCAGCAGTCGGCTAAACACGGAAGTCATTCTGAAAAGATAGTAATAGTATCTACCTACAACATCAGAAGATCATGGCAAGCATCGAGAAAGTACTTAAACGTATACCCGACGATGTCGTAGAATATAGCATATTTCCCATTTTACCCAGTAATGCAGACGAAGATGAAGTGGCGGATTTTCTTTTTAAACTAGCAGATTCAATCTTAGCGTTCTTTAGCGACAGGCTTGTGAATTACATTTGGCAACACGAGTGCTTCCACTTGAGGCCTGTGCTTTCAGCCAATGGTAAATTTTATTTTTAAAATTCTTTTTAAAAGTATTTTTCTTTACTTCCTTTTTAAATTAATTATAGAGTGAAACCGGCCCATTTTGACCACCACGTAGTCAAGTTAGAGAGTAGTTTGTTATGGGCATTCGATACCAAATGGTTTAGATCGGATCTAGAGTCTAAGTATACACTGCATACACGAGGTGCACACCAAATTCACTTTCAAATATATTCATAATTTAAAAAAAAAAAGATAGTTTTTGATTGACGTTGGAGTGAGTTACTGAATGAGAGGACAATTTATAGCCCAGTGGGTATTAACTGATTCTGTCCCATGAGCCGCTGAGAGCAGCTCAATGGCTGACAGCTTAGTCCTATGAGCCGGTGAGAGTGGCTCAGTATTTATATAGCTCAGTAACATAGCCTTAAGTAAGAAACTACCACTATTTGATACCAAATGATTCAGTATTCTTTCAGCTTTTTTTCAAACCTAGCTTTGCAAGAGTTCTTTTTTAGAATGATGCTCCGGGGAGCATTTGTTTACAACTATCTCTCAGATTGCCGTTACTACGGTAAACAACATGGCAGATTTACCACAACAGGCTCTACGAATATCAGCTGCAAGTGCTAGATCTATGTAGATTTTGAACAAACAATTCTAGTGAATTGCCTAAAAAAAAGATGAATATGATGATCACAGTAGTGGAAAGCACTAGTGAGGTCTAAATCTAGTCATAGGCGCAATCAACCTGGACCTTTGAAAAGTGACACTGTTAGATCTAGATCTAGCTCTAAACTAAGCACCACACCTTCTGATGGCCAATAGAACTAAATCTAGTGGATTCATAGATGTAAACAGATGAAAGTTTTATTTATTCCTTGACGTAAATATGACCAACATGACTTTACTACAAAAAAAAATTGCCAAAAAATAAGTTTTCCAATGGATTACTTTGAATTTTCTGCACATAAGGCTTATAAATTGGCCCTTGGATTCCATGCAAATGAAGTTTCTTGCAGTATATAGAGCTTGTTGAATTTCCTTTGTAAGTTAAATAATTATATAATACTTTTTTTTTTAAATTTATTTATTACTTGTACATAACACAACACACGTAATATGCATCACACACTAAAAAACAATTCTTGTTTATTGGTGAAAAAAATTATGTATAACATGAAGCACTTTGTACCAGTCTGTTGGTTGATCTTTTCATAAATCTAAAACACACCTAGTGTGTAGAGGAGACTTAATTGGGCTGTGTTAGACTAGTCATTTGGCACTATGGGACTGAATCAGTTAACTTATTTGCTCGCTAAACCAACTGGTTGAAAATGGTCGGGTTATAGGTTTTAATGTCCTAAGGCTTACCTGTGGTTTAACTTGAGTAGACAACTTGAGCCTGAGGGCAGACAGTATTTCAGATTATAGGCAGTTTGGTTCCTGTATGTTAAATTACCTTAAATTTAACTTAAAGCATTAAATGTTAATGTCAATCAGAAGTGACCCTTTGCACAAGGTCAGGGTAGAGACCATTCTACCAAGTTTACACCTCATGTGGTTTTGCGAGTTGCCCAAATTTGTCTTACAAGGCTATCTTGCTGGGCAGTATAAAATTAGAGCGGAAATGCAAAATAGTTCATGCCTATAACACAAGGTTTTGGGGTTTTTTTTAGATTACAGACACTTAACTGTGCCACCTTACAGTTATTTTCAAGAAAATAATACACATATATATATATATATATATATATATATATATATATATATATATATATATATATATATATATATATATATAAATATGTATATATGAAAGATATCATTTCAAAAAAATATTAATACATACATCTGCACCTTGTTTGAATATTTTTGTTTCAAGAGTCCAGAAAAAGCGATCACAAGCCATTCAAGTCACATTCTAACATGATTGTAACATTTTCTATTGAAAATCATCCAGTGATGAAGTTTGACAAATGTTTTACTTTTGTCTGGTAGATCTCATGATTGATAATTATTTATAACAAAAATAGCTCCAAATCTCCAATATAATATCTTTCTGGCAATGTTACTAGTGTGCCTCCTGGTGTCTGGCAAATTTTTCCAAGATTAAAGTCTGATAGTACTGAGTATTAAAATATTCTTTAGTAATTCCTTACTTATCTTTGTTACCCTTCATTAATCATAATATATTTTTTACTATACATCACCTCTAGATTCAACACCTCATCATCTGCATGGCAGTACAAGTTTTGGGGATAACATTGATGATGAATGGTTTATTGTCTCCTTGCTTTATGATATAACCAGGGAATTTGCTGGCTGTGTTGTCAGGTATTTCTTGCATTCCTAATAATTCTAAACTGACTCATGTTGGATGTCATTGATGTCTTTGTCAGTCCTGCACATGGAATTTTTGCTTTCCTTTATATAATGTTCCTGCAGTTTTGAAAGATACAGGTAGATCATATTTTTTCCCTTTCTTTGTTTTTGTTAGACATGGGGCAGAATGAATAAAATTACAGGTATATGCCATGTCAAGAAATTGAAGAATTTTTTGTCCAATTTTCATTGCTATAGTAGTATAAAATAACAATTTTAAGAATATTTTTTACATTAAAAACAGGGCATAAATTTGCATGTAAGGTTTATTTTGTTTCAGATCAGTGTAGACAATCTGTCATGCAATTAATTCA
>JAWDGP010004986.1:0-120000 GCA_033675545.1 Elysia crispata | reverse complement strand
CAGAGTGATGAGTAAGTTTTGAATGTATTCTTTATTGTTTGTAGTGTATATTCACTGACATTCTTGCAAAGACAACTTTATCAGGCGCAGAACAAGATAACTGATCTTCTATTTGCATTTGCTTTCCGTATTTACCTTTGGGAACTATTATATTGTTACAACTAGAACAAAATTGTAAATCAATCTGTTATACAGAGGAATGCACATCAGTTTTAATCTGGTTAAGCTTTAAAATTTAACAAACTTTTGTACACAGACATTCTTTATTTGAAATTCAGACATGATCACTTTGATTGCATACTTATTGATAACTAAAATCAATTGAAATTTATAGGGGTAGTATTTTGTGTGGCTTTAAACTTTAGTTGTTATTTTTTTTGGGTGGGGGTTCTTTGTTTTTTGTTTTTTTGTCATTGATTTTTAATTATTATTCTTGAAAAGGTTTTGTACAAATGTAATTTTTTTGGCATGTTAAGGATTTTTATCTCATTAAAATTATAAAGGGATTTAAAAGATAAATGCATGAGAATTCATTTGTTTTCTCTTATTGTTTCTTTTTTTTTTCATTCCTTCAAAAGGGATTCAGGAGATATTGGAGAACAGGTTTTACTTCGTCTTAAAACTTTGAAACCAAAGTTTGAAGAGTTCAGATCATCTGTGCAAGATTTGCCACCTTCAGATGGTTCGTTAAGTTTTGATTGTTTTAATTGTTGTCTATGGATGCTTTCTTCTTTGTAAAATATTTTTTTTATAGATTTTGATAGTTATGTTTAGTATTGTGAGGCCTGGCATCTTTTATTTTATGTTGAGAACTTCAAAATTAAAGTGTTAACTGTAAAACTCTTTCAGTATTAGCTCTAGACTTGTTTAGATGAATTATGTAATGAAAGTATTAGTAAAATAAAATTTATCTAAAAATTCAAAAAGGTTACTGTCCGTTTCAACAGTTTTATTACCTTAGGTACAATGGCTGTTGGAATATGCAAAAATGTAAGCTCTATATAAAACGTTTCCACTTATAAAAATTAAAATGTTAAAAATGTATCCATCTCATGCTATTAGGATACTCTTAGTCTCAATACGAAGAAGTGAGGTTTCTATAATATGATTCCAAAAGGTTAAGATCAATAGTTTTGCCTTTTTTTCAGGCTCAGAGTACTGATGAATTTTTTAAAAATTATATCACATATAGATGACAGTTGGATCAATGTGACACCAGAGCAGATAGATGAGATGATGATATCTGCAGGAGGCATCGCAGCTGGACCACAGGGTCAAGAGTTTGATCTCTCTAAGATCTCACAGAGCATGTCAAGCTTTGTTGACCATGAATCTGGTATTGATGGAGCTGAGTTCCCAAAGTGAGTCTTGATAGTTTTTCTTATGTCCAACTCAGTAGGCACCTATGCCTTTTCATGCATGATTTGTTTAGGAAACACCATTAGCTTTATGATAAATGTTACGTACTACTTAGCCTGGGTAATAAAATGTTTTCTTTTGATATCATACAAAAGTTATTTTCATCAGATCAAGCCCATAGTATTGATATAATGCAAAAATGCCTTAATGGTTGTAGCGACAATGTACGAAGCTTTAAATCTTTGTCTTTATGTTTATGCTTTTGTAAAAATGTTTTGGTCATTTTTCTGATTATAGGAAAAAAGATCTTTTTAAATTATCTTATACTCTGACCACAAGATATGTTAAGATGAGATTAACATCCCTCTGGCGGAAATATAAAATTTTTAGGGCCTTGGTAGAAGTGCTAGGAAGAGAGGCAAGAAAATTGAATAAACCAATAGTTAAGCATTCATAGAGTCAAACATGCTGTTTATGATGGAAATTTATGGTTTCACAGAGCATTGTCAGGGACCAGAATTCAAGTTCAAATCAATTTAAAAACAGTTTTTACTTTAGTTTCTCAATGAAGAAATGCAAGTATAGGGAAAAATCAAATTCTTTTCTCATAGTCAAGCTCTTTTTTTTTTATTTTTCTTTAAAAAAATGAGAAAAATATAATCATATGCAGTTGATTTAAAATTTGTGTTCCTTGGTATGTGTCAATTTTTTTTAGAAATAATCAGTTTGCAATATTTTAGAAGCTACCATCATATGTAACAAAACATTAATGGAATATCTCATGTAAATAAAAAGATATGCCAATTGTTCCTCATTCTGCAAAATTTTCTATCACGCTAACCTCAGAGAAGCAGCAGAAAATGGTGACAAAGATACGCAGGTGGTTGGCTCAGGCATGATTGAAGCAATGCAGAAATTATTTGGTTTGTAAAACACTTCTGTTTTGTGTTTTGTCTTAGCGCACTTTAAATACCAAACAGGGAGCAAAGCATTAAAAAATAATGGCGACTCTAAATGTCCTAAATCATTGTCATTTAGTAGCTTTCTATTTAAACGAACCTACAAATAGCTGTTGTTGGATGGAAAAGAGGAAAAGAGCTGTGCTCAAAAAAAAAAAAAAAGAGACAGAGACAAACAGAGTGTGGCAAAACAATCTAAATAGTATTAAGTTTGCAGGTCTGTAAATCTTCAATTCCAAATGACCAGGAGGTTCAGCATCTGCCTTGATGTCCTCAGGGATCATTATTATGGGCTAAAAGTCCACGATGTGAATGAGTTAAGATTTTTATTTTTTGCTATTTTCTAAAAAAAATGTACAGTTAATCAGCATAATGTGTTTATTGAGCCAGTATTGATCAATGTTGTGTTATTTTTTAGACTTAAATGCATCAAAGATTATCAGATCAAAACACAACATTATTTTAGTGTGTGATGCTTGTATCCCTACAGATTTTCCTGATGAGGAAGATTCTACAGGATCTGATATGAGCGAGTATGACTGGTCTGAAGGTAGTGATGATGAACTTGGTTCACCTACCAAGATGACTGTTCGTGCCAAGAAGAGCAGCTTGCGGGTTAAAACAACAAATGGGAAAATGGACCAGACAAAGTCCAAATCTGTGAGATTCAGTGGCCCTGATATTTCAGCTCAAGAACCAAGCTTTTCAGTAGCAACTCATAAGCCAGAGCAAAATTCGCCAGATGTAACGCAAACATTGCCATGCCCCATGGCAGAACCTGAGACTTTGGATATGAAAACACCAGCGAAAACCCCAGTTGTTCCACCAAGACCATCAAAACTGATGACTTCACCAGCCCCTCCACCTCGGCCCTCCAAACCCCCGCCTCCTCGACCAGCCAGCAATCCTCCCCCAGTCCCTGCCAGACCTTCAGTCAACAGCAAGCCAGCACGGCCATTGAGTAAACCTAGTGGTGTGGTCAAGCCTAGTGCACCTCCTCCCCCTCCACCCAGTAAAGATGTCGGTGGAAAGAGAGATAAAAAACTGGAAGCATTGATGGATGCTATGGACAGAGAGTTGGCAGCTACAGATGTTGGCAAGAGTTTTGAAAGGGAGCCAAGAAGGGTAAGGAATATCTATACATAAATGTTATACTTGATTTTTTATGAAAAGCTCGTGAAACTAAAAAAAAATGAGTAGATAAATTTCTAACGGTTCTGTACAAATTATGTTGGACCTGTATCATTATATTTTGTTAAGGTGTATAATTATAAACATCTTTAGTGCTTTATCCTTGTCAAATTTAATCCCTCATATGTCGTTCTGTTTATTTATTTATTGTTGTTTTACCAATCATAATACTTTATTGGATAGCCTGTGGTTTCTCTCACAGTGTGTTAAGATTGAGATGAAATTTTAATAAGACTTTACCACTATTATTGGGGTCAGCATTCTAATTAGATTAAAACTCTTATTTGTGGAATCAGCTATACTTCAAGTATGTCAAATGGAACAGTTGTAAATTATAGGTTAAGATCAAATAAACCTAATAAAGAACTTGATGCATATAAGCCCAAGCCTCTCTTACATCTACATGTGGTTTCTAGCTTGTAGTGCTAATTTAGCCTCCTAGGGCAAACTGTATTTTATCAGCAGGAAAGTTATTTAGTAAAAGTTTCAAAAACTGAGATGACTTTGCAAGTCTCAAACTTACATTTGGACCTTGAAGTTTTGCTGTCTAAACATATAAGTGTAATAAAGGTATTTTTGTCCTTTTGTCTGTTCCAGTACTCATTTGGGTTAGTTATGAACTATTCATTGGTTGAAGCTGCAAGATCTTGACAGTTTTCCTGATATTTTTACTTTGAGAGCCTTCCCATGGCATGAAATATTTTTTTTACTATACTAATTTACTTGTCTCTATTTTTTATAATGCCACTTAAATTAGATAGTAAATTTATAACTATGCTGTTAAGCTTCAAAATAAGGTGTAAAATGCTTTATTTTGTTATGTTTTGAAGCAAAGAAAATTGGACATTTTTTTTTCAGAAAATTACCGTATAGATTTCAGTTCTATTAAAATTAATATAACATATGTTGAAGAATCAAGCATTGGTACAGACTAAATAACCTTACAAAATAGAGAGATAACAACTCTGAACATTGGATTTATTTGTATTTTAATTTTGTAAAACCTGAAACTAGTGGAAGCCTCAATTTTTTACTTTACATTAACTATCATTTCACTTTCCCTTTCAGAATAAACCAAGGCGGCCAGGAAAGCCTCCAGCTCCTCCATCAAAGGGTGCCAGAGCAGCTAGAGACATTGATGATGAGGACGATGACTTCAGACCAGTGAATGTGGACCTTACAGTGGTGAAGAATACTTTAGAGTCATACAAGGCACAACAAGGTCTCCCAGGCCCAGCCTCAAACATCCTCGCCGGCTTTGGGCTGAAACTACCTGATGATAGCTCTAATGCAAAAGCTTGAGCATTTCAATTAACTGAATGACAAGTAGGTGAAATACGCACATTCCAGCTCACACAGTCTTGCCCTGAAAATCATTATTTTTACTTGATAATACTCTGAGGGAGGGCTAGCAAAATTTTTGGAAATGCATTTTTACACGTCTTTTAATTAACAAAGCCAGACATAGGTCTCTTAATTGTTGCATAATACATTCAATAACGAATCTCTTAAACCCATTGGTAGCACTGATATGTTCAAGGAAGCCATTTTGAATGAAAAAGATATAATTGTTAATTTACACCTTTAACATTTCCAGCTCAATCTTAAATGGAATGTTTGAAGTAGGTTGCAAATTTATTAGCCTTTGTTTGTGTTGCTACATCCACTTGTGAAGTGACTTAGTAAGGTTAAGCCATTAACAGAGTAAAGTATTCTATATCAGCACATTATATAGTAGTAAAAACAAACCATCCACCATTATAACTTATGCTCAATATGGACAGAGTGGGATAGACAAATTTAGTGCAAGCACTTTCAATTTCTTCGCTTTGTGAGAGACTATTGTTACAAACACAAGCTGAGGGAAAGGGAGGAGATGGATGGGCTCAATTTAGAGTTTAAGGTATATTTTAAAACTTTGTCGCTGAGACCATCTAAAAGTTTTAGTAAGCTTGTGTGTTTAAACTAGTGCAAAGGATGGTTGTTGTAAGGGAACATGGCAGAGGTGTTTTGAATCTTTAGGGGCAACTATTGACATGTTTTCAGATATATCTATAGGGCAATACATACATGAATGTGTAAGACATTTTATTGGTTTTTTTCCCTTTTTTTTTTTTTTGGTATATGAGTGAGCAAACAGTTCATTGATAAGTTTATGGAAAAAGGAAAAGTTATACAGGCACAAATAGAGACTTGACAGCAACTTATGTTTAATCTAGTTGTGCAGGTCTGTCTTTGGTTTCCTGTTTTATAAGTGGTTCTTAAAACCCTTTATATGTTAGGTTCATTTTCTGGGCTTTGTGTGTATGTGTGTTTACTTCTAAAGTTCTTTACTGTAGAGCAATCATTAATATTGTCCCCTCACTTTCTCCCTTAATTTAATACATGATTATTGTATGGTTCATCTGAAATCATTAGGTCAGTCATTAAATTTTGCTAAAATTATCAACTAAACGCTCTATCCTCTATGCATAGTTAAATCATTCATTACAACACACACTAGTGTGTTCCCAAAGATTTTTCCACAAGAGAGGAGTAAGTTTATATTTAGCAATATTAATTCAGCAATTTAAAATAACTTCAAGTGTCTTTTTCAACCTAAAGTGGAGGTTCCTCAAGATTGCGAAAACATAGATGAGAATTGGGAGGTTATTATCATTTTACACAATTCTTCAAGCAATCTGGAGTTACCAGTCTTATTAGTATCTAGTTTTATCTTAAAGCTCTCGATTTTCTGTGGAGAAGGTATCAATTCTTGGCTGTAACTTGAACAAAATGCCATTTTCAACTTTCTCTCAGCTTAAAATTAGGCTCTGTCAAGATTTTTTAAAATGTGTGCAGAGAACCATTTTCAATAGATTCAAAATAAATTGCCAATATAGCCTGTGCAATGATAGAATCATGGGTTCTTATGGTATTCACTTTGGTGGCTTTGAGAATGCTGCCATGTTTACTCAGTTACTGATAAATCAGTAATGCATCACATAGTATTGTCTTTGTGGGATTCATTGTTAATTCATATTGACTGTTTTTGTTTGTGCTCACGCAATGTATACCTTAAGGTATTTACTTCAATTGGATATTAACAAGCAAGGAAAAAGTATTTTGAAATATGGTTGTGAACACCAACGTCAGCAATGCAAATTTTTGTCCAAATATCTTGTAAAGCTCCATTTTGTTTCTATCTCTTTTTAGTATGAGATGATCTGCACCTCAGGTTGTTGGTCTGTTGGGTTGTTTTTTTTTTTTCAATCAATTGTAACTGATTTGGTTTTTTTATATGAGACAAAAGGCAAAATTATTTTTATACACATTTTATTTTTTTTTTTTTAATATTGATGTTTTTGATGTAATATTTCTCAAAACCTTTTTTATATATTAAATCAATCAATGTATCAGTATTAATTTCTTAATGTCATTTGACTCAGAAGAAACCTAATTTTGAGGTTGTTTATTGCACTACAAATTATGTTTTTCAGCATATATATATTTGGAGAGCTCAGCTTGTAAGTTCTGTTTAAAATGACAACCTGCATGCAATTTGGTATCACAAGTGAATCAGCATTATTGTACCAAAATTTTAAACAAGAAGTTATTATATATACTTGTATCTTTTTATTTGATTTCCAGCATTGCAGTGCTAAAGTGAGGAACTTGCAAAAATTTTTGTATCACTTAAACTCATACACATTGCATAATATCAGTAATGAAATGAGTTCAAATTATACCTGTTCCTATTTTTATGAAATTAGACTTGGATCACATATCTTTTGTGGGTCTTTGTACTGGAAGTACTTGTTTAACAATGAATTGCAATTTTTTAACGTTCTTGTCCAAGACTCATAAGCCTCTTGTTTTCACTCATGGGTCATAGTGCACATCTGATGATTTCACATCTAAGTAACCAATTAAGAGAAAGTAGAATTCTAAGAAAAGAAAAAGGCAAAAATCTGCTTTGGCGTACTGCTTTACATTCCAGGCTTACGTTGTTTGAAATCCTTTTACTATATAGTGATTCCTAAAGTATCTGTGTTAGTAAGATATTGAAACACAAGACCATTCTCTTATCAGTTTCATTCGCAAGCTTCTTTTTAGGCAGTCATTCCAACTATTAATACAAGTAATTCTATGTTGACATTTGCATTAATTAGATTTTAAGAAAGGCTGTGCAACATTTTGACAGTCAACAAGAAATAATTGTAAATAGAATGGTCCACTTAAATGATTTGTCTTCGCCCTCATGCTAAGATAATGATAGAAAATTTCAACTCAGTTTTGTCATTTATCACAATCGATTATTGCCTATCAAAATAAGTTTGGTAAGTTTTATTACAGGTTAGGGATGGAAACATGTGGAGTTAGACAGCTTGAGTTGAAGAGTAAGTGAATTTAAGCAAAAATGTAATTCGAAGCAACTATTTTTTACTTTAAAAATATGTGGAATTAAGAGGAATGTGAAAACATGAGAATTAAGTAGAGTGTATTCTACTAAAGTTACTTAAAATAGTATGAAAGAAGTTCTATGATACAACTATAACTAGGACATTGTGAAAATGAGATCCATGTCTTTGTAATAAAATTTATAGATCTTTATGGACACTCTTTTGAATATTATTTTCCATAATGATCTAAAAATGGAATTTATCTCATTTCAGTTCTAACATGTATCTTTATCCTGCTGTGCAGGATGCTCACCTAAACTGTAAGTTACAAAGTGTATGACTAAATGTCAAGGTCATGAAATTCATTTCTACCTCCATAAAAAAATTTTTTAATTAATTGCTTAAAGTGACAATATGTGCTATTTTTCTCCTACCACCTCAATGAAATTTCAGTTTTTTCTAGTTTTATTGTTTGTTTTTTTTTGGTTTTTTTTTTTATTTAAGCTGTATAATTTTATTATGAACCTTCTGTAAGCATGTCAACGAAAAATTCTTAAATGAAATTTGTTAGTGTCTGCCACATACCAAGGAAAAATACTTTGTATTTTGTATTTTGTCTAATGAATTGTGACATTGCTTCGCTTTCATTCTAGAATAATAATGTTCAATTTTATCCTGATATAGAAATGCAGCAGGAAAAAGTTTTTCTTCTTTTTACATTTTGTCTAAAATTACTAGATGTACAAAAAGAGAAAAATTTTCAAAATATTCTCACATATACAGCTTTGATGTTTTCAAACAAATCCTGATGTAGACATATTTGGACTTAATGTTTGAAATATACACAAAGAAATCTTTCATATTTCATGGCAGCCCGTGAGAAAAAAAATTCTTATGTGAGTTTCCAGAGTTGGGTATTTTCTCTAGATGAAAAAGTAAGCTGATTATTCAAACTTGGATTTTAACAGAAACTCAAGTAGCTAATATATCAAAGTATCTGCCAAAAGCAGATGAATGCATCTACTAGGTGAGGTAAAAAATTGAATACAGAAAATAATATCCAATGCAAGATCAGTCTTTTTTTTTTCTTCATTTAGTTCACAGCAGGTGAATACAATTCAACAGCAACATTGCGTTCACATGGCTGAAAGGTAAAAATTACACTGTCACTCATGACTGTAAAGTAGAGACAATGGATGATATTTATTTAGGTATATGCAATAAAAGTTGAGATCAGTCAAGGTTTTGTGCTGTAAAGGTAAAAGTCCTTAAAGTGAATCGCATATATATATATAGAGCTGAGGATGAAGGTCAGGTCAAATTGAGATTTTGATTGATCATATCAGACCAGTAACAGGTGGAACATTTTGTGTAACATGTTGCTTATTTTTCTCCAGGATAAGACATAAAAGATTTTATGTTCTCCTATCGTATTAAATATTTGTTTGTTGAAATGTATTAGACTAGAAGAACATGAATCATGGGTGCCACTTTTTTTTTTGCTCTTTTTTCTGCTAATAAGGTGCATGGTGCTGATTGTTTTGAATTTATTATTTGCATCTTTTACATATATTCGAGCGCAGTCTCTACTTTTTTTTTAAACCTGTCATGTTGCATATTAATTATTACAATTAAGTTACAATCCATTAATTCTGATGTGGCCATAATACTTGTACTGTTACATAAAATTTCATGCAAACAAAGAAAATAGTCCAATCACTGTTAATCAGTGGAAGCCATTATATTATGTTGAGTGTTGTGAGAAGGCTTTTTCCTCTTGTTTTCATAAAAGTTTGCAATGCTTATGTCATGCAATTTTTGCCTTTTCAGTTTATTACTGCTTCGCTCTCTTTGAGAGTACTTTTATTTGCCTTGCTTTTAGATTTTAATTGTTTAAGCTTATGCCTTTTTTAATAGTCCAGCTTAAGCCTTATTTGTTTCAACAAGAAAAAAGTATACATATGTGTGATATATATATGTAATTATATCTACACATGTATTTATATTTATATATATTGTTAGTAGAAGTTGCAACCCTGGTATTTCTTAGTTTTCAAAAAAATACATGGTTTACTCTATGAATACTAGAAAGACCTGACCAGTGGCAACATCTGTTTTTAATACATAAACTGAAGCAGTCACGAATGTTTAAAAGTCATAAACTAGTATGCCAATAATCCATGCCCTTTTTCCTTACCAATTCTGTATTTTAAAGCCATATTGCTAAAAATGACACTGGAGCTACAGTTCATACATGCATTCATCATAATGTAAGTGATCTATCCGATATCAATAGTTTTAACTGTAAATGTAATTTAAGGTTTTATAAATGAGCTTTTCAATTTGCTTTAGTGGGGCTAGTAGTCTAACAAACAAGCTTAGATCTGTGAATTTACAAAGTGAAATTTTTTCAGGTTGTTTAAGTTTTTGAGAATATGAATTATTTTTTGCCTTTCCTGAAGATTGTCTTTCAAAGACTACCTAGATTTGCTACATGTTTTTAAAATTATTTTTGTTTTGCATGGTTCTTGTTGATTTTTATTACTGGTACCTTTTTTTCTGTATCTGAATATGCTTTGATTGGGATACTCAATAATGTACTTTTCCACCAAATAACTCTCTTCATTCAATGATTACTCGATTTGAAAACAGATTGCTCGCATTTTTCCTTCCACTTTTAATTTTACACCAAGTGCATGTCCCTAGTATGTTTAGGGAATTGAATACAAAATGTAAATTCTTTTCTGTACCCTGCCCTGACAGAAGGAACACTGCAATCTATAAGTTATAGACAGTGTAATCAAATATAGTCTTGAAAATTGTACTTAAAGTGCAATGCAAATTATACAAAATTTGGAACTGTTTTCTATGAGCTGTTAGTACACAAAATTTGTTTTGAATTGAGCAATTGTCACCTTACTTATCAGAAGGGTGAATCATGAAATAGAATGAGTGTTCTATGCGCAATTTTATATGTTTGAGGATAATTAAAAACATTTTTCTTTTGTTAACAAAATTAGACTTTATTTTGAAAGAAAGAATTTTAAATATTATGCTACCTTTTGTTTGCTGAGTACTGTCTGCTTAAATCTTCATTTTTTTTTAAAAGAAAATATTACTATTCACAGAATTGAATGGATGATCTTATTATAATCTTGACATACAGCTTAGTATGGTAAAGCTCAAGAACTTGAATTCAGTATATTTTTTTATCAGCTTATCTCAAGGTAAGTCACTAAATATAAAGAGTTTAAATTCTCTCTGCAACCTTCAATGTAGGATT
Source organism: Elysia crispata (assembly GCA_033675545.1). Classification (NCBI taxonomy): domain Eukaryota; kingdom Metazoa; phylum Mollusca; class Gastropoda; family Plakobranchidae; genus Elysia; species Elysia crispata. Next base: position 108,826 of record JAWDGP010004986.1, on the reverse strand, counting down.
TCTATAATTAAATCTTTGAAATATTAGCGGATAGAAAACATAGTCTTGGTCTTTTGATCACTCTGATTTTATTACTTTTTGCTTATTTATAAAATTTAGAAAGTGCAAAGTTGTTATTTGCACATCTCTTTTAAAACAAATCATGTTGGATCATGAGTAACAGTTATTATTTTGCTTTATGCCTATTTTGGTGCCATTTTTAAACTTCCATGGCCTTCCATTTTATGCTTGCATTTTCCAATGTGATTTGGCTTTTGCAATTTTTAAAAGATTTCATGTCTCAAATTATATAATTATTTTTTTTTATCTCCTTTTAAAAGAAATTGAATTTGACTTAGTTACACATTAAAGCTAACATTACGTAACATTATAATCCTGATGATAGCTCTGAGTCCATAATTTAAATCAATACACAAGTCCTCTCATTTAGTAACTCCTCCTTCTAGTCACGGTGAAGCTTCTTATACATGTATCGTAATTTGTAGAAAAGTAAAACAAATGGCACTCCTCACTCTAAACTTTCACACCGCCTTAGGTTTTACATGTTAGCAGATGGCTGATTCAACATGGTCAGTGTCTGACGCAAAACAAAATAAAAGCTATGTTGGCGCTGTTCATAACTGGATAAGTTTGAGGCAAGCAGTTTCCTACACCTGTTTGTTTGATCTAACTAAGTTTGATATAGGCTCATTTAAATGATAAGTCTTACAACTGTTATTCATAAACCTTTTTTTGTACTTACAACTGGCTGCGTCTGTTAACATAAAAGTGAAATTGGAAAAGGTATGATAAGTAATCAAAATATTCATTGCCTTCTATTTCCTTCTGAAGAAAACATAGCAGAAGATTACTCCTGATAAAAATAGAAAGGATGCTTTTTTTGAAAAACGTAAATATATGTGGATATATATATATTAAAAAAATTATGGATTCAAAAAAACTGTAAGCACCAACTTGTATGTGTTTGAGTGTGCTTTCTTTATTCACTTATACAGCAGAGGCTATCTGGTAAAAGTTGGAACTCTTTTAAGTCTAGTCTCTTGATTTACTTAGAAAAAAAATGGTCAGCGGTATCTCTAGATATTTAGAGTGCTGTATAAGCCATGTCCAATATTAGATGATTGCATTTTGCACAATGCCAGCAAAATATGTCACCTTTCATGTTTAGCATAAAATACTTATTGGGTCAAAATTTAAAATAACTCAATGTACATAAAGAAATAGTGATATATTGACTGGACCCCCGTGCTAATTGTAGGATATCCACTGAAATGAAGAACTTAAAATTGTGTGAATGGCAAATAAATCTTACTGATGTGTTCTTGCTGCATGTTGTTGCAAATTTCTTACAGGTTTTTTATAAACAGCCTTTGCCCTAGGGTAGAATTATATGCTTTTGTAAAAAACTTTCTTTAAAAATCAAATCATTAAAAACTTTGTAAGATATTTTTTTCACTCGTGGTTTCTTTTCTTGTGTTATTTGTGTGTTATCAAATGTTTCATGATGCCCATCGGCAAAGTCCAAAAAATACACAGTTGTAAAGTTCAATTATCAGATGAAAAAGCACTTGAGAAAATGTCTGTTTTTCTTTTATCTGGAAGTCAAATCTATTTTTTGCTTTCCCTTATGCAAGTGGGTACAATTCCTACATGTACATAATTGCAGTTCAAGAGACATAGATATAAATGTACACTTCAGAATGAAATAGTTTTGGCAAGAAAAGAATGCCTTAGTTGTTTAAAATTAATGTCCCCTATGTCTCTTGCAGTCTGAATTGAGGAATTGTGGAGAAAATGCAGGGATAAATATAAGGGCCAAAAGCCAGAAAAGGAACCAACAAGACTAATTAAAATAAAAAATAGGAAGGCATAGAAAACGTAGAGGATTGAAAGCAGAGTTAAGTATTAATATTAGCACAAGAATTGAAGCTTCAATAACTCAAAACTATTATCACTAGAGTCTTAGAAGTACTTCCTTTCTTCAAACACCTTCATGACTAAAATTTGATCACACTGTATCAGTATTTCAACTTTCATATGGACTGAAATTGTCAACAAGAATATTTCCTTTTATTTTTCAACAGAAAGCCACAGAATTTGACTTCTTTTTTTCATTCAGAAAAATGGACTTGACTGTATTTCAGACATCAGCAACATTCTTAACATTACATTGTCACTGAGAATATGAAATGCACATCAATAAATTACCAGATTGAAGCAGAGGCCATTTTTAGCATATACTGGCATATCCAAATGAAACAGCCACGATTTTTGGTACTTTAATGCCAACACTTCCAAAGTATGGATCCGAAATTACAAACATCAATGAGAGATGGATTTGTCCACAAGGATTTCCAAGAGCAATATTGTCATATTATCTGATAGAACTTCTGTAATTTACAAAAATGGAACATGAGGAATGTAAAATTAAATAAGCAGAACAAAAAAAAAGAACTTCGGCTCATGCTAAAACAAAGCTGCAACCATAAAAGCCCATGACAAAGGAAAAACAAAATACAAATTAGCCACTGCAATTACAGAGTGAACTAGGTAAACAGTCCAAAAATCATGGTCTGTTACCAAGGAAAAATCATCTCATATTATTGAATAAGAGAAAACTCAGTTAAATACAGATTCCTTGAAATCGTTAAGGGCAAGAAATGTGTTCAAACTTTGGAGCTATAAATTTCGGACACCCTTTCAGCTTTTTTGTAGATATTCACAATCTTTCATATCTTTAGTTTTACATCTATTAAGTCTCTCTCAAACCCTTATGTAAGGGAGAACAATAATAACAATAATAATGATAAAATCAAGATGGAACACAGCAAAAGATACCTCAGGACCCTTTGTTTCCCAGTAAGTACACTGATAGTGACATGCGCAACCACTAAGAATACTCATCTGAGAAAAATACCAGATGCAGAATAGCTGTCTTTTGGACTTTATTTGCCACTGAAACAAAACTCCCAAATATACACTTTGTTTTTTTTACTGTCTTCAGTTCTTTTCTGCTTGTTCTTTCAAGAATTTGATTTGATTTTTATCTTATTCATGTCAAAAGTTGTATGATTATGTTCATCTAACGAAATGATTGGTATCCCTATATCTACAACATACATTCTGTGTTTCTAAGCATATTTTCATTTCTGTATGCACCAAAATTATCTTTAATGGCATGCTTTTGCACTTTTGGGTAAAATTTTATAAATGTTTTAGAAAGATGCTTCACTTGATCAGTAACCTCTAGCTTGTGGTACTGTCTGCTGATTATTGATTTTGTGGATAAGAATTTAGACTTGATCTATAATTCTAGATTTACATTTCACTACATAAGTGTAATTAATGCCAATGAATTTGACAAAAGAGTAAAACTTAAACAAAAAAGAGCAGCTGATGACCAAGATAAATATGTGATGTGATTTTGAAATATTTAAATAGTAAATTCTATCATGAAAGCTTCTGAGTTCCATTCTAGACCTAGTTTTGCTTGTAAGAGATCATTTCCATTCACAAACTTGACATACAATTCAGACATGAAGAAAAATTTATAAACCCGTCATAAATGATTAATTGGATTTTATTTCTCAGGAATACTGATAGTTACCCATTTAGAATCGAACAAACTCTCCATCATTTAGTGGTCCCTTAAACATTACACAGTTTAACATTTCACAGATTTTGGATAAAGGAAAAGAAAAATTTTCAACCCAAAATGTAAGTACAAAATTGTTTTTGGAACTTGTTTATGTTCAAGCTTAAAAATTTCAAACCCCATAGCAGGTTGATTGTTTGATATAACCTGTCCATTTAATTATCTTTTCAGGCTCAAACTCAATATACCATCAATGTTCTGAATAAACAGCAGACACCCTTTAAAAAAAAAAAGATGAACCAAATGAGTTTACAGTACTCACAATACATAAACCAGATAATAGCGACTTTCGCATAAATACAAGAAAAAGATTATAACTTAGTTTAAAATTATTAACCTTTCCCGTCCTTGGCTTGTACAAGCTAGCATACTTAATTTTATAATAAGTTTTGTTGACTTTTTTTTAATTTGGTTTGGTTGCCCTATGGTTGAAACTTGCAAAGGATGCCAATCATAGTTATATCCAGTATATAGGCACTCTTGTTAATAAATTTTTAACTTTTGCTTTATAAAAGTCTCTGTTGAAAACGATGCACGACAAACAATTTGTATTCTGCTTATGCAACACAGGAAAGGTTAATGATGCTTAAAGTAAACACTTCAATAAAATGGAACAAAAAACTAAAAGAAACCATAAAATTTGTAAATAAAATTTCCACTATTCCACATTTATGAATTCAGCTCTTAAGATTTTCTGTCAAATAAAATAAAATCCACTTGACCTCTATGTCATAGCAGCGCCTATTCAAGTGCCATTTTATATAATCTATTTAATGTTTTTTGAAATGGATAAGTTAATCTTTGAATATATTGATGTTGATTTTAGTCTCAAGAAACATCAACTGACCAATAATTCACTGTGCCAAGACTTAATGACAGAAGGTGATGGAAGGGAATGTATTTGATAAAAGGTGCAAGCTTAAATTTATTCATTATAGCCAAAAATGCATTTCTATTACTACCTTTCAGAGTAAACCACAGCTTTTTTTGTTCAAGATATCAACATACGGTAGAGCAAATAAAATTAAAGTCGAGGGAATACAACTACAAAAAAATAACACCAAACATCATGAGAAGAATATGGGCCAGAGTAACAGAATAAGGCACTGCTATAGACTTCATCTGTATTATTTGTCAAAACCTCACTGATTAAATTGTTTAAAATTTGCCCATATGAAAAGAGAAAAGCTGGAAAGCAATGCAGCAAAGCGTTTAGTTTAACTTATGGAAGTCACTGTCCACAAAAGTGTGCAAGTAAAATAATTAAAACCTCAAATCATAATCTTATGTTATGCAGCAGAAGTTTGGACACTAAGTTTTTCTTATAAATCCATTCATAAGTTAAAATTAACAGATTATTTAAAGGACAAGAAGCACAATCATAAAAAGTGACATGATACTTTGAGTAGTGTCATGAATAAAAAAAAGTGATGACATGTAACTTTTTTCCTGTTACATAGAATTAATGGTGGACGAAATGTTTTGATGACAGCAAACAATCTTCAAACATATGCTTTCTCTCACACAATTTTTAGTCGTGGTTCAAATCTTTACAGTGAACTTGACAGATTTGTTAGGTCCAGGAGGTCCTGCTTTGAACAGTGCACGAAGAATAGTGGGAATCTCTATGGGAGCTTCAGGCAAGGAGCCAATTCCTGTCCCTTTTTTGTAAAGCCTGAGATAAAGTAAACAGTACAAATATGACAGATTTATCCTGATATGGACTACCAACACCAATGTCCTCAGATAAGTCTTAAAGACTCAAGTATGTCATAGAATATTATTATTATAAAACATAAACAACAAATGCCTTAATTTACAAGACAACAATTATTTTCTTAGATGAGCAGGACATTTCTCAAAATAATATTAACTTTCATGATCACAATCTTTCTTAGCTGCCCCTCACAGTTAAAGCTTTTCACTTCATTTTATACATTTGAAAACATTTCTTTGCTTTACAAGTGCTTTTCTCTTTTTTTATTTTTTTTTCAAAAAGCTTCTTCTCTACATAAATACCTCATGGCCTTTCAGCTTAGCACTCATGCCCATGGTTAATAATTGATTAATTGACCTGATAGTGATTTACTGATGTATTTGTTAATAGGTAAAGGAAATATAACAACACCTTAAGGTATTAATAAATGCGAACATGAACAAAGGAGAATATATGAGCTAATTGACACTGTGCAAGTACTATCTCCACCAGATTTATAAATCAAGTATGAACGTTGACTTGTAATATTGAGAGATTGATTTATTTTTTGGATGGATGGATGACAAAAATTAGGTGATGGAATAGCCTTATTATTTTTCAATTGAATCACAATCTTAGTGCTTCAATATCAATAGAAAGGGTATGAGGCCTTTTTTAATAGCAAGGGGATTACAATAGAAAGAAAATTAAATTATTTTTTTTTCACATCAATATCATGTTCTTTGAACAAAACCATCATGTAAATAAAGACGTTGCTGCATTACATGAATTCAAGGACCATATTAGTAAACCTGAGGAAGATAAGATTTGATTTGTGATAAATAGTTTATTATATGTCTAAATATTACCTGAGGGCTTCCCCTGTGATATCCGGGTCATGATCATCTACTTTCTTGATCACAGCGGCTATTGGTGTCGTCATTTTCACATACATGGGTTGGCCTAGAGATGAAAAAAAGAGAGCGCATTTTTTAGACCTTAGTATACGTATATTTTATCTTGTGAAAAATTATAAGCAGACATTCAAATTAGGCCATTAGGGTATAAAAAGTTGATTATGGACTTTGTCAAGATTGCAGCCTCAAGAGTTTACAGCTTTTCCAAAGATTCTTAAAAGAAAGACCATATTTTCTTTGGATTGTTTCCTTACCATCAAGTTCTCTGCTGTGGTATTTTTGGACAGCACTGATAGCATCTTTTTTATTCACATAGACAACCTCAGCTGTACCAGACTTCAAAAGCTTGGCTTTTTTCAAAGGACCAACAGCACCAAAAAGTTCCTGGAAAGGATGGGAGTGAAACTTTTGCATTATTCATTACATTTAATAATATTTCAAAACTTAATGGGGATTTTTTTGGTGTCTTTTTTTTTTTAAATAAAAGGCAAATTTTTTAGATTTGTAATCCAAACTTTTTAAGAAAATTGTTTTGATTTACAAAAAAGCGACATGAGACGTAAGCAGATACATAAACAAATACAAATGCAATTTTTTCATCCTTCATGGCCAGGGTTTTATTTTTTGAAGACCCAGTATTATCTTGTGTCTATATATAGGTGGGTGGGTAAGTGAAGGAATAAATTAAGAAATCTTTATCATATTTGACATTTTGTGTATCCAGAAATGCTAAGAATTAAATCTAAAAATCATTTTTTTTCCTGCAAAGGATTAAGCAAAAAAGCAGAAAGTTTCCCAAGATAAAATAAACACACACAGACATCTTTGATTAGAGAGGGCATGTTATCTATTTATGATTCCTGTTTAAATTACATAATATTTCATGTAATATTTCTTTTTAGCGACATCTTCAAAACTCACAATAATATCATCTTGAGTAACACCAGTGAACAAGTTTGTCACCACCACTCTAAAACCTTGAAGAGGGCTGATAATTTCTGTGCCATCATCCTGGATTTGATAGAATAGAAAATAAAACTTTTGGCACTTTGTGAGTGATATCCTTGATCTTGTTGCAGGACATAGAAAATTGATGCCTGATGCTTACAGCCTTAAAACGTGGTTAGTTTTTAGGCTACGTCTGTCAAGGATGTACTAATAGTATGATGCAAGGGATAGGCCTACTTAAAAATTTAGATAAAATTTTTGGGCTGAGATGACCCATATCAGGTTAAACTGCATAGTCCAAGTGGGTGCGGGTAAAGTCATCTTCCATAAGTGTAAGATGCTTAACAAAAGAAACAAATAAACAAACAAAACTATCATTTTTGTAGGTTTGCTGATTAAATGGAATGAAAATAATTAACACTCATAATTGATCGGCATTGGTAAATCAATTTGATAAGGAAAGTTGAATAAGAGCAGGGTTTTACCTCTTCATGTGAGACCTCTTCTGCCATAGGGGTAGAAAACTTGGGCTTTTTGACTGAAGGCTGGAGTTGAGTGTCTGATGCTCTGAGCTCTATTCCAGGCCCTCCACCTTTCCCAAGGCGGAGAGGACCTGATACTTCCTGTGCTGGTGGAGGTGCCGATGGAGCAAGTTGTCTCCTCTTCACCCCAACCTGCACTGGCCGTGACGCAGGATCAACCCCTGATCTAGCTCCTCCTCCTGCCATTCTGAGTCCTTGTGATAGTGTCGCTGCACCTGGTGGAGCCCGACTCTGCTGTTGCTGGGGTGCTGAGTAAGATACTGGCCGCATGCCTGCAGCTTCCACAGGGCGCACATTTGGGATCCGCACCTTAGGAATTTCTGGCACTGCTATTGACGCAGAGTTGTATTCTGGATCATCTAAATCCCTGTAATGTCTCTGGTTAGAAAAGGCTGGGGTTGGCTTGACATAGGAGGCATGGCCTTCATATGGATATGACTGTCTTGCAGTTTCCTCTTGGTAATAAGGATTTGCCCCAGGCTGCTTGTAACGGTCATTGCGTATCTGAATGATTGGTACAAAGTCTTTATTTAGAGGGGCACTTTGAGTCTGTACATCATTATATGGCTGGGGGAAAAAAAAGAGAAAAATTCAATTCAAGGATTAAGCAATTGTCAGATTCCCTCAAGCCTTAAAAAAATTGTTGAAATATTTTTAAGCAATATGATTAAGTTGGGGAGTTCATCTCCAAATCGATTTTTTGCGATGTTATTTTTTGTATAAAATGTTTATTTCAAAGACATATTGAACTCTCGTAGTTTTTCTGACCATGAAATATGTTGTGGACAAAAGTAAATGGTTTGTTTTGTTGTTTTTCTTGGTAAAAGTATAACCAATATCTAAACGTAAATAAAATTCATGGAAAAGAAATAATAAAAGAATCTTGTTGAATTTGGTTCGTGTATATAGAAAAAAGTTTTTAAAACAGGTTGAAAATATATTTTTGCCTTTGAAAAGGAAAGAAAATAATTATGACTCTTTAAAATCCAAGCTACAACAAAAAAAAAAAACCTTCCCTTGACAAGGCCACTCAAAAGCACATAATTGCAAACCATCAACAAAATTTAATTTTATGTTGTCCTTGTGCTTCTCTTTTTAACTTTTTCAAAAAAGCTCCTCCTGGCGAAATTCATTTTCATGAAACACATCACAATGTTTTTTTCAAGAATAGCAAAATTAGCATTAAAAATACACTTTATTTATGTTAAAACTGATCTAAAAGTTATTCTAATATCAATTATCAATTTCATATTTTGTAATATTTTATTAGCTTCCTCAGATAACAGTATCTTTTTTCAATGCGATACATTTTCTAAAACACATAAAAAATAAGCCCATACAAAACTTAATATTTACTTCAACATATATGCTTTCCATATACGAAAGCATTCTTAATTTGCATTCCTCAAAAAAAAAAAAATAAATGAAATAGCAGTTTTTGTCTGATAAAACACAATTATCATACGTGGTTCCTTTTTGTAACTTGAAGAGAGTTGTTGCTCAGGGACACCTGTGTAGTTGGAACTGCTCTTGTCACTTGGAGACCACTGCTTGTTAACTGAATTTGGGGTTTACCTTTGGCATTCGGGTTAGCAAGCTGGAAAGAATTTGGGAATCATCGATTACAAATAAGAAAGATATGAAACAGAGCTATATGTTTGTGTCAAAAAAGCTGTAATCTTTCAGGGGACATTCAAATATATCAGACATTTAAAAGTTTGGGAACTTATCAGGGAATGACAATTTTCTAAAAGAATGTTTAATCTTTACGGTGAAAAAATACTTAAAAACGTTGGATCGAAACATTTCATGGGGGGGTTCCAACGAAACAGGGACATGACTCCAACAAACCCTTTCGAGTAGCACATCTAGATCACCTTGTATTTCCACTTACCGATCACAGGAGCTAAGAGCTATTTCAGTGTATAGATATTATCCTGGACGCGCACATAATGTTCAGTTGATATTAAGCTCCCTTTTTTTCTTTTTCTTTTTGTTAAAGACAGTTTCATTTCAAATTCGGGAAAAAAAAAAAAAAAAGAAAAAAAGAAACAGATTAGATTACGCTTTTTTATCCCAAAATCATATACTGTACCCGAGTAAATTTTATACACGATTACTAAATACAAACAATGTATAATTTTGAATAAATTGTCTGGATCTGTAATAATAATAATAATAATAATAATGATAATATAAAACTTTCGTTTTGACAAAATGACAATCTAGAAGATTTTTTTCAAATGACGTCTATATAATGACGAAAAAAACTGTGTAAAAATTTTCAATAAATTGTCTGAATCTGTAATAATAATAATAATAATAATGATAAGAAGAAGAAGAAGAAGAAGAAGAATAGTAAAAATTTTCCTTTTGACAAAACGACAATCTAGAAGATTTTTTTTAAATGACGTCTGAGTAAAGAAAGTGGAAATATTTTCCTAATTATGAAGTTCTACAACATAATATCTAAATCCAAGGAGTTAAAGAAAAAAAAAAACACAGGAAGATCGATGTACAAGTTTGTAACAAACACCCCAATGCATTTAAGCTTGGCTGGCCATAATAATCTCATTCCTTCTTACCGCCCCTCATCTCACCCACTAAACAATGCTAAGTAGTCTGAGGATCACAATCTGTTTTGATGAACGAGCCCAGTAAGATTTTGAAGTTCTAGACAATCAGTCGAGAAAATTTTTTTTAAAAAAGCAAAATTAGAAATTTAATCAATCTTTAGGTGCGAATAAATCTGAATAAAGAAGAATCAATCAGCCCTTTCACTTCATGTCAATAAATGGGGTCACGCAATTAAAACAAAAACAAAAAACATTTACAATACTTTTAAGAATAATTTAAACATTTCCGTAGCATATTACAAATTCTCATAACGCTATAAAGAATTTAGAAGAAAGTAGAATGTGTTGTTAAAATTAAATCTAACGTTATCTAGAATCTAGATCTAGATCTAATCAGGTTCAGTTTTCTTAAAGCAAAGACAAAGCTGTTTTTTGTTTATGTTCATTAAGATTTTATAACATTCAGAACCATAAAGAAATTCCAATTATTTAACATGCGCTTCGGATAAAAAATTTTTCAATAATTGTATATGAATAAAAAAATTGATTGTAACCTCATTTTCCAACTGATGACAATCAATGAAATCAAAATTTTTAAGGGTACTTATGAAAGTAAGATAATTTGCAGAATACAGATACCCCCATGGAGGATCTACTTATAGTGAGAGCAAACAAATAAAGGTGTTAAGTGACTCTACATTCATAGAGGTAAATAAAAGTTAATATACTTACTGTTCTTGTCAGGGCTAAGTCAGGGGCAAGAGGCGCCTGGATCTGTTGCTAAAGGGGAGCAGGGAAAATTAAAATCATAATAATACAGCTAATATCTTACATTATACAAGTTTTTCTTCTAAAGGCTGTGGTTACTCTTACACAAAAATAAAAAATATTGATGAAGGCCCCATAAAGACTGTGAGCAAAATATAGAGGATAATCAGAAATTTAGAACAACACATGCAAAGATTGCATGAAAATGTGATGATTATCTTTCCAATGATGCTGTAATATGTTTACTTTCAACTTGCATCTGTGACAGCAAAAATTTTGTCTTGAAACTACGATAATTTAACTGATCAGTGTAACGGATTCAATGATAATTTGACTACAAATACATCTTACAAATCATGCCAAATTGAATATTATTGATTAGAATCTTATGTATGTTTAATGTACATTTAAAGTATTGTTATGATGCTAAAAAGAAAGCGGAGATAGATAATTTAAAAAATGCAAAAATTGCCTGATGAGCATTCACCCATTTGCAATAATATTAGATGATACACAAACTTACATTTGTAAAATCAGGTGCTTGAATTTTCTTTTTCTGGCGTTGGATCAAAGACCTTGCATCGAAAGTTCCCTTTTGGACCTGTTTCAACACAATTTTGTTTCGAGCATCTCCTTTGCCACTTTTCTTGTTGGTGACAATTTTCTCTCTGGCATCTATCGGGGTAGCTTTGGCAGATAGCTTTTGCCGGGCATCGAATGTTCGTCCCCTCCTTTGAGCTCCACTATTTCTGACAAGTGATGTCTGAGCAAATTTTCCCTTCCTTTGTTGCGCTCTGTCTGTATTACTTTGAAAATCAAACCAAAACATATAAACAAATATTATCTAAACAACACAAAGACACCACCATCTTCTAAGACAATATTTAAAGAGAAGTCCTGTCCTATCATATTTACATGTCTAACTTTGACCCCTCCTTTATCAAGAAATAGCTTCTCTTTGAGTTTAACAAATAAAAATTGAAAAAAAAAAACAACAAACAGAATGTTTAACGTTCCATCTTTAACACGACTAGATCTGGTATTACTCTTGCTTATTGATAAAGCAATGTAGCAATCATGCCAATCCAAAATTTCAAAACTGTAACATTTACCTGCTAATGATTGGAAGTTATAAAGCTTGCTCTCAAAAGAAGAAAACTTTTTAAATTTTGAGAATCGGTCCAGAAAAAAAAAAGTTATGAGGATTTAAGTAATCCAAAAATGTGTATAGGTGTAAACAGGAATAAATGGTCCAAAAAATGGACCTTTTTGGTGCTTTGTTTTTTGTTGTGAAGGAAGTTAAAACCTCCTAATTTCTTTATTTAGCAATATATTTCCATGAAATTTGACATTAAAGTGTATTTTTTTATATGGAATCATAATTTGTCGAGATAATTTTGAGAGTTTTGTTTCTAAGGGTCAATTTTTGCATAAATTACCCTCTAATCCAAACTCGCGTTCCTTTATTTAGAACGTAAAACCTCCCTAATTCCTATATTTACCAAGATATTTCAATAAAATTTTGCAAGCAAAAGTATAATTTATGTATCATTTAGTTTCTTACTTCGTTAAAAGAATATATAGCATTCATATGCATTAGTTAATTTATGCATAAATTAGCATAAATTACCGTTTTATCATTTCTTTATGTAATTTCAGAAGTTACCACCTCCAAAATGTTCTTATCATAAGTATCAACCAAGGTGGTTAAATTGTATTTTTGTTTTGTTTCTTAATTTGTTAAAATCAGCATGGTAAGTTTATGCATAAATTATCTTTCATTCTACACTTGCTATGTAGAAATATGTGCAATAATTTGTGACCCAAACCCCTGCAGGTAACGTTAGTCTAGAGCACATCTGAATCCATATTTCGTGGAATCAGGGCATCCATATTTTTCAACAAGAGCTTCTTTATCCATATTGAGGATGTTAAAAAAAAAAAAAAGAAGAAAGAAAAAAAAAGGAGAAAATTCATAGAAGCTCACTGCAGATACAGAGAGATAATACAATGTTCATTGAGCGTTTCTTATCCTTCAACTTCCTAAGTTCATGGGACTTGGTACACGTACCTAATTTGAATTGTAATTATAGAGTGACTGCTCATGGAATCACCCCAGCCTCAATGAGTTAGTTATTTGGTTACAATATTGTATTTGGTTACTGAATCAGTCATACAGAACTCTCATTTCACATTTAACAGGATTTATCAGATCAGACTCAACGCCCAACCTCCCCGCCAAGAGCTAGATCTAGATCTCACGCGAATAGTTAGAAACCACCAATTAAATATAAGCTTACTTTGTAGATAAGATGTTATCTTCATACGAAAAGCATACTTAAGAAGTAATTACTCTTTATAGGTGTACAGGCAACTGCAAATGTACCACTATTTTTTTTTTCTTAAAAGAAAACAAACTATTCATTTTAAAAGCGGAGAACAGTCCCCATATTGTAGATAGGCTAATGGATATTTTAAACTGAATACTATAGGGGGTATAGGTTAAGTCAACATACTACTCCAAGCGCTTTGAGTAAAAATTGATTGAAAGAAAATCATGTTTCTAAAGTGCTCCAAATTTATTAAAAATAGAATGAATACTTTATGTTTTAATAGCATTTTAATGTTTTAAAATCCGATAGCTATCTATTTTATTTACGTAGATCTACCCTAAGCACCCCTTTGCAAGTCATTATTAGAATAGTGACAATCCAATAAGATAAACTCGCCTAACCCAGTTCACATGCTCTCGACCAATGAGAGAAGCGCTCTTAGCCATGTGACATCACAAACCAAAAGTCAGTTTGTGGCCTACACCAAAGGCTTAGCAGGCTGGCTCGTCTTGAATGTCAAGTGTCATTATTTTGAGAAGGTGGGTGTCTTTCAAAGACGAATACAAGCAAATATGCGGACAAAAAGTAATGTAAGTAAGTAAAAATGTCACAAGAAATGTTAAAAAATTATTTGTCCAAAGACGAAATGCGTAGTCCCAGTAGTTTAGAGAGTAGCGAACGAAAAGAAAAAACTCGTTCAGAAACAACACTTCCAGACGGCCAATCGATACCGTTTTACCGCAGAAGTATAGAAGAATATCTTTTCTGATTGTACACCAAGTTTCATTGCGGTACATTATAAAATGACCCTGTAGTTATAATTATAAAATGCCAACCGTTGCTTAATCGCGGCCCATTTTTTTGCCTAGGTTTAAGGGCCGCGGCGCACTGAATTTTAGCTAGAGTTGTCTAGCCTGCGGACATCGGATTGGCATTGCTAAGCAATGGGACCCTATCACAAAGTAAAAAAAGATTACCTGTATGGATAATTGTAAGTTCATGATAGTTCCAAGGTTGAAGTTTTTACTTTTAAAGGGGAATTTGCTAGCTAAGTAAAATCATTTAATATTTTCGCTTGAAAGCTGATGACACTTAAAACTGTAATCTTGTACTAGATCTAGATGTAGGTGTAGGAGGGTTTAGGGCCTAAATTGGACTCTCGGTAAATAAATGCCTTTGAACTACAGTTTATTGTCTTTACAACCAGCCAGGTCATAGAATTTGGGTTGAAATTAGTCCATTTGTAGAAAAGAGGTGAGTATGCCTTTGAAAAGATATCTACTCCAAAAGATTTCATGGATTCGACAACAGAAGAACATAGTCAGGATAAGCCACGCTTTTCAAAAAGTTACATGGATCTAGAAATCTACACATCTAGATCTAGATCTAGATCTAGTCTAGATCTAGACCTGTTTTTTGGACAAGGCGGATGAATAGGGTCTTTGCGATTTTAGAATTCAGTTTCAATGATTTTGATTAGCATGATGTGGAAATGGTAGATCTAGATCTACATTAGATATAGATCTATAGCTTCTTCGGTCGGTTCGATTTGATTTCTAGATCTAGACTAGACCAGATCTAGATTCTAGTTCTACTCAGCTTGCACTCTAGATCTAGATCTAGATCCACTTTGAATAATCTTTGACTACCTTATCAAGAACGATTATAATGATCGAATCTGTTTTATCCTGATGCTCTACAGTCATAAGCTGGATTATTTATTAAGTACACAATTTGGACATAAAACTTACCTTACTCGTACTTTTACGTTATTTTGTCTAATAAATTCATCAAGTGATATGTCAGCCATTTTTAACTTTCTATTAGTCCACTGCTGCTGTAAGCCACAATCCTATCAAATGTCAAATATTCATTTTTAGTTTACATTGGAATACTTGAATATATCGCTATGGTTTCAACTCATTAAAGATGTTTTTTTCAGAAATTTATACCTCTATTTGTTTATAACAAAGGAATGGATTATATCGTTCCATAAGTGCGTTTTCTTTTCTCTTTATTTGTTTTTAATCTAGAAACTTAGAATTATCTTAACTGGCATTTTTTGAATACATGAGCCAGCATCAGCCTCTATAGGAAGTGATTAACGACACTATAATATTATAACTACAACTAGACAGGTTCAACCCAAGCCTTAAAATCTGAATAGTGAAGGGTTTCTCTGCGTCATTTGATAGTTTGTAAACATTAAGCGTGTCTTAATGTAACAGAAAGAGAAAGAAAGAGAGAGAGAGAGAGAGAGAGAGAGAGAGAGAGAGAGAGAGAGATCCTTTCTCAATTAGCTTGCATGCGTCTCCTTTACTTGCTCGTCTTATGTTATGCTTCTTGAGCACATAATGTATTTTTTTTTTTTAATGTATGCACATTGTTTGAGATAATATTCTTTTGGTTACACGCACTATAGTTGTCTTCTTTAAATATTATAGCCCTGCGGTCTCTGATTTCCTAAACTGCTCAAACATTCTCTCACACTAGCTTTTAGTTGTTTTTTTTTTAATTAGTCTTACATTCCTGAAAAACCTTATTCGTAAACAAGTATTATTATTATTATTATTATTATTATTATTATTATTATTATTATTATTATTATTATTATTATTATTATTATTATTATTATTATTGTTGTTGTTGTTGTTGTTGTTGTTGTTGTTGTTGTTGTTGTTGTTGTTTTTGTTATTGATTGATTGAAGACAGAATGTAGAGAGACAAAATGGAAAGATAGGAAGTAGTTTGTTCATTCTAAATTTATTTGAAACCGTCTTCCTGTCTTTTTTTTTCTCCCGAGAAGCTAAAGAGATTGAAATTTAGAAGAAAGGGTCATTTTGTGTTGAGGCAGCTCTTAATCTAAATAAATTAAATGAGAGGCAACTAAAGCGATACGCTATTATTGATAATAGTGTAAGTAAGAGGCGTAAGCGGAAAGGAGACTAAAGTTTGTTTGTTTGTTTTTATGTTGGAGGATGAAAGGGTTAGTTGCTTATATTGGGGAAGAAGCTGGGCAGTTACCTCGTGAGCTAGAGTGGCTGAAATAGAGAAAGAAAATGAGATCGAGGAGGGCATGAGCATTAAAATTAACAAAGCAAAGAGAGACTATTATAGGAGTAGGAGGATTTGCAAGATTCGAATGCAGAGGGAAAGCAAAAAAGGAAAACGTTGAGTTAGTGTGCATATAACGAAACAGAGTAAGCTCATGGAGAAGCTCGGGAGAGCCTAAGGGGCTTAAGAGATAGGGAAAATTTGATGGTATTTGTAATGTGGAAAAGATTTTAATTGATCGTAAGTATTCAAATGTAATCTATCTATTTAACTGGGATAGGTCTTTTTTCCCGTGTGCGTTTGTTTTGTTGTTTTCTTTCCTTTTCCTTTTCCATTTCGCTTATCTTCGAAAAAGGTTTCCTTGTACGCACAGGAAGCGCACCTGAAAACAAAAACTCTACAGACTAGTTCATTGCAAGGCTTTCCGTGGATCTAGCTATCTAGAAATTCTAGCACACACACAAACATATATATATATATATATATATATATATATATATATATATATATATATATATATATATATATATATATATAGAGAGAGAGAGAGAGAGAGAGAGAGAGAGAGAGAGACAGAGAGAGAGACAGAGACAGAGATAGAGAGGGACAGAGACAGACAGAGACAGAGACAGAGACAGACAGACAGACAGACAGACAGACAGACAGACAGACTGAGAAGAATAAGAACCCGACCGTCAGATAGAGAAAGGAGGTAGGAAGGTAATAGCCGATCCATCCGGCCACATACTAAAAGGGCAGAGTAACACCAAAAAAGTAAAAAAAAAAATAAAAAAATAACAATAAATTAAAATTACACAAATAATTATTAGGAAGTAACAGACACATTGACAAATAACACCCCCCCCCCCCCAAAAAAAAAAAAATTACAAAAAGCACACACAAAAAAAACACTACTGAAACACACTGATTGGGACGGTTTACATTAACTTTGGTTATCACCATCATCCTATCTAGTATCTACCAAGTAGATTCCACTTAGACTAGCTGTCCACTGTCACTCTGTATATATTCCTTGTACAACTGAGCCCAATGCGACACTTTTCTCTTTGCTATTTTTATCACAGAACATCTCTGCCGAAACCATTATTTCTTATGTCTTTTGACGCTGGTGAAGGTGCGTACATGACTCGTGTCTCAATCGAAATGGAGTTGTGTTTGCGTGGAAGATGCTAACTCCCCTGATGATATTTTTTATCTGAGCTATCATTTCGTTGTGTATGTTTAAAATTAATGTGTCTGTATGTTTTGATTAAAGACGCCGGCGGCGTTGCACGATATTTTATACTTCATTGTCTTTTCTCTCAATCTTTCCTCAGCTTATTGTCGGCCCCCGCGATTCTTTCATTAATTTATTTCCTCTTGAAGAGAGGCGCATCGTACCTGGCTCGAATTATAAATTCACCCGTGTCTTTTTCTTTCTTATCATGCCGTTTGATATGTCTAAATGCGAAACGTCGAGAGAAGAAGCAGGAATCACATAACACAGTGTCTATAAACTAATGCTAAAAAAGATGTGTCTTTAAAGAGATAACAAAATAATGATGGAACTATTGCAGAGACGAGGTAGCCAAGAGAAGAAGAGCTCACATGTTAAAAGAATTATAGGGACAATGATTTTTCCGGCAACGCTTTTAAAAGTGTCATAACTATGATTCGTTAAGAAAAAAAATTAGCAAAAATGGTGATGGTCAAAGCGCTGATGGTCTGTTTCTAGTATCCCCTCAGAATGCCCACAAAAGAGCCTCTATTAATCAGCTAGATATCTTTCAAACATAAAATGCTCTCTTACATCAGGGAGACGCGAAGAGCGAGCAATTGATTATCTTCGGTAGCTTGGCGCCTGAAGGAAAAATGGTTGCTACAGTCCCAATTCTCTCAAACGGTTATTATGATCTAAGAACTTATAAACTGGTGTGAAAAACAAGCTTTTGTGAGCATTCTCCTACATTTTCTTTACTGGTGCTTCCCGTACTATTTTTGTTGTTGTTGTTCTTTCTACATAGTATCAAGCAATGCTTTTTTTTTCTATTGTACTCTTATTACGGTAACTTTCAGTCAGTTTGAGTCTACAAGTAAACCTATCAGCTAATCTCGGCTTAGTAACATCTAGTCAGCTTCTGTAGGGACGCACGTTTTTAAATAAAGAAGCGGTAAGAGAGAGAGAGAGAGAGAGAGAGAGAGAGAGAGAGAGAGAGAGAGAGAGAGAGAGAGAGAGAGAGAGAGAGAGAGAGAGAGAGAGAGAGAGAGAGAGAGAGAGAGAGAGAGATGTAAGCTCGTCTTGGCTTGTTTCAATCGTACATCTAGATAAGATACTGTTTGCGGTAGTGTGTGACGTTTAATTGTTAATTTTAGTTTCATCCTTTCATTCTGTGGAATAAACCTTGTACATGATTTAATTTTTGTTGTAAGTACAAACTCATCATTGCCTAGCTTTAATTTTTATAAAATAGTTTTCTGTCCAGTTACTGAACGCACCTCCATACGACTTGATGGATGCTAGCGCCACCTAACGAATGTGTACTGTTGACAACGAGCCCGAGGAAACCATTGGTTGATTTGAAGTCGAGCATGCCATAGGGTCTCTTGAGCAAAATTGAAAGTGTATGGTTTCAAATCTTCGTGTAGCCAAGTGTGTTGCAGAGGGATGGTCTAGATCTAGATATAGAATTATATTTTGGTTTCATATTCATTGAAATTCCTCTTAGATTCTGTCTCCCGATTCATACTATTGTGTAAAACAATACAGGTAATTAATTAATTTATTTAGAACAAAACCTGAGTTCCAACCACAAAACAATCTGGGAAAGTGTTGTACCGAATCTTATCTTTTCGTCTAGAAATAGAATCGAGATAGACTAGATTGGAATAGACCTAGTTATACTTATGGGTCTAGGTCTAGATCTAGATCTAGATTCTTTTGAAAATAAAATAGACACACGTAGTACCATCAAGATCTAGATTTCTAGATCTAGTTCAACAGTAAAAAGAAAACTACCAACTTGTAAGCGTACTACCAGAAATTTGTGACAAATCAAAGAATGAATACAAGTTAAACGATAGAAATTTGATGAATTTTCCCTACATCTAGATCTAGATCTAGATCTAAGTGTTGAGTTGTAAAATAATGATATTGCTAAAGAAATCTTTGCTTTCAACCAACTTAAACACCTGCACACTCATGGAACAAAAAATTTGAATAGTTATAACAAAACTTGTAACTGTAAGCAGATTAATAATAATATTTATCTTTTAAATTTATTGAAGGTAAGAATATCTCTGGACTAAGCAGTTGTAACTGCCAGACTGATCTAATCTATGATAAGAAGTTCAGATCTAGATCTAGATCTAGATAGATCTGAAAATTGTGGCATGGATTGAAGAATGTTTAATTAGATCTTGCATCATAAAATGTGATAACCGATTTTTAGCTTGTTTTTTTTTCTATTTTTAATTGGATTTTTACCATATAGCTTCAGACAGCACATCATAAAAGTTTGATTCCTTGGCTTTAAACTGTACTAAACTGTATTTAAATAAAAGAAGAGATTGTCTTAAAAGTTAAAGTGCATAAGTTAGGCCTACATTGTTTCATTTTAATTCCATTATTTTCATTAACTTTAAAATAGAGCCTCACAAAAAAAATTAAATTAAATTTCTAAGAATTTTTCAATTTTTTTTCTTTCACAATCACCAAGTTTGGTGAATCTGATCCTTACTAGGTCTAATTATATTAATTATAAGTGAGTGAACAGGTCATGTTTATCTGAATCCACAATAAAGTTTACAAACTTCAAGTATTACTTTATAGATATCAAAACTAATTCGGTTACAATTAATGGGCATAGAAAATATGTACCTTTTCAAACCTGATTGTACACTATGACATTACATCTGTACTCTATTAAAAGTTTATTACTCACACACATTTTTGATGATTTTCAAAACAGGTCTGTACCTGTTTGTGAAACATGATTTTGGTCTCCATCTAAAATTTAAGCAAGTTTTCCTTTTTTTAGGAAACCACCTAGCCTCTTCCATAGCATTATATATATATTATATATATTTTTTTTTCCCTCAGACCTAAAGCGAAATGGATGAATATTCTAAAATTGAAAAGATTGGGGAAGGTATGTCTATTTGCCAAAAAGTTTATTGATCGTTATAATTCTATTGGATGGGTTGAATAAAAAAAATTTTTCATGGACTTAAAACTAGTTTTTTTTCTTTTTTTTTGCTGATCTATTTCAAGAGTCTAGTGGTTTTTCTACTTTGAAAGTTTGACTTATATTTTTTATTTATAATGCAATTTGTATTAAAATGTCTTCAATCAATATCATCATACATCATATCAACTTTAAGATTATTTTCCTTACTTTAGTTCAAACAGCCTCTACTAATTGATTTATCAATATATGTTAATTTATAAGTGTATTTAGTTTATGGCCACCCAAAAATTCTGTATGACCTTTCATCTAATTTTGAATTTTGCTCGTTTTTTACTAGTAAAACCCTATTAATAGTGGTAACTTAATTATTTGAACATAGCTTGAATCACATTTTTCTGGAATCTCACTCACTAGGATATAAATATCAAAACATTTTCATGATGCTTCTCTTGAATTATGTTCTGCGCTATAAAGTTATCCTCTGCAAATAAGAAAGAATTATATTTTTGAAAGAAATGGAAAGGTAAATTTTTTATAATAATTTTCATGACTTCCATTTTGCTTTATTTTCCCTTACACTGGTTAGGTACTTATGGGGTGGTTTACAAAGGTCGCCACAGAAAGAGCAACAGATTGGTAGCTCTGAAGAAAATACGTCTTGAAGCAGAAGAAGAAGGTGTACCATCTACAGCAATTAGGGAAATATCTTTGTTGAAAGAGCTTACATTCCCCAATATTGTCACGTAAGTATTTTTTTTTAAATATTGTCACTTTTAAACAAATGGACAATGTGAAATATTCAAAAACTGGGACACATGCAATTATGAGGTACCCACTGAAATTTCTCCAAAGTTAACTAGCCAGAACTCTATAGGATTATGAATTGTCAATTTTACGCCTTTTTTTTTAAATTTTTATTGGTTTATCTTTGTGAAAATGGTAGAGGTGGAATTACTTCCATTTTCATCATCATTCCTGGTTTCCAATTTTATTTGAAATTGCCGATTTTTTTAAATGATTCAAGGTTTGTTAGTAGTAGTCACTGCCAAGATTTTGCCCCCACATTTTGAATGTTTTTGTCACACTTCAATTCCTTTAAACTTAAAG
Source organism: Elysia crispata (assembly GCA_033675545.1). NCBI lineage: Eukaryota > Metazoa > Mollusca > Gastropoda > Plakobranchidae > Elysia > Elysia crispata. Next base: position 87,043 of record JAWDGP010004986.1, on the reverse strand, counting down.
CTTTTTATGGATAATCGCAGCTAAACCTAGATTGGGAACAATCTTTAAAAAAGTTAGTGCTTTATGCTTGTGGCAATTTACCAGTACTTTTTTCCATCTGGCATTTGTGGGTTGTTTTGGCTAGATCTAAACTTGTCAGAATGCATTACTCAAAAGGACAGATTTTTTTTTTTTTGTAAATGGTAAGATTTAAAGGTGATTTTATTGAATAAATTTGTTCAATAAATGACATCAGTAGGCGGACAATCGACATCTATTTTTAATTTCAATAATAGAAGAATGTTGATCAATCCTCGGAGTGCTTTTACAACCCTTTCGAGCCTAGAAATTGGAAATCACTTTTATGGTATTTGTCCCAAGCTGTGGGAAAAATTGGTTCTGTTTAGTCCAAAAAGGACACTTTCAATGTATGTGTAGCAGTTTTAACTGCATTAATACTCTTTGGTGTTTTGAAGATGCTGAGTAGAAAAGAAAAGTATCGTCATTCTTCATTAGGTGGGTAAAAACTTTTGGGATTATTTTTTTACATTCATTTTGGTAATTGTGTACTAGCTTCTCCCATAAGCCTTAAGTTGAGAGTCTGTTATTACTTTGTAAAAGTTTTTTTTCAAATTTCACAGCTTATCAATTTATACATTAGCTTTTTAGATGTAGACTGTGCTCTATTGTTGATTTTTATACATCGCATCCTTAATATTACTCAGATCACAATATAACATCTACATCTGCCCTTAACTTAATCATCACACACTTTCCCAATTCAAAGAAGTGCATTTATTTAATGAAAACCGAAATTAGATTATGACTAGGCTATAAGATTATTCACATTAATTAAAGGGATTATGTTCTCCTCAAGTACTGCTCAGGCTTAACTTCTCCAAAAGTGAAAAGTAATAGATAGAGTGCCCATTCTGTTTTGTTGTTCCTTTTTTTTTTTATATCAAACTTACACCCATAAACAGAAAATGAGCAAAACACCTTAAATTTACATGCCATCACTATTTCTAAAACCTTTGAAATTGTTTTAGAGACAAGTAAAAATTGTAGATTATTTCGAAGGTAACCACAATCCACAAAACTTATATGGCATGAGTAGTTTTTTCCTCTGTACCTTTTAATTTATAATCATATATCATTATATCTAAAACATTTAAAATTGCTAATATGCTAATATGCTACAAGAAAAAAATCTGAGTTTATTCTAAGCAAAATATAAACAAAACATATATGGCATGAGTATTTTTTTGTAGTGTTATCTTTGTAGGTCTGGTTATGTGTTGCTCATAATATCTAAAACTGTTGTCAGTTGTCTTTATCAAGAGGTATGAGGTTGGCCGTTGGAACAGAGATACATGTGGTCATACTATTTTAATCACTTCCTCTCCATATTGTTTAAATTTAAGTTTGAAGCATTTCTTTGAAAATAGGCGATAAATGCTCGCTTTTTGTCATATTATACTTGATGAAATCATGTTTTTCTTTTTCATTGTTTTTTTTCTGACTTTTTTTTCTTTCAGGCTGGAAGATGTTTTGATGCAAGAGCACAAATTGTATTTAGTGTTTGAATTCCTCTCTATGGACTTGAAAAAATATTTGGACACTATACCCAGTGGAAAACTGATGGATCCAATGTTAGTCAAGGTATGAGAATGAATTGAAATTTCCCAACTGCTCACTCTAGTACAAAAAAATTGATTTCTATTATTTATCATGTTCTTATATTTTGAAAAGAAACATTCACAGTAAAGAGAAATGAAAGATAAATCAATGAGCTTCACTCTGACTCATCCAGACAGTATGCAACTTATAGAACAATACTCTGTCACAGCCTGTGCATATTGAAATGAACTAAGATCTAAAAAATAAAAACATCAGACTCTGCAAATTGAGTTTACTTTTAAGAACATGATCCTAAGAGAAAAGAATGACCATAGCCAATAGATGAGGAAAGTGTCACCAGAAATTAACGTAAGTACTAATCAGAGCTTAGGCACAAAGCTTATAGATCATATTTTGAAAGCTGGCATGCCTGCTTGTTATGGCTCATTCCTCTATAGAAGATGGAAGTTCCTAATGACTGTAGCACTAGCAGCTAAAGGGATTTGTGTGACAATTGCCATTGTTGACAAGAGTGGCATATGTAATAAATATAGCCATCAAACAGAAAATACATGTATATTTCAAGATTGATCTGTGTCAGGTCATTTATGAATTTTTTTGGATTATGATATCATATTTTCTCCAGTTAAGAGGTAAGGGCCTTCAAACAATTATGTTTAAATTGAAAAACTTGTGCTTTTTAGCTGTCAGCTTTGCCATAAAGCTCATTGCCATTTCTATTCCTAGTCTTCAATTCTAAAAGATGAAGAAAATACAAAATAATATCAGTTATGTACAGAACTCATTTTACTAATCTTTTTTCATATTGCTGATTTATACTCTTGCATCTTTTTTATTCCTATCTATTCCACAGCTAGTTTAGTCTAAAATTACAATTTTTAAGGAGACAAATGTGCTGGGTGTACATATAACAACACTGATGACCATAGCTGTTTTCATGTTAATCTTCAGAGTTACCTTCACCAAATTGTAGAGGGAATCCTTTTCTGCCATATGCGAAGAGTTTTACACAGAGACTTAAAGCCTCAAAACCTGCTTATCAATGACAGTGGTGTGATCAAACTTGCAGATTTTGGTTTGGCTCGAGCATTTGGAATACCTGTCAGGGTATATACTCATGAGGTAAGCCCAACTGTCAAAGCTTTTTTAGAACAACGTCCAATTTTCATGTGTCTTTGTTAAGGTTTGAAGTGACAAATATTAGGTCACAAACAAGAAAATATATCACATTTGTTTATTGCACTTCTTTATTTTTTAATTTTTAAATTTTTTTTTTTTTGGAAACTCTTGCTAATTCAAGGAAAGACTTTTAACACCAACCTCTTTCACCCGCAACAAATTATAGATGGACCAACTAATCTACTTATCTACTGTGATCTTATTTGACTTTTTTTTCTTGACTGTTTTATTTTGCCTTTTAGGATGATTTTGTGTTGCTTTGTTAATTGTGCTCAATCCAACACATCACATGCAAAACAGTTGTCCACACTGACCTCTTGTTCACTTCATCTGTCCCCAAAGTTCATTCCTATGCCTGTCTTGCATTTTAACATTGGAAATTCCAAAAAGGCAAATGTGAACAATAATAGGTTTAGCATTGAGAAAAATCTGTCTATTGCTGTGAGCCAGTCTGCAGTTCCTGAAGCTTTGCGATGGATGCTTTGACACTCTTTTTGTAGTTTTATTAGTTTTTCATTGGTAGTTACTTTGATTTTGAGACTCACTATCTTGTAATGCCGAAATCTTAGTTTCTTGGGATACATATCACCACTGAAAAAGATGGCATACTCATGCTCTTCATACTTTATCCGAGTGATCTAGTGCCCACGAGTGTGGAGAACAAATTAGGCATTTCTTTGGGTGCACATTTTCAGGTGGGTTCTTCGAAATCATTGATAAGTGGAATATACATTCCCTAGGACTGATTTGTGACGACTTATCAAGGAAGGAGCTTGTTTAAAAAAACAGACCTGCGACTCATTCCAATGGAGGCGGAATCATCCTGATTTTTTTCCTAAAATTTAGTGAAAATTTCGATTTTCAGCCTTTGTTCTGTGGTTTCCCATTTTTTAAAAAAGGATTTTTCAGCTCCAGCTTAGGCCTGAGGGATGTGGCATGAAAAGCTAATTCTACGATGAGTAGGATATTTCTTCCTCATCAGTGATCATCCTGATATATTATATCAATATTGTTTCTTTTTCTTTATTATTTATATTTTCATTAACAATATCGAGATTTGTATTTTAATTGGAACCATTCAAGATGGTGGTGCTATTGAGTTGTTTACTTAATGTTCATTCATCTGAATGGCATGGTTCTTTCCATTTTAACAATCACATGTAGACCTCATTGTTATTTCCAACAATGGATTAAATTTAGATGTAGAATCTAGTCTAGACCTAAATCTATTATCGAATAATCGAAAACATAACATTCCATGAAACTATAATTATAGCAGGTGATTTTCATTCCAGAGCAAATAATTGTAAATCTAGATCTAGGTGTTATGTTGCTTTTCTTTTTATGCTGCCAGGTGTAGACAATTGAAGTTAGACCTAATTGATATTGGTCATATTCAGCCCAAATGTTTTAAGATAAAGATAAGAAGAGGAAGGCTCAATGTATACCTTTTTTTTTTAAAGTTAGATGTACTCTCATGAGGTAAACTTTTATAATGCTTCAGTTGAGCCAGTGAAATGCAGAAAGCAGTGGGGTTTTTTTTTTTTTTTGGGGGGGGGGGCGACAACAGGTTAGGTCATGCAACCTCATAGTCTGAGCATAGAAACGAAAAGTTTCACAGTCATGGCTATGGTTACCTACCCATCTGCTCTGCTCTCATTGACTGATTTTAAAAGTTCAGTTAAAACAATTTTATCCATTTCTCCTGCCTGTCAGTATAATTTAGACCTAAGGACATTCTAATTGTTTATAGCCTTTCAAAAACTTCAGTTTTTATGTTGAAAAATAAAGATAAGATTTAACCTAGATTCGAGATATCAAGTCTAGTTTAATTTTCCCCCTTTTTTTTCTCTCAGATTTCTCTTTTTTGTTGCTCTGATACCTCTTTTGAAAAATTTTGGGTGTCAGGTCCAACAAAAGGGGTAGACAGGTTTTTTTTTTTTTTTTTTTACATAAACCTTCCCCTTTTCCTCATCGTCTGAATCTAATGCTATACATTCTTTCATTAAGGCTTAGCTATTGCATTCTTTCTTGTGCCCTGGAATATAGTAAATGTTTTTTAAAAAAGACATTGACTCATGTTGGTATTGATTTCAAATTGTCCACTTTTTTTTTTCCATATAGGTTGTGACATTGTGGTACAGAGCACCAGAAATTCTATTGGGCTCACAGAGGTACGCAGTGCCTGCAGATATTTGGAGCATTGGGTGCATTTTTGCAGAGATGGTGACTAAACGCCCACTTTTTCATGGGGACTCTGAGATTGACCAGATATTCAGGATATTTAGGTAAAACTTAACACTTGCTTATTTATTCATATGCAAAATAATGTAACATGTTTTGCTTTTAGTGTATTTTTCACAGCAAAATTTTTTACTGTTATTTATCATTACAATACTTTTTTCGTGTTTTGATTTTTTTTTTAAACTTTGCAAAATGTTTTTGAACAATGGTGAGAAAAATGAAAATCAGAAAGGTCAAATGCTTTGATTGGTTCATTTATTAATTATTGATATGAGGCTCTCTAAGAATGATGGGACATTTGATGCTGTGATAAACGATTTGCAAGTGACTCATCATCTTTGAAGGTTCGTATTTTATGTTATTCATCCTGTTTTCTAAATATTTTGATTGAAGTGAAAAATCTCTCTAGATAGACAGCATTGATGTTGTTAACTGATTGATCCCTGTCCTCTCAAATCAGGACCCTGACGACTCCTACTGAAGAGACCTGGCCCGGAGTGAATTCATTGCCAGATTTTAAACCCTCTTTCCCTCGCTGGAAACAAGACCAACTTGCGTCCAGTGTGAAGCAGCTTGACATGCTTGGTTTAGATCTGTTGAGGGTAAGTGAGATCCTCTTAATATGGCTGTTAGGCTGGGAAAATTAAATTTGCGAGCATGGTATCATGATAGGCTCATGAAATTAGCTACATGGCAGAACAGGGTTCACAGTTTTGGCTAGGGAACTTACAAAGCCTAATTTGGCAACAAAATAGTGATAGATGTATGCTTACAAAGATAAAATCAGCTCCTCTGGTCATAATATTAATAGTTATTGAGCAGTATTGGGTGGCAGATTTCGTCAGTTTTTATATAAAGTTACTCAGTTTTGGGATATGAACTGTGGATGTACTTCATAAATTATGTTGAATATTGAATTTAACAAATCTCAATTGCAAAGAGTTAATCACTTTCAAGTTATGATAATTTAGCATCCGAGTTTTAAATCCTCCTAGTGGGATTGGCACATAGCATGATGTGTATATATCTTTATGTAAATAATTCAAGTTTAATTCGCCAATACTAATAAGGAACACAACTGCTCAAATAGAAGAGGGTATGTGCAACAGTTTTAAAGTGCACCTTGTTAGATTGTTAAAACTTCAAAATTTTCAATGTCTTTGAAGTTTCTCAAAAATTTCTACCTTTCTCATTTAATATATCTTTTTTTTTTTTAATCCTTTCTCTTCTCTCTCTCTCTCTCTCTCTCTCTCTCTCTCTCTCTCTCTCTCTCTCTCTCTCTCTCTCTCTCCTCTCTCCTCTTTCTCTCTCCCCCCTAATAATGTCAGATGTTACATATTTTATAGATGATTGCAACCTGGATCTGTAATTTGGAATTAACCTGACCTTCATTTAGCTTTTACTGGAAAAGTAGCAAAGCATTGACAAATGTGCCAGCAGTAGCGCATGCTATGCGTTTGATATCTACCTACCCTCTCAGTCTCTTTTTCTGTGTAGGAAAATACATGCAAATATTGATTTTATTTCAGTTGTATCATAGGCTTGCACTCTGTTCATTTCAGGGCATGGAATGAAAGAGAAACCTAAGCTATATTTTTTTCGATGACATTTTTATAACATTAAAATTAACTGCATTCCTTCCACAGCAAATGTTGATTTACTGCCCACACCAGAGAATCTCAGCCAAAGATATCCTCACACATCCGTATTTTGCTGATCTAGACAAAACAACATTGCCCGCCAGAAATTTTAAACCTGTCGAGATGATGTACGAGTGATGTCAGTGTCTAAAATGAACTGTCAAACTTGTAGCATGTTTATATCTGCATAAATTTACATTTGTACATACTTGAATTATTCTCTCGTTTTGTTACTACTTAAATGCCTTAAACCATTGATGAAACACCTGCTATGTGGTCCTTTTTCTTTCATCTCTGAGCTATCCTTCTCTGTGTGTGTGTATGTGTGTCCATATCTATCTCTGTCTGTCTCTCTCTCTCTGTCTTATATGATTCTATATAAAAAAATGGACTATCCCTAACTGTATGGCTGGAATAGCTTTTACACATCATAAGTTTTGAAAGAAAATGTTATCTTTTTTCTGTGTGTGGGACATCCCTGGGACTTCTGTTCAATATATCCAAGTTGAGATACTGATGCCATTATTATCCATGTCCTGCCCTGAAATTTGGAATTAAATGACTTTGGGACCTCAATGAAGTTTGGTCCAGTTATTTAGGGATGAAGTAGCCTGTACAAACTACTGAAGGTGAATGAAGTATTTAAAGTTTTCCTTCTGATCATGCCTTTTATTTTTAAATTTTTATACCACATTGTGTTCGCATTATATAATCTTCTAAACAAAAGATCATTGCTTTGCCTCTGGAGAAATGGTGCTTGAATCGATAAAAAGTATGCCTCTGTATAAATATATTGAATTCTTTAAGCAAATGGGGAGGTGCTACTAAATTGTTTCGATCAGCAACTCAATCCAGCTAAATTGGGGACAAAAAAAGTCTCTCTCAATGGTGTTCAGTTTCACTAATACAGTGAAAACCTCAAAAAATCGAAGCCTGATTATTTGAATTTCTCATAAACCGAATTTTGCAAAAGGATAGGTTATTTTTTCTCTTTAGCCTTTTTAGAATCTGACTCCATATTTCAAAGTTTTTCTGGTTCAGTTCTCTTAATTCGAAGTCGATACCACCCCATTAGGCATTACAAAAGTACTCTATGTGTGTCTCTCAAGCACCAATGCTAATGACTGCCCTAGGAGTAGGAGGGAGCTGAAGCACTGAGAAGGAAGTGCCAGTACATCTAGTAAAACTGATACTGGTAGCAACATGGGAAAGGGAGAGTTGCAGGCATAGTACACACGTATTCAATTAGTCATAGGTTCTGTTATACACTTTTTGTAAATCAAATCCTCTTAATTCGAAGTTTTAATTCATTTCAGTACAATTCAAATTATGAGGTTTCCACTGTAATGTAGTAGAAGCTTCATTATACTGAAGGAAAAAAATTTTTAAATCCGCACTTTGAATGCTCTGAAATTGATGGAAACAAACCCCCCCCCCCCCCAAAATATTTGCAATATCTCTCTTGTGCTGGTTTGACTTGTCTCTGTCACTCTATAACTTTTTTTTTAGAACCCTCCCATATCTTTTCTCTCATTATCAGTTGTTACTTGTCTGAATTTCAAATTCCATAAATATGTTTGTTGGAGGTTTTGGAAAATTTAGTAAGGTGTTTTTTGTTTTGTTTTTGTTTGTCTTGTAGATTTCACTTCATGTGATTTTACTAAAAATGTTTTTTGACAAAGTTAGATGTATTGCCCATTAAAAGTTATGCAAACCCTAACTCGATTTCATGTCTTTTTCTCTGGTTGTTTACATGCTTGATATGATGCGTAGAGAACCTCCCACCTCACAAAAACAAAAAACCCATTTTAAAATTTATGAGTAACAGAAAACTAATTTGGAATCCCTCTTAGTTTTAGTAGTTTTGTAATTAATTTATGACTACAGTAGTTATAGTATTAGTCCATCTATATTGTCTGACCCCAAAAATTGATTTATTTTTTTAAATTAAAAAAAAATACACCATTCTTTTTTAAGTGCTTGTATTATCAGCACATATTCTTTCAACTTGATGTGTCACACCTCATCAACAAAGACTTAAAATTTTGAATGCATTATACCAGATGTTTTAAAAAAAAAAGTAGGTACATGTATTCTGTTGAAATTATATTAGTTGCAGAAAATAAAGTTACATTGATCATAACAGTTACAAAGAAACTGAAGGCAGCAGAAATGTGGTTCTTAAAGAGAATGCTACGAATCTCAAAATCAAACGAAACTGTTGCAAGAATCCGACACATCACTCATAAATGCCACAAACTTTTTAGGCTATGTCATGAGAAGAAAAACACCTGAACTTGTGGCAACTGGAATAATTGAAGAAAAATGAAGAAGAGGAAAAGTGTTAAAAGATGTTGGATGGACTAAGAATATTGCTAGAACTGGCCAAGTGACATTGACAGATACACTGAAAGCGACCAGGGATAGAGATGCATGGAAGGTCATGATTGCCTACGCTAAAGAGCATGGCACTTGATTAATTGATTGATAATTTTATGGCTTGCAAATAAGTTTTACGATCAAGATATTGATGGGTTGAAGATTTCCTTATATAAAAGTTTGCATTATAGGTGAACATTTGGTCAGTGAGCCCATTGATTTTTTTACTGAGTACATTTTCGATGTGCCATGACATGTTAAAATCAATTGAGCTACCAAATTTGAGACCTATTATCTGATGCTTCACTATTCTAAATGATATTTACTCAATTACTTTGCAAAAGACAGCAATTTGTAAACAATTGAATAATTTTTATACATAATTAATTTTTTTAAAATATGTTCAAAGAGTAAATGTTAATTGTTAAAAAAAAAGATATCTGAGTGACAATTTTCTTTTTGAATTAAAAGCCTGTATCCTTCAAAATTGGCAATATACTTTGAACAAAACACGGTCAAACAATAAAATACACATGAAAAATTATAAAATTCAACATTTTTTTTTATTTACAGCAAAATTCTGCAAACTTTTCCATGTGGTTTAATGAAAGAAAATATAACTTATGAGTGCAAATAAAGAAATTGAAAAAAGTGGAGTGCCAATTTTTAAAAATTTTTAGTAGTGTGTAAGCAATCTTTGTGTATTTAATTAAACCAAAACAACAGGTTCAAGAGCCTGCCACATCTACATGTTTAAGTTGAAGCTCCCTGTATGATAAATTGATATTGAAGATAAATGCGTTTGAAATATTGCATACTTTAGCAAATTTGCACAAATGCTTCATAATTTTTATGTATAAAAATTAAAAAAAATATATATACTGACAATTCTGTATTGGAAATACTGGTAAATAAAATAACTTCAAGCTGTTTTAACAAAAAGTGCACAATTATATATACAAAATAAATTTACCTAAACAGATCATATGTGAGTTAAGCAATTTTAAAAATGACATGGTGGTAAAAGCTGACCCTTCTTACTAATCTTAGGCACAATCTAGTAAATAATGATATACATGTACATGTATATACTCATTAGCTACATGCATATAATTTGAGAAGAGAAAACAATTTCAAAGAAAAACAAGTCAGGGCTGACAATCTAGAGTAAAAAGTTAACTCAGTAAAGAAATATTTCAAAAGCAAATCTAATTATAAAAGGAATTTTAAAAACTTAAAAGCTTCAAATTAAAAAAAAAAGTATTGTAATGTAAAAAAAACAAAAGACTGAGGACTAAACCTGCTCTTACAATTAAAAAAAAAATTGAGAAAATAGTACACAATTCATTTATGATGCAATTCTGTATCTCTGAACATTTTCATTACCGGGTAATACAATAATCACATTTGCGGTGTTCTATGACAACCTTTTTTAAAAGATTCTGTTCCTACTGTACTGCATCATGTATATTCACTAAAATATAGACACACATGCCGAGTGATGCTTTCACTTGAGTCTGTATCTCAACCCAATCATAAAACATGGCATCTTAACGGGCAGGAGAGTGAAAAGAGAGGATCAATTGTCATAACATTTTTATCTCCTTTCTTATTCACCATAAAATAAGAAACTAATAATGGTAATACAATTACAGATAGCTAAGTACTTTCATCATTGCACTATTTACATACAAGATGTGTTAATACTAAAAGATAGATATGATATAAAAAGATAATGATTATCTGCAAAAAAATATGATGCTTATAATCATTGTCATTTTAGATTGTTTATTTGTTGGATTTAATCTCTTAATAACTTATCCTGAAGATTTCTCAGGGTAAAATGGCAAAAGTTCAGGTCACTCTTCTTATGCATAAAATGAGAGTGTACTTGAAGAATTATTCCAAAAGCAGAGTACATGCATAATTTCAAGAACGTATGATCAAATTAACTAAGATTAGAAGGATAATGATACAACTTGTAGGAAAGTGCACGATATACAAATTGGCGGTTAATCTATCTTTCGGCTTTTTCAGTTTTACGCAATGAAGTGATCTTCCATCCACAGAGACACAGTGGGTTTTTAGGTTTACCATTGCCAATGCCAGCACTCAAATTACATTTAGTTCCATTAATGTCATCTCAGTATCTGACTTCGAATTAGACTTAGTTCAAGAGCTGCTGACACTCGCAACTCATAAGCTGACTTTACTGAGCTACTATCAAGTTTCATTGCGTAAAAACTCAAAATCATTCTCCTTTTCTGCCTTTCTCCCTGTTGTGCAAGTTTTCCTTACAAAATCAACATACTTATAGCTGAGGTAAATTGATTTTCCCTCTGACGCAATACCTGAAAACATAATTATGAAACCTAAACTTACTATAAAACAAAACTACAGGTTGTCCTAGGGCTTTGGATGGATAAGGCAAATTTTGTAGCATTTCTATAGACATGACAGAATGGCAAATTATATGTTGTAACAATTTTTTTGTCAGTGCTGAAAATGTTAAAGCTCTCGTCATTGATTTGATATATTGCACAACAATCAAATTTTTTACAGGTTGAAATTTGTCAATAAAAATTGTCAATTGGAAAATAAAGTTTGAAAATCATGTACATTTAAGAACCATGATTTAATTTTAATAAGGCCTTTATCTCTTTTTTTTTTTAACGCATCTTCCAATTGGTTCTTATTGAGCACCATCCAAAAATAATTTCCAATATAAAGTTGAAGCTCTCACTCTAAGCCATTTTTAAATTTTGAATTCATTTTGGATACTTCTTGATCTAGATCACTTCTAAGGTATATCTCTGAAAGTCTCTGTAAAGTAGAGGTTTCATGGCATTAATATCTTTAAGAGCAATAAACAAGAATCAATTACTGTATCTTAAGAATCGCTATATGGACGGCTTAAGTCTATTTTTCTTGGATCTAGAATAAGGAAAGTCATTTGATTGTGCCCAGAGCTAATGATGTTCAACTCCTTAAATACTACATGTGTAATGCATTATATTTTGTCCTTAATTTTTTCTCAGAAAGAATGGTTATCTTTACATTTGCTAAACAGTCATGAAATTTTCTCTCACCTTATGATTATGAGAGAGTGCAAATAATAAATATCTTTGTATGAGAAAAAATGATGATAGAAATTGTGATGGATCAGCGCCTATATAACTGCACGTAAAAGGTAAAAACAATATTTTATTGTAAATGTACAAGTAAAACTACATAGGACATGTAACTCTCAGAGAAAAAATCTGTTTGAAAGACTAGAATGCTGGAATTCTAGTAAAAATTACATGTATGCAATTAAAACAATCTTTTTCCCACACAGCTTAACAGCTAGGTATTTCTTTTTATATATAAATACATATACACAATTTTTTTACTCATAATAGAAAATAATAACATCTTGCATTGCGCATCAAGTTCAAAACTTAAATATATGCTAATTTTAACATTCACTTGTAATGATTTTTAAAACTAATCTTTTCTTAGCTCATCATTAATAAATATTGCATGAAATTGAAATACTGGAGAGGTATTAGATTTTCTTCCGTGTCATGGAATAATTAAAAAGGAGAAAAAATTCATATTTGAAAAGTAATATTTTCCACGGTCAAATTGCCATCAAATTAATCTCGAAGAGCGGTTGCAAGACATACACAGAACAGTGTAATCTAGAAATGGGTAACTTTTCACACAAAATTTACACTGTAGTACGCTTCACCTACATCACAAACTTAAAAGCATATGAGACATCAATTATTATCTTTTTGTTCAAATTAATTACCTTAACTTTTTTTATATTTGATTTTTTTAAAATAAATTATAATGGTTATATGTCACCAGGACATTGACATTGTTCCAACTGCGCTGCCTTGTTGAAATGATGCACTGGGCTCGAACTTTTTTTTTTTTTAAAAAGTTCCTTATGTGATAGATGTTATTTTAAAATCTTATTAGTAAAAGACTAGGATGAGTATATAATAGGGATTGGCAATAATACTTAACTAGTGCTACTTTGCCTAACGCGAGCAACAGTCATGACTTGACTGCTTCTTTTTCTGTTAATGGAATCATTCAGCAAATTCTTTTTGGTCTTAATATCAGAGCAATATTGAAGTGTAAGTACAATAAATTTGATTGATAACAAGAGGTGACATAATTGGTAAAGATGTTGGAGGTCATCCACAATATGAGATCTAACAAAAAATAAGGTTCCCTGATACTGATAGAGTCTGGACAAAGTCAACCATGTTAAAACCAGAGCGAAAGATTGACTTGATCCCAAGAGATTGATGCTATGTCGACAGGATAGATCTAGATTTAAATGAAAAAAAGAAATATTATGTGGAGATGTATACATTTGCATGATTCACAACATGTATTAGGACTGATGAGTGGAGAGAAAAGTCAGGATGATTAACTTACCTCAGCACCAACTGTGTTATATTTATAGAAGTTCTATAGTTCCTGGTTCATTGATAGATTTTGTAAAGATCCTACTTAGTTTTGTTGACAAAAAAAAAAAACCCAAAGAAGCTAAGAAAATTGTTCTTTAAGAACCTTTATGCTAAGCATGAGTAGATTTTCTTATCAAAACAAGAGACTGTAAGCAAACAAACAAGAAATCTCAGTGTAATAAACACAAGTTTACATTTAGAGGTGTGGCTTATGGGTGGGTCTCATAGAGTGATTGTCAATCTAAACTCATATAAAAGACAAAGGCTTGGTGTTACTGTGAGTGATAGTATACAAATGCAAGACTTGGAAGCTGAGAAAATCTTTTCAAGTTGATGTGCAAGAGGAATATCTAAGCAAGTGGCAGTAACTAAAATCAAACATGATGGTACTGGAAATTACAGAAATAAAACTATAATGAGAAAGTGAAGACAAGGAGACAACTGGATAAGATCAAGAAAGACAAAAAAAAGAGGTGGAATCTTAAGTTAAGTGGTTGTTGATTACAGATGGACAAAATAAAAAAAGAGGTTGCATATAAAAGGATAACACAATAAAGGCTGGAACATAGAGAGGACTGCTGCAGACGTACAACACAGAAGAAGAGACTCCATGCCTTATGTACCTCAATTAAAACTAAGAAGAGGAGACTACTCAATTATATTTCCCAAGATCAACATGAAAGTATTTTTCGACATGCAGCTCATATCATAAATACGGTACCAACAGGACTTATAAAAAAACTCACAATGATGAGTGAAAAGCTGCATCGCAAGTCTGTGTACATGTGCTTGCTCAGAAGTCAGTGATGCTTGTGACATTAATAAAAAATATTGAAATATTAAAAATCTACAGGATCTCCCCAGCCAGTTTCCACAAATAATTTATTTAAAATGATAACATGCAAGCTTTGAACACATAGTTGTTTTTTTTTAATTGCAAATATACGTACTTTACTTGCATATCACAGAGCTGATCTCTCTGGAAAAAACTTGAGGTATTCAATCATGAATACATACATTGCCATCATCATTAATTTTTCTTATAGTTCTACAAGATACATTTGAACTAGTAACAGATAAATATATTATGGCAAAACCCTTAAATATTTTTTTCAAGACAGTAAAACTATTCAGTCTTGTAATGATATTTTGTATGAAGCATCTACATGAGTACATCCGCATCCAGTCCTATTATGGTCTGTTCACACTGGGTTCAATTTAAAAAAAAGTCAGTTAAAAAGCATTATCATCAAAAATAACTTCCAAACACTCTTTATACATTTTATAACATGGCGATTTCTTAAAACAGTACCATAGCAAAAAAAGCAGAACCTCAATCTTCATTTGAACCTGCCAATATTATTCACTTTCAGGAGAATTGACAAACTTAAGGCCTTTAACAACTGCGTACATCTACTTACTTTACAAGTTCAATATTACGAAGACTTAACTTTTGAACTTAAAAAAAAAGTACATGAACAAATTTGGTACATGATTACTTAAATAACTCAAAGGAATGAGCGAAAGCAATCTTATAGTATGTGCTGTCCATATACACCGCAATTCCCTGTAATGATAAGTTTTTGTCATCTAAAGACAAAAAGATGGGGGAAAATTGAGATAAGCAATCCTTTATGAGGCAACATGTAAATGATAAGTCTATATAAATTACTATGGACTCACCAAATTTCAGATTAAATGTAAATTACAGCATCCACACACACGCACTAATGAATTAAATGTAATTTGCCACAACCCACACTAATAAATTAAATCTAAATCACAGCACCCACAGAGACATTAATGAATTAAATAAAAATCACAGCACCCACTCACACTGTAATGAAAATGAATGATTTATTAAAACATGTGAAAGAGGTCTTTTTTTTTTAATTTTTGTTTCTTTTGCTCTACTTTGTTGTAATTGAAATATGAGGTAATTGTCAAAATGTCTGAGAAAAAACATCACAAATGGCACATAAGAAATATAACTTCAAAAACAGCAGAGAGATTTTCAATTCAGCAATAACATTTAGGTACACTTCATTCTGCAATAAAACAGAGTATTCATTTTTATCAGTTACAGGCCGTACTAGACAAGAGCTCAAACAAAGAAAAACAAGTATTCACCATGTTCATATTACTACAGTGCACACCTGATAAATTGACATCAAAGGGACCAATAAAATTTCGTTGAATTAGGAGATTATATTAAAATTCATAAATTTTAAACTGTATAATGACTTTTTGGGTCTGTTTATAGCTATTTTAGAAAAGGACGTAAAGAGGACTCAGTGTAGCCTCACTTTTAATAGTACTAATAAAACCCATCCCATAACTAAATCTAGAACCATTGCATATCTCTCCCCTCCCCTCCCCACATGACAGGCCAGTTACACTCCAGTTCTCCACCTTATCTTTCCCAGTATTGGGCTGGAGGCATGAGGTGCCAGCCCCTCCATCTCTTTCTAACGAACGCACACACAAGGGTGCTTGTCTCTCTACAGTCTTCCCATCCAATAACCCTCCCTTGTCTTTTCACACAAATCCCTGTCTTGAGTTGCACTAATATACTCACTACAGATCTTTGACCTAACTCATGAGGCTAGGCTTAAAAATTAAATGGCATTTTGGATGATTTTGATCCCTAAACATTGTGGAAATTCCATTGAATTAGGAGAAATTATCAGTCAAAATGTCCATAAGCGGGAAAATGTATTAATACTGATTAAAGGAATTTATTCTGGACTTTTTGTTACATCGAATTAGGGAAAATGTTGAATAATGAGATGTGGAATTAAGTGGAGGGCACTGCATATAAATTAGATTCATATTATAGGTATCCTTTACTTTGCAATACAAAGATCTAGTGTATCTTCAATCTTCAACACTTGACAAACCACCACAAATCCAAAGAACTTGGACTCAAGAACATCTTGCATTCAACAGAGGACAATAACTGTTGTTTTCCTCCTTGTTTGACTTTATTAAAATATCTTGCATCAAACGAATTAATCTCAGACCCAATCCAGTCGAACGAGCCACAAATGTAGGCAAGCCCACTATAAAATACTTTTCTAGTTAGAAATTTAATTGAAATTCAATCAAAAAAAGGTGTATAGTTGGCTGACATAATACTTCTAGTTTGTAAGTGTAGGCTACATTACACGATGTGAAATGAGCAAGGTAGGGCAAACTATGGACACCAGGGAGGAAAAAATAAAGAGAGACATGGGAGAGAGCAAGGGGTGGTAGCCGAGATAGTGAACATATGGGAGAAAATGATACAGGATCAAAGAGCCAAAGCGGTAGGAACTTTGAAAATTGTTGGGAAAGGTAAAGAGTGGCTGTATAGATACCCTATGTTTCTGGTATAGTACACAGATACTCAGCTGAGCATCTCTATCCACCCTTTCCACCACTCCCTCCCCCCCTCCTGTCCCACTGTTAACAAATGCAAAGTGTTTAACTTGATGGACATGTGGCTGGGTTATAATCTTTCTTGCGTTTCAGGAAACCTGGGCTCTCGGAATGGAACAAGAAAGAAAAAGAGTGTATTCCTTCAAATTTCAAGATCTGGCACAAAGTCCTTGCTTTTGTCATGCAGCAAAGAGAGAATACAACATCAAGTAAAGCTTTGCAGCAAGTGATTGCTATTAAAAATGCAATCCAAGAGCTTGCCAATATCGCAAAAAAAAACACAAACAAAATGACAACTGATTCTTTTCTCCAGTGCATTCCACAATCAACCCTTCTTAACTGAATAGTGAATTGAAATAAAAATTCAGAAGCTCTCTTAGCTAGAGTACTGTAGTGTTAGATCTAAACCAGTAGTAAGAAGCCTTTACAGAGTCCTTCGACTCGGGGCTTGTCGCTCTTTTACGTCTACCATTACATTAATTCACAGTTAAGCCTAAAGTAATGTAATGTTAGAACTAAAAGAGCGACAAGCCCCAAGTCAGAAGGACCCTCAGCTCATTGTACTGTGTAACATACATGTAATTAGTTATGGGTACAGTGGGCTTAAAAAACAACAAAAATGTACATGCAATCTTCCACTATATACATATTATTTTTTTACACAGGCTGTTACAGTTGTTTGATAAAAAACAAGGGCAGTAATTATGTTGTAATTTGACTTTGGCTTCTTTCCTAGTGATGTCCTTATGATCTTGACTCCAAGAAACCTTGCATCCAACAATCTGTAAAAAATTATCAAACTAGTGTGTTGAGTCTGAGGTAAACTGTTTGGCATTATTATCCCTGTTATCATACTCCTCTCAGTGCATACAACAAAATCTGTGTTATACACGTGAATGTAGGACTAGGAATACTGTTGCTGTTTAAATAAGTTAGAAAGGATATTTTTCCCAATGTAAGTATCGTGACATAGACTGATTTTTATCCTATTACTATTTCTGAAAAAACAGATGTTATAGTTTGTGCAAAGAACCCCTCAATTAATTTTTTTCATTTTTCTTATAATACCAATTACGACACAATAAAATGTGAATGAAAGGACAGCCACAAAATTGAACAAATACATCAGCGAAAGTTGAAAGTCACTCAGAAACTTATAAAGAATATAACACTGCTATACTATTTATCAACTACAACTGTGTTGAAAGTCACTCAGAAATTTATAAAGAATATAACACTGCTATACTATTTATAAACTACAACTGTTTACAATACTTAAAGTCAGATCTCATAAATTTGTTGATAGCTGCATCTGGAAGATATTTGATTGGATCTATGAAGTATAACAGCACAGCATTTCTTGACTGGTTTTGTATTTGCCTTACAAAGGTTTGTGATGCTTGGTCAGAATCATACAGCAATACTCATACACGCAAAAGTTGATTCCTGCCACAGTTGATGACTTGAGGAGACTGGGGCTGAGTCCTTTGAACATAAATTTTGCTCCTTCATCTCGAAATGAAACATAGATGCAATGAAAAATCCCATTATATTTTCTAACAACTCCAAAAGTCTGCCTTGCTTCTTCAAATCCTTGAATTTGCAATCTTTTCTTTACAACATCCAAAGGATAAACAATGAGTTTGGCAAAAAAGCCTGCTGCAGAGCCACAAATGAAATGATCTGCTGAGCCTGAAAAAACAAAAATTATACTACATGTATAGTGAAAATTGCTTTGACTAAAATGTAGAAATCTTTGACAGGTCAACACATATCATTCTCTCTTTGTATTGTATCTTTCAATATCATACACAAAATTATGGTTACTCCAAAACTTTCCAAATGGATGAATTCATTAAGAGGATGGTCATGTGACTATGTATGAAAAATTCCAAAACATCTTCATATACTTATTTCATAGGTCTTCTATATCATTTATCAGATATGCTTGATTCCATATCAGTGTAAAAAAAAAAACATATTTAAGCCACCCGCCCAAGCCCAACCAAAATAAAAAAAAGAGGATTGTGTCTTTCTTTTTCTTTGGTAGTACAGAAAACTCTTGAAATCAGGAACACAGAAAATGAAAATCACTGAATTGTAGATCCACAGTATTATTATCCCAGACTTCAATACAAAAACTACAATACATGCAAACATTGAGAGCATGATCTCTCCTTTTAATATAATTAGTAAAGAAACATTCAAAGTAAAAAAAAAATCCTTGTAGCTAATAAATCTTGTTTTTAAAGTAGAGTTTCATTACTAATGTCTGTCTTCTGGTGCAGTGCATACAAAGATATTTCTGCAAATGTGTGATCAAAAGTTATGAAAATAATGAAAAGCATGGACTTTATTTGAAGCAATTTAGAAATCAAAAGATGGAAAGAATTTATGATTAAGGGCTTATCATTT
This sequence comes from Elysia crispata, assembly GCA_033675545.1. Lineage (NCBI taxonomy): Eukaryota > Metazoa > Mollusca > Gastropoda > Plakobranchidae > Elysia > Elysia crispata. Next base: position 67,677 of record JAWDGP010004986.1, on the reverse strand, counting down.
CATGCTGTTTCAAATAAAAAATGGCAAACTTTAATAAAATCTTCTGATGAAACAAAAGAATGATTCTTGGACTATTCCTGAGAGAGGATGGTAATCATTATGCTGCACTGAGCTTACTGGCTGTTCTAAAAGAGTTAAGCCGAAATTTATGTTAAAATGATTGCAAATGTTCAATTGATAAGGGATGTAGATGGGCTCTATATATCAATCCACAAAGAACAAAGAAAGGAAATCTGTAGAGAATAAAAGTTAAAAACAGGAAGTAAGTATAAACCACTCATTAACTAATGTTTTCAGTTAATTTAATCTTTTTATTATTGTTTATTATTAATCTATTTGCAAATCACATTTTACCAATTATGAGGGGTGCTTGCCTCTTGAACAATACTTTACCATAACAGACCAGTTTTAATAAATATAATAATGAATCTCAACACATTTGAAAAGATCCAAAAATGAAAGGGGTATCAAGGGGAAAAACTGAGCTTCACCATACAACATAACTATAAAAAAAAAAAAAACGAATAAAACAATAGTGTGTCACATGGGTCTGTTGCTATCAGAACAGCTAAGCTCTTTTGAAAAGCACAAAACATCCGCTGAGAAATAAAATATGGTGGATCTCTAGGAAAATGTATGCCATACATAACATTGAAAGTAATATGCTTACCATGTTTTATAATTTTAGTCCATAAGCCTTAAAGCTTTGTTTTATTTGGAAAAGAGAAAATATACTCACTAGGAATAAAAGGTGCTATGTTTTTCGTTGAATTATCCCACAATCTTGTGAAAAGAGCGTAAAGTCCAAACTGGGCTGACATTTGTGGCCCTACCAGACTGACTGCAGGAACCAGACCACGGTAGTATCCTTTAATTCCATCCTTTGCCATGATATCTTGTATAGCATGGGCCAAGTTTTTGTATACCTTCAAGAGCAATATACATTTAATAAAGACTTTTTTTACAAACTGGTAAATCTCATATCTGAAACGTCTTGCACTTTGTTGAACATGGCAATACTAAAAATCTTAACAAATTAACTCTGTCAAACTAGTTAAATGGAACAGGTGGGCAAAAAGATTAAAATTCATATTTTTTTTTTTTTGTAAAGATATCAATTACTTTTTTCGTTTCTGATGATAGAAACAATATCTTAAGAAGCGCAACTTTAAGACATTAGGTTCAGTTCTCACAGAATTTGAATAAATTTATTTTTGATAACTCTAAAATAAAAATACTTCAATCAATCCAAAGTTATTTGTGAAACTACCACATTTTACTGTAAAAAGCTGCTTTCTTGGAGCAAAAACAGTCATACAATTATGGGGAAAAAAATTGAAGATGCATTCAAAAAGGAGACACCTTCTATGAACGTTTCTCAAAACTAGTTAATTTAATGTGTTGCAGCCAGTTCAAATGAGAGGCATGCTTCTCATGCCCCACTCAGAGATGTTATTTAAAACAAACCAAATATCTTTTTTTTAGGCTCTAAATGGAAAAAAATACATGCATTTATCACAATTCTGTGAAAAGGCATTATATTTTCCAGTCTTTAGAAATAGCATTATCTACATTTAGAAGCTGATTTCAAATTTTAAATGAGACATTTGGGGGCCCATAAGAACTAGTTGCTAGACAAATCATTCAAAAATATTGAAGATTCAAGAAAGGTAAATAAAATGAATCAAAGATGATGGATACTCTAGAGAGGTCAATATAATGGTGAATCAAAAATATCAATCATAAGATTCATTGACAAAGTAGACTTGAAAAAGATCAATTCTAATAATAAAGAGGTAAACGGGCCTCAGCTACTTGTACTGCCCCAGTCCTGATTAATTTATTCTCTATGAAAACCATATCACACAGATAAAAAGTCCTTGGGAGAGCACCGTATCAGTTTAGAAAAGTTTCATAACTCATCAGGCATGTGGGATGGTGAAAATGGGGAAGGCTTAAAAAAAAATGGTCACCCTTTGGCCTTAGCATCTGTGGTGATTTGAAACTTTGTAAATCATCCAGCTATTTCTCTACGGTGTGATGCATGAAAACTAAATGATACAAAGATAATGAAGTCTCAGCAAAAGGTAATCAAATAGATGAATTCAAGATGGACTCTCTCTCCTCTTTTTTTGCCTTAAACACAAAAAGATAGGTTGCACTAACCTTTGGCTCTCCTTGTGCCACAAAGCGAGTCCTTATGACATCAACTGGGTGCACAAAGGCAGCGCCTATACAACCACTTAGCCCACCGCAAACAGTGTGAGTTATGGGCCGATAAGTTGTCGTCAATGTTTCAGGCAGGTAGTGCCAGACTTCTTGAGTCAAAAATTCAAATGAGCCATACTGAGGGAAAAAAAAATAAAAACCAATTTGTTTTAAAGCCCAGTTGCTTTGATTTTAAGATATATATATATATATGTATCTATTGTTTACTCTGGAAGATATGAGAGATTGATGCTTTTTCTGAGCCCTGGTCAAATATGATAGATTGATGCCTTCACATATATTAACAGAGATTCTCTTTGATCTAATAGGTCTAAAAGTGCTATTTGTGGTCGATATTATTATGGTTAAATGTGGTTCAATATGGGATCTTCATTTGAACAGAAACATTACAGAACATTGGTTATTTATTTGGCATAGCAGATTAAATAAATGAGCATACAGTGCCCATAACTTAATTCTAAGTTAAACTTATTGAGGACAGAATACTTTGGACCTTAAGTTACAATTTCTTTTAGCCTTTTACTTTGGTTTGCTCTAATGAGTTGTTTTCCCAAAATCTTTCCATTGGCCATTACCAACCAACATATTATTCTGAAGTCATAAGCTAGCTTTTCAAATAAGCAGATGTTATAAATGAATATTTCCCAAGAATTCAATGGTAAATTTGATCCAACTTGGATTCAAACCATGGACCTAATGGTAATTTAGTTTCAAACACAAGACCAAAACACTGAATATATCTTTATGTGCTTGAGTCTGCAATAATAGTAATTAAGTCTGCATCATATCAAGTTCATGGAGGTATGAAAATTATAACTGTCCACTTTGAATGTTTCTAAAGTACTGATCACTAACCTGAGCTACACCATAGGCAATAGAAAGTATTTGAGCGGGAATATGACCTTTCCACAAGGCCTTAAAGCCCTCCTCCTCAATAATCCGACGACTAGCTTGAAAAATACCATAATACTTTGGATCTGCTGCTTTATTCAAAGGTTCTACTTGTAACTGAAAGGTAAACAAAGAAGGTTGACAAAAATTGCAAAGTTGATAAAAAAAAAGAAACTATAATCAAGAGATTTTGTAGAGCTAAGCATCTTTATTCATAATACTGACAGAACTCTAAAAACAGATTCCCTTTTTCCCCCAAGAACATATCCTTGAATCTTAAAACTTCTTCCAAACCACAAGGCCCAAAGCAAATGAAATTAAAAAACGTTTAGAGGTAGTCAAGTACGCAAATAAAAACTTGCTGCAATTTGGATTACTTATATGAAAACTGACAATAAAAGACAGTATTATTTTTTTAAAATCTTGCGAGCGGTTTCCTTGTAAATTTCGTAACAATTATAACATCTTCTACCATTATTTTTACTTCGTTAAACTTCTGCATGTATGCATTATCATCAACATCAGTAAAATGGTTTATTTGATAATCGCAAATAAATAAATGAAGAATACTTTCCACATGAAAGGGTAAAAACCTGATGTTTACAAATGGTTTTGCTGTTTGCATAAATTTCAGTCTAGCTTCAATAACCTCCATTTACTTCTCAACTTTTACATTCACTATGTTAAAGATGAGAATTAAGCTTATTGACAAATTTATATATATATATATATATATATATATATATATATATATATATATATATATATATATGCAAAACACTTGTACATATTAAATTTTATGTCAAGCCACAAGTTGTGAAAATAATTTTAAGAGAAAGAAAAAGAGAGAGAGAGGTGTGTGTGTGTGGAACATTGTAGATAAACGTCTGGAGAAAAGGAGAGGGAGAGATTCAATATTAATTGCAAAAAATATAAACAAATTCTTTGCTTGAGTTTTGCAAATATCATTCCATATTTTTATCAAAAGTTACAGCTGGATTTATATTGAACTTACTTTCCATGAACAGTTAGCATACCTTCGATGCTTTTTAAACTTAAAACTGCTATCATACATTTACCTTGACTCATAGTTCATTGATAGCTTTTATTTTCAATCATCAAAAGTTGTGTTAAACCTTGGTTAGTTTGAACTCGCTCATAGCATAAGATTTTTAAGCAATAGTTGATCTAAAGATTATTGTTAACCATCTTGTAAGTAAGTATTATTCTCCTTCAGGGAGAACAAATAATTGCATTCTTTCTGGGTTTTAGAGAATCATACCTGGAATCGTATTTTTAAAACATCTAGAGGTTGTATACAAGCCCTTGATAAAGCTCCACTCACAGCCCCTGCACAGGCATGCTCTGTTGCAGAGAGATGAATTTTGTCTTTAGGATCATACCCCACCATGACTGGAATATCCGATGAGTCGCAAGAGAGTCAGAAATAACATCATCAGCAAATTGATATATAAAAATGCACAGAATTAATGAAAACAGTATGTTCAATCCCAAAATAAAGCTCCAAATGGTGCTAAACAGAGAAGTAGCAGTGGCGCTAGTGCTTATCAATCATTTACCCAGGCTTCTTTGCTCTTGTAGATGACAAAGGCAAATGACATCAATAAACAAAAGGGATACAAAAAGCAGTAAAATTGTAAAGCATTACAAACAGAGGGATTTTACAATGCAGGAACCATGCCAAAAATCGATGGTTTTTAATGGTGATAGTTTTAGTGTACAGACTGTTATGAAACTTATTTTCACTTTTCATAAGGCTTAATTTAAAAACTGGATGAGCACTCAATAGTCAGTGGGTCAAGACGTTTGATAAGAAATATGTAGGAAAAGTAGCCCTAAAACTAGAAGAAAACAAGTTTTTTTAAGACCTTTTTATATAAATGTATGAATGACCTACCCCACAAAAAATCTAACCTGTTAGAGGAATCTTTATGGAATCATTTTTCATAGTGCTAAATAGAAAACCTTTATTTTTGTAGGTTTTGCAGATAGTGAACAGAGAGATATTTTGCATTTCAGTAACGACTTTTGTCCTGATTTGTGAACCAAAATTTTCAACCTGCTTTCCAGAATATACAAATTAAAATCTTGTCAGATCAATAAGCAAATAAAATTAATATTCCATATCTTAATTCAATAGATTAGTTTAACACTATGTGTAAGGGTACATTCAATTTCCGGCAAAACCATACATCAAAGAAAGCCGCATGTGAGTTTTCCAGCAAAACTAAACATCAGAAGAAGCCTCACATTCAATTTTCGGCAACGATTACGAGCATGTATCAAAGTCAAACATGTAAATATATATACGACGCTAGCCCTCCAGACCTCGCCAACTTTGAAATACTAAGGCTTTGTTCCCACTGAACGCTCGACAACCAAATTTTACACACACTCTCTATCTCCCTCTGTCTGTCTCTAATTGTCTATACCTTCCTTTCTCTGTGTTTGTTTCTTCATCCCTCTCTCTCACTCTTTGTCTCCCCCCACTCTCCGTCTCCATTTAAACAAGCCTTCATTAAAACACAACATTTCTAATGCAGCCCCATTTGCGAAAACAGAATCGTAAATGTGACAGTCCCAAGCCTGAAAAGCAGAGGGGAAATGTTGAATACATATTTCACTAATCGATCAACACACTCGAACATATTTTTTCCCGAAATGGCGCGGTCATTTTTGTATGTATAGTTTTGCCGGAATTTGTATGCTCTAAAAATAGGGACAATTCGGAAGAAAAAAAATTGCCGGAAATTGCATACACTAAAATAAATGTTGCCGGAAAACGAAAGCTCCCATGTGTAATGTTCATAAAAAATTAATGAAAATCAACCAGTCAAATACATCAGCATTTTCTTTGCTGAGAAAGACACTTAGTTTGTTATGTTATTCATGGAAGACTGCTTTCTAGAGATAAAGAGAAAGGCTCTGAAAAATTCTTGAGTTAGTAAATATTAACATTATGACAAATACAACTGATTGCCTTTCAAAGACAAATTTTATTTATATATATGCATTTTGAAGTGAACTGTTGCAATAAAGTACATATATGTGCATAATCAATGGATCCGAAATCAGGCCGACTTTCTAATATAAACTTCAAATATTTCATCTGAAAGTTTCCACTAAGCCTTTGCTTTCTTAACAGTAAATTAGATTTTTTTCACAATGTTAAGAATTAGTAATTCCTTACTACCTGTTTTTGTATTATGACAGCAAAATCCAACAAAACTTTGGCTTGCCCTTGTGTAATATATATAGGTGTAAATACCGAGAAGGAAAAAATAATTCCATAGGGCTATGTAAAACGGTGCAGTTGCAATAACAGGCATTATATATATGTGAAATATTTGCAAATTTTCTCACTAAATATGCATACGTATAAATATAATTTTTTTTCCATTGGTTTCAAAAACCAAGTTTACATTTTACCTTATCATGTGCCCAATTACTTTCCATTACAGTGTTTTTGCTGTCTTACATTTTACTCACGTTCTCCTGTAAATGTATTTGTTGGAAGCAAATCTAGTTTTAGTTTATCTTGCCACAAATATAATATTTGAAGAGATATCTTAATTTCTTTCATGGAGGACCACAATGTAATGTGTAATGAATATTTCATTTTGTCTAGGAATAGGGCTGAAGCAAATATGTCTTGTTGAAAAATGGTTAAAAAAATAACAATGGCAGATTAAAACATAAGCTCTGTTTGAAATAAATGGTGAAAAAAAATACTCTTTCAAAACGATTAATCAATCAGATAAAAAAGTTTTTTTCTTCTTGCAACATGTTGATTTGGTTCTAATTTTATACCTATCTATGAATGCTTGAGGTTACCATAACCTTGATTATGATAAATATCATTTGCATTGATATTTCACTTACTATACATTTTTGAAAGTTATCAAATAAAAACAAAAGGCCAAGATTATATTGTATATTAATTACATATTTTATGTTAAGAATTTCTTAGAAGTTTGCAAAACATGTCACATGGATTTTGTCTAAGTTGATCACCATTAGATTTAAAGCTGTTCTTTTGTTTGCCATAATAAGGATGACTCAAATATCAATTTATGATCTAATCATGACACTCAATGTGTGGCTCTTTTAAATCAACAGACAAGTAAAATTTGATCGAGTCTATATAACATTGCTCTTGTTGAAATATATATATTTGTCCTAAGAAGATGTAACACCACTGACAATCAATGAGAATGATAAAAAGTACATTGTCAGTGGACTATGGGAAAGAGGATGTATAAATCCTCTCTAGTTCTTATAATGAAAGTGACACTTGTTGGGCTGTCCATTATCACCCAAACTGTTAATTGCATTTCAACTTATGATTGTAAAACTGAATATCTAGGATATCTTGATATAAAATTGGCTAAAATCGAATAGATCACAACCTGGTAAAGTAACAACAATCTAAAACTCTGTTTTTCAAACCAAAGAAATTATTGATTTTAGTTGGGGTGAGATGCCTTCACTATTGATGGCACTAATGTTGAGCTGTTCAATGATTAAAGGTCCAAGGAAATTGCATCTTCAAGGACACACACTCGAATGTCAACTGTGCATACAGTGATAGCGTACTATAGAAAATTAAAAGGTCAAATAAAGATAATATTTCACGAGAAATAAAGATCTTTCCATGTAGGATATAGGTATCACAACACTAATCAATTTCTATTGTGTATCAAGCTATAGAACTGAATCCACTTTTGTTGCCAGAGCATATCAGATACCATTAAAAATCAATACAAGAGTCTATCACTGTTAACTTTTATGCGTTATTTGTCGCAAATAAATACTTTTCAAGATATAGGCATTTTTGTGTTGCTCTAAAATCCCATTAAACTACAAGTTTTGAATTCGTCGAGAAGCGTTTCATTGTGAAGCCTACAATGAGTTGGGCTGATATCTGTAAATTCACAAAAAAATGCAAACTCTTTATTGCATTGTCAAAACACAATTTAACTACAATCCAAAATTAATAAAAATTCATTTATAGAATAGAGGTGTGTTGATAGTGTAACGTTTGTTTTATCTTCCCCTCATGGATTGGGTACAACAAAAAGAGGACTTTGTTTGATGTTATTTTTTCATCTTAGATGAGGACAGTCTTATTAGATTCTAGTCTAGTCTAGATCTAGATCTATAAGTATAATATATATATTTTCTTAAGTGGTAAACCTAACAAATATTCATACTTAAAATTTGGACTAAATTATCTGATGATTTTATTGAACAAAATTCATCTGACGTTTTAGTATGTAGATCTTGATCAAGGCAACTTAATTTCAATTGCTACATTACCTGAAATTTCTAGATCTAAAACTGACTACATTTCAGACATGCCGGTTGAGGAGTTGTCAACCTTGAAAACACTGATGCAAGGAAATGAAAAGTGAAACTCAATCTCGTTGGACGTAGTCGATAAAGAAAATCGCACTGAAATATATATCGATAAAGGTGTACATTTAACTACATTTATATCGATACAGTTATGACTATTTAAATAGTCATATTCAGTTTTTCTTCCCATTTTAAGAAAGTAATGTCATTTCCCGTAACAACCCATAGTTCGAAATGGTGTGTTACACTGTTATTCAACAGCAGAAGTTTCCTTGTGTATGACATACATGAAGCGACCGCAGACAATCTTGGTCAGAGTGAATGTCACAATGAGAGGGTTAAGAAACCTGCCCTTATAATTACATTTAATGTTCTCCGAACGTTGAGAACTATCTGTAATATCACATTCTCCCACCCCAAGTTTTACCATTGGTGGTCTTCACCTTGTAAAATATTTACCTATGTCAACAGATAACAGAAGACAAAGGCGATTCAAGAAATGGAGCTTGAAGATTGCATTGCTCTTATTAATTGACTTGAATAACATTTTTAATCAGTCTCATTTTTTGGGGGGGTTAAAGTCCCTAAATTCATCCTCGTATTTTAAGTTCAGTACATATAAAAAGGGGAAACAGAACCCTATATGATAGGCAGAAATTCTGTGTGCATTAGGCAGACTAGTACTAATTTCTCAATGTTAAATGTGAGGCATCTTAGGTCATTAACTCTTCTCACTCGCATCAAAGGATGTTCTGTTGGAAATTAAAATGGGAAATCAATTTCAGCCGCATAAAGGGGCATTGAGTTCTAAGTCTTTGTTAAAAAAAAAAAAGAAGAAGATATATATCATTTTTAAGTATGTAATATTATGGTCTCTCCTCATGCGTTTTACCTGCTACAACTTTTACCACAGTTATATGTATATGGCTTAAATCTTACATTTTTATTTTTAATGGTCAACGCCGTGAGAATATCGATTTAATAATAATAATAATAATAATAATAATAATAATAATAATAATAATAATAATAATAATAATAATAATAAATCCTCCCTCATACATCCTGGTCATTCTTTCTATTAATAAAAGGTAAGTGGGCAAGGATGAATCATCAGCGGATGAAAATGTACTTTTTTCTTCGTTTGACTACCAGCAACAGGTGAATTATTAGAGTGCTTTGTTTTTTAAAAAAAGAGACTCAAATTTTAATCACACAGTTTGTACTATCTGGAGCAAAGATTGCGACTGTTTCACATGGAATGAAGCATTATGCAAACGTGGAGCGTCTGAAATAGAAATTTTCTACAACTTTTTTCAAAGCTCTGCAGCTATACGATAAGAAAGGGATAAAGTAGCTTAGTTTCGAAAACACCCTTCCAACTATAGTATTGAATTAACGATATGGAACAGGGGAAACAATATGAAACAAAATACAAGAATCAAACTTTACAAATTCTTGATCCATACTCAAAAACGGCAGTGGTACCTGCTGAGCTCTAAAAAAAAAAAAAAAAAAAAACACCCCCCCAAAAAAAAAAAAAAAAAAAAAGAAAACCCAAAAACAACAACAAAACAAAAAAAAAAAACAAAAAAAAAAAAAAACAGGTGAGGAAAGAATCCACTCTTTCCATATGCTACAACTTAGTATTCTTGATATACTATACCCATAAAAACAATTCAAACCAAAACATATGAAAATGCGAAGAAATTCCTCTCTTCCTCCAAATTCTTCAATTTAGATGAAGGTATCTTGGACATGTCCTGACAAGGGATCCATCTATCACAGCCAATGTACTAATAACTAATATTTTTGGGTCAATGAAAACAGGCTAACAGATGGAGGGGGAAACCACTCACAAAGGTCCCAGTAACAGGAAACAACGACCTGAAAAGGCTGCAAAATGAAAACTTTAAGCTATAGATAAAGTTGGACCAAAACAAGCTACACACCACCACACAGAGCAGACTAAAGTGGACAGCTTTCACCACAGATTAATGGATTTCACCGCGGATATAAAGAGAACAGACATAGCAGAGAGATCGGACGCACTACTGTAGGGAATTGTGTCTTCTTTATCCTGAGGTCGAAGAAAATCGCTGCGAAAGTTGCTTAAAGAAATAAATCAGATTCTGATATTCTCAAATTTTTCATTAGCATTATAAACTTTTTTTTTGCGATTTTTTTGTAGCATATCAAGTTTACAGAGAATTGCTAATATTGATCATTTGTGCTTCTATAAATATAATCGAAGAGAAAAAAGAAGTATAAAGAAAGGCCTAGACCTAGGCCTACACTTTATTTTAACGGAATAATGTAAATTAATAATTGCACATGCGCAAAAGGAAGTCGACTTTGGTATGGAGCCGAGACACCCTATGTTTTAGCTCTTCCTTTTACCACGCGGTGTCAACATGGCGGCGGGCAGGCACGATTCAGAGAGCCGGAAAAGCCGGGAAAGCGAATCTCACATTGACGATGAAGATATAGAGGAAGAAGAAGAAGAACAGCCCAGCTTCAGTGATCCGGAAGATTTTTTTGACGACGTCACTGATGAAGGTAAAGTTTTGATCTATATCGAGCACCTTTAGGCCTAGCCTATATCAAAGCGGTCCATGCCATTCATAACTGCACAATGCAGATCTAGACTAGATTATCTAGATTAGTAATGCCAGAAAGATCCTTTAATCACGAGAACAAATAGGTAAATTCATCATAATAAAGAGTCGAAGCTAAACTTTTAAAGACAGTTGATTTTGTGAGATTTGGCTTAATTACATTTGGACACCCACGTCCTGTTCAGTGAACAAAGACCTACAACACTTTGATTCAAACATTAGGCCTAGTATCATTATCTAGACTCCACAAATTCTAGATTTACGTCATTTCAATATTTTCACACATAGGGGCCTATGCATTGTGCTATATAAATCGCTAAATTTTGTAGACTTGCGATGGTCACCAGAGGTCAGCTCTGGCAATCATGGGTCAGGCATGAGATGCTAGTGCTAGCAGGACATCAAGTCAAATTTAGCTGCAAAATGGGATTATGAACTGTATTTGGTAATACCTCAGTTCTGCGATCCCTACTGATTGTTTACATGTGTCGCCATCTTGGTTGGGGTAGGGCTGGGCGATTATTACCCAGCATCATAATTGTAAGTAAACCTAGATTTATTGCTTATTGGGACAAATATAGAAATCTACTTTTTTTCTACAAATAAAAAACTTGCCAAACAGTTATTATTACATATTTTACTCGTTATGAAAAAAAAAAAAAAAAAAAAACATCGATACTAAAAACATCTCGATTGTCAATATTGAATTGCTATATCGCCCACCCCTACCCCAACCAAGACGGCGACACATGTAAACAATCAGTAGGGACCGCAGAACTGAGGTATTACCCTGTATTTTGTTCATTTACATCTTTTTGATGGGTAAATTTGCAGATATCGGCCCGACTAACTTCAGGGCACTCAAGGGTTGTGGTCCCGTTTGTTTGGCAGCCATCATGGATCAAGCGCAAGTTCTAGATCTATAAATTGATCATGGCGATGCTGAAGTAGATTTGGAACACTTCTAGATATAGATCAAGACCTGGATCATGTGTAGATCAGGTGCATTTTCATTCTTCTTCTTATCATCATTATTGTCAAAAGTAAACAAACGGGACCACAACCCTTAGGCTTCACAATTGAATGTTTCACGACGAATTCGAAACTTGTAGTTTTATGGGATTTTAGAGCAACACAAAAAGTGCTTTAATCTTGAGAAGTAGGCCTATTTATTTGCGACAAATAAAACCTTCACATTCGTGTTCAGTATATCAAATTCATGAAGAAAATTACAATTTTAAAGCTCGAAGTGAGTTTGGCCGATAACTGGAACAATGTTCTAAGAATTACTCATATAACAGAGTGAGCGAAATATCAACTAAGAAAAGAAAAGTGATTTTATATCAGATGATAGATTTCTGGATAAGCAAGGCACTTATGTTATAAATATTACATCCTGCATCATTTCAAGACCATCATGTGCAATATGCTCCTTTTGACCATAAATTTATGTTTAAAAATTAGGCTCAGCAGAAATGTAAATGCGTTCTCATAGCTTGTGCTTGGCTTATTTCGACAAGCTTCTATATTTTACAAAGGATTGCAGAAAAGAATGCAAATAATGGAATAATTAGTGCCATATGTGAGAATTTTCTGTAAATTTATGGAATTCAATATATTGTGAACAGTCATGGAGTCCTCCCTAAATTCTGCCCTTGTGCCTGATGAAAACTTTTGGTCGGAAGGTTGAACTTGTTTAGCACACTTGTGTAAAATGTTTCAGAAAAAAAATGAACAGTTAATAGACGATATTCCTTATAAATTTCAGCGAGTTACCTTCCCTGAACTCCTGACAAACACTTGAAACACAGCCTAGGCCTAAGCTTAATAGTTTTTAATGCAGGAAGTACTGTTCAGATATAGAAAATAATTAATTGTATATCTTTGACTTTGAAAATTAATTTGTAGGTTAAGTCTAGACATATACAGAAAATGAGAGATGTAAGCACACAGACAGAAAGACAAGGGTAATATTGTGGCTAGAATGAGGCAAAATTAACTTTTTTTTTTTTGGCTGTGACTGAAAGGGGAACTTCCAGTCTCTTCTTTCTGTGACTTCGGTACTTATAAATTTATTCTAAAGTACAATCTGCTGTGTACCCAAATTAGAACATGACTTGGGAATATTTTTCTCATGTGTTTTCGTGAGCAATAGAGTAACATAAATCTAGATTTAGGCTACATCGTTTCGTGAGTCTTGCAAAGAATTATATATAAATTTAGATCTAGACAAGGTGTTCAGTGAAATATTTAAGGCGGATTCCACGAACATGGATCAAGATTGTCCCAAAATTATAAAATTTTCAACTTTCAACAACACGCACATATTATACATCAAAAGAAAGGGAATTTAAAGCTGAATTCAAGTATGTAATTTTTAAGACCTAGAGATCTTTTATTGTCGAGTTACAACAAAAATGGTGCACCTTATCTCATGTGTAATAAAACTTCAGCACAGGTTGATTTTGTCAATGAGGATGTATCTTCAACACTGCGGCAGTATTTTTTTTTTTTTTGCTCCAATACATCAAAATATCATTGGAACAATACTAAAACTATTCAAGTCTAGTCATTTAAGTCAAGAACAACAATAATTTAATATAAAAAGGTATTTCACAATATATACATATGTCGCTATTTCAGATGATCGGAACTTCCTGTGTGTCGGGATTCTGACCTTCGTATAAAATATAAAGAATTCGTCTTAAACCGATGAACTTCAGATCAGGTGCAATTAAATTACTCTTTTCGTCAAAAGCCATTCAATTATGTTGAAACGGGTTTTGTTTTTCATATTGGGGCCATAGGAGGCGTACAGCAAGTGAGTTTATATGGTTTGAAGACCTCCGAAAGTCTAGATCTAGACTGCGGTTCTGAACGCTGATTCCGATGGTTAGGCGACACACATTAACAATACGTTACAAATTCACCTTTACAAACCTCACAAAGAAGATCCGTTAACGTAAAATCAAAGTAGCAACACTAGAGCAATGTAGAACAAAATATCCGTATCAATAGCCTTTGTGACGCGAGAAAGTGAAACATCAATGGAAGTTCCGACAGTCAGAACGAGGCGACACATAGGGTATGGTGTATTCTTTTTTTAGTCTGAAGCAGTTAAAAATTATATCGGAGGGCTAAAATCGATTTATTCCCGATAGTTATATATTTCTCAATGGAGTCTACTATTTATACGCGATAAAGACCCGATATTGATGAAAAAAGTGGTTCCGAACGCCAATGCTTCAAGGCGACGCACAACACGCTGACGTCATAGGGGTTTTCCGATTTCCCTCACACAAAGAAAAAGGGACTCGATCGGTTCAAAATGATTGTAGACAAAGCGCACACTTTTAAGAATACAAAGAAACCACCAGGCATCATGTTCGGGTTCTTTTTTTAGTCACAGCAGTCACCCGAACCTTGTGATAGTAAATATGGGACATTTTGTGTGACGCATTTTCTGACAATCGGAACACAAAAAAAAATAAAAAAATACATAGACAAGTCAAAACCGAATTATTTTGATATGGTAGTTTATTAACATTGTCAAGAATGATAATAACATAAATCAGAGTCATAAATGTATTAAAAGTCTGAAATAAAAGGCATTTAATTTGGAACGACCTTCTTCACCCCTTTTCGTGGAATCCGCCTTATTTAGTATGCATATTTGACTTTGCAAGTGCATAATGTAGGCAAAATTCAGCTTCTTTTGTCCGTTTTTAATGAGGACCAAGGTGTATCAATTCAAATACGATGAAGTAGGCCTATGTGACCCTTTTATCTTTGGTCTAAGAGTGCCAGGGAATCAAGCGCTGACCTTTTTTATGAACATCATCTATTCTGCCATGCTTATATTTTCCATCATGAGGACATCTCCGAAAGTAACGGGTAATAAATTATATAATTTCTGTTGCAATTTGTTGTTTTTTAATAATTTGCCGAGAAGGGATTGAATCAGTTATTCCTTTATTAATTAGAGTTCATGATATCTGTCATAACTGAAGACTTGATGTCGGTGATTTTAATCTCCTCATTAATGAGGAACTGTCTTGTGTATGTCTTATTATTTTTCATTTGTAAATGGTGTAATATATTAGTATTTACATAAATAGTGATCTTTTTGTCTTCTCCCAGACCTGCTGCATGATATTTTGAAAAAGAAGCCAAAGCCATCAGATAGTGTTGACTCTGTGATAATTGTTGACTGCATTCCTAAAGTTGGGAAAGACAGATTAGAAAAGTTGAAAAATGTGATTAAAAAAATCTTTTCTAAATTTGGAGCAGTTGTCAACGCGTTCTACCCACTTGATGAAGAAGGTACAACCAAAGGGTGAGTATCAAATGATAGTTTAGAAGGTAAGATTATATTTATATAAGAATAAGTATAGTACACGGCTGTTAAAACAGACCAAAAAGCGGCAACTTAGTTTGCTTCCATGCCCTACCTCAGACGCCCGCAGTTAGTGGGCGGATCTGTGATCAATCACCTGTCACGCAGGCGACAACCGTGTGTGCTCGTGCATGACGGTGCACTGCTGTTAAATCTAATATTAGGATTTTTTACTTGTTTTTGCATCACGATAAATCTGGCCTCATTAACACCAAGTATATCAAACAAATATTCATTTTAAAGCTGAAATTGTCCTGAATACAACGCTATATTTTTTTATCTCTCAATTATTAAGTGTTTAGATGGTGCAGGTGAATCTTCATACTTCTAGTAAAAGAACAGAAAAAAGTCTTGATTTTCATAACACCTCAGTTTATTAGGAATATTTCAAAAGTGAAACAATTTTATCGCTTAAAAATTGTTTCCCGATATTTAAAAGATTAATATAAAGAACTTGTGTAAGTTTTAAGTGCGAAGAGTTTTTCAGTGATTTTATATTATTTTTTAAAATAATTCCACACGCTCGGGTCTGCACGAACTACCCGCAAATAACACTCTGCACTATAGATCTACCTTAGAAGCCTCAAACCAACACTGTTAAATATGGAGCAGCACTTAGAATCTGAACGCAACCAAAAACTCCATGAAGTTTGCAGATCTTGTTGTGATAGATCGTTAAGTAGCAGATAGAGGAAACAATCAAAAGTTTATCTGTGCGGACTTTATCAACGGCTCATTACTAACTTTTGGTGTTCACAATCATTTCCAGTAACAAAAAAAAAAAGATTTTTACAATATGCTTTTAATATTCTGACATAAATAAACTCAAAGCGCTTAGGCGTCAGAGGTTTGAAGAAAGTTATAATAAAAGCTTGAAAATATTACAGACAGAGAGAGAGAGAGCTCTTACTCTTAGCACACGCCCCACCGATTGAAGAACGTAAGGCAAAGTAAACGTATGACTTACCTGTAAAGGAAGACAATGCGCAACCCTACACAAGTTTCATTTTCTTCTTAGTGCGTGTTTTTCATTTTGTTAAAAGTTAACACCAGGCCTCCCTCATATATATTGACGCTTCACAGCTTGAACTACGATGTTCTATCGTTGTTTAGATTTATTATTTTATATCAAAACGCCGTACCAGCGCTGTAAGAAGTGAACTATCACGGCTCAAACCCGCATAACTTGGAAACGGAGAACTCTTCGCTAATGCCCTTTGGTGGGTGTTAAGTTCAACATATATATATAAAATGCTGTAAAAATTTCATCCCCAAAAATTGTTTCATTTTTTCATAAATGTCCCGTAAAAAACGTCACCAACTTATGATTATTCCAGATTCATGTACTTAATAAAGCACTCAATAACTCCATCAATTAAATGAAAAGAAGGGGAAAAAATATATCCTCGTATTGGTGAAATATAGATGTAACAAATTATATGATTCTTGTAGTTCTCCCTTTCATGCATAAGCTTAAATTCTCCATTGTTTTGGTGTGAAAATTAGATCTAAAATCTAAAGTTGCGAGGAAAGGGGAATCCCCGTTCTGCAGGGTTGGTTGACCCCATGACCCAATCGGGTTACAAGCCGCTTCACGTGTGCGGCAGGCAAACTAAAATGCCGCTCTTTAACAGCCGTGGGTATGTTGCTGTTCTCAACAATAGGAATTTATCTTGCAAAAAATTTGGCTAAATAATAAGCACACAAGGGTTTACACACACAAAAAGAGATTGCTGAAAACAGTAAAAATGTGTTCGGATAAAAGTGGTCAAGACTAATATCAATGATACGTTTTTAGTGCTCTTTGCTTATAGTTGAAATGAGAAAGAGTATGGGATGTTTTTTTTTTTATATTTTCTCTTTCAATAATTGTATTGTTAGTCTTTCTCTCCTTCTGATTAATAATTATATATGCTTGCATCTCTGTCAATGGTTTTGATACAAACAGTGAAAAAAACAAAAGGAAGTTAAAAAAAGAATGATTGTTAATTTAATAGAAGGCAAGGTGAAGAAAATCCTAGAGTTTCACAGCCTGTAACTATTCAAATATTCTAGTTTTATTATAAGATGAACCTACTCGTGAATTGATCTTTTTATCACTTGTGTCTCAGGTACATGTTTCTCGAATTTTCATCACCACAAAATGCGCATGAAGCTGTGAAGATGACAAATGGTTACAAACTTGACAAGACGCATATTTTTAAAGTCAATCATTTCTCTGACTTTGAAAAGTGAGTTTTCTTTTTTTTTTTTTCTGTAATCTTTCTTTAACTCACCCTTGAACAAACTTAAATACCTATTTATTGCAAAATGTTATTATTGCTGTAATTCAGGTCCTTTTATACTTGTTGAAAATATCAGTTGTAGTTTTGCTTAAATTGTAATTTACAAAAAAAAATGTTCTTTTTCATTAGAATGCAGTCAAGTTGCAGCGTTGTGATTCTGTCAGTCTTTCATGAAAAGGTTTTAAATTATTAAATTTGTTTTATTCATACATTCATTTTTATTTGAAGGCTGTTCTCTTTTTCTTGTAACTTTTTTTCCTCTAATTTTGCTAAGATATGTCAACATCCCTGAGGAATGGACACCCCCAGAGCCCAAAGAATATGAAGACTTGGTAAGAACAAGAGTTTTTGCTGTCCCCAATTTTATGTGTGCTGATTTTCTAAAACTCCATTCTGATCCCAAGTTTTAGCCTGTATCTACAAAAGAGAAATGAAAAAAAAAAAGCATTTTTTTTAATTGAATATCTAACGATGTTAACTTACGCCAGGTAGAAATTAATCTAAATGTCTCAGTACTCTATTGACAATTGTAGGAGAGGGCATGGGGATTGGTAGACTATCTTAGCTGCCAACCCGTAAGTATAATATGTATTTAGTCTATATTTGGGCTTCCAAGTATGTCTGTTTGTATAGGTGCTAAAAAGTAGGTATTTGGCAGTACCCCACAAATGGGAAGTAAAATGCATGCTTGGTGGACCGCTCATAGCTTGAAGCCATGGTGTATTTGATAAAGTTATGATAAGAGAAAATAATGTAAAGTTTACAATATGTTAAGCAACAGGTACGCTTCTAAACGTTTAATCAAGCTTGTGTTAAAGTCAGTATTGATAACTACTTAGTGGGCTATATCATCCACTAGGTTTTCAGTGACTAAATTTATTTATCGCGCGAAAAATCTGTATTTGCTTTTTCAAAAGATGGCAGCTATGGACTAGATTCTGGTTTAGAAATTTATCCTGATCAACTCATCACCACATATGTTGAATTTCTTTCCTTACTAATTTTTTTTTTATTCCGTCCTCCTGACTTTGAAACTGCTGATATCATTATTTTATTTAAATAACGGTGTTAAATACTTCAATACGTTTGCTTCACTTCAAATATTTATTTTCTTCAACCCTCATACTGAAAAATAATTCTTGTGAATGTGAGAAGATTTAGAAAATGAAGAGAAAAAAATATTTTGAAATAATCTCACATGTAAAATTTCTATTTCTATTTTGTGCCAAAAGCTGTTCAAGGTTGTCATAAAAAGCATATTTAAGAACCTTTTTTTTTTTTTTAAATTAATTTTCAGGGGAGCATGCCCCCTGAACGCCCTGGAGTTGATCTTTGAAATGGTTCCATGTCTCCTAATGTTCACCATTCTATGTGCATAAGCTATACACAAACAAAGGACTATCAATAAACTCACAGTATCTTCTTTTTCACCACAGTTCTAATAGTATTGACGGTTCAGATCAGTTATGTATTTAAAGTTCCCATCCTTATCCTTTATTATGTAATTACCCAAAAAGAAAATGGCATTGGGGTTATGGTATGTTTTAAGAAAGATACATCCTGGATTATTTAGATGAGGTGGTGTGAAAATAACATTTTTGGATGATGAAAGTAATGACACCTTTAGCTTGAAAATGTTGGAATTCCTGTAATCCTCACTGTGACACAAGTTCACATAATTTTAAACAAGCTTTGTTTACATTTTTTCCATAACTTGTAAAATGATTTGTCTCTCAGGGAAATCTGCGTAATTGGCTGATGAACAAAGAATGTTATGATCAGTTCAGTGTCATATATGGTGAGGGAGAGAAGACTGCCATCTTTCTCAACACTCCAGAGCCAACAAAAGTGGAGGAAAGAGCGGTAATAAATTGCACATATATTGAGCTGCATATGTTGAAAAAAAATTTGCCTACTAAGATATTTCAATTTTAGAGTGGAGATTTCTCAATTTTAGAACCACTTTTTTGTTTCAACCTGAATAAAGGACTAGATGTATAGATTTTGGCGCTCATTATTTTTTAGGGGTGTAAACAATGCATAATGATCACTTTTTAAGGTAATAAACAACCTACACTAACTGAAAGAGACATTGACACAGTTTTAAGAACCTCATAGTGTAGCTTAAAAAGTGATCATTATGCATTGTATAAAATTGAAAGACTTTTTGTGTTTGTTTATTTGTGAAAGCATAAGGACATTATTAATGATAGCAATGATTAGAAACCTCATTAATTTTTTTTTATTATTATTATTTGATATTTTAAGTATCAAGCATACAGCACATATGACAAGAAAATGTTCATTAAAAGAAAAAAAAGATATACTTTAATTTGAACTGGTAACCTCAACACATATTTTCATGAAACTTCTGGGAGATGTTGAGTATATTTACTTGCTCTATCATGGTCTTAATAGTCTTTCTTTGTATTTTTTAAAAAATTTCATTAAGAATAATTTGTTTCTTTTGTGACAGCGCTGGACAGAGACATATGTGCGCTGGTCGCCTCAAGGGACCTACCTTGCCACTTTTCATCAAAAGGGTATAGCTTTATGGGGTGGACCAGGATTTACCAGAATTATGAAATTTGGTCACCAAGGAGTGCAGCTGATAGATTTCTCACCTTGTGAAAGGTAAGAACTTGTTTTTTCCATTAAACCTTAATGAATTTTTAAAATTTCTCATTATTATAGGAAATGATTATGAAAAGCATTTTTTTTATTTAATTCATAATGTAACCTACAATTGTAAATATTCTCTCTTCAGGTTTTTTTTTTTTCCTCAAAATAATGGAATGTGAATGATGACAACAAGACACCTCTTATCTGAACATGTCTGAGAGAAGATATATGTCTGACATATTTGCATATTTTCTCCCATGCCAACTCATCTTACTTAAATATTATCACTTTGCACCATTGCTTGATAATGATGA
The DNA here is from genome assembly GCA_033675545.1 of Elysia crispata. Lineage (NCBI taxonomy): Eukaryota > Metazoa > Mollusca > Gastropoda > Plakobranchidae > Elysia > Elysia crispata. The sequence continues at coordinate 46,943 of JAWDGP010004986.1, read as the reverse complement.
TACCCATAATCAACTATTGTAAATATTCTTTTTTTTTTTTGGTGTATGTCTTAAGCATTACACTGATATACAGTTATGGAAAGACTGAAAACATTTTTGCCGGAAAAGCACCAGATAAAATCTACTCCATTCAGCTCACCAGGGCTGCTAATCTTCCTGCAATATGTTAAAAATTCCCCCTGAATGTCTTCAAATGGGCTATTCAATCTGCCTTTAAAAGCAGCAGACTGTTTCACTGAAACAAAGTAATTACACACATGATTTTATTTTAATCTCTTAGCCAATCACAAAGGTGTTTTCTTTAAGGGAATCTTTGCTGTAAGAAGATCACTGGGCTGTGAAAAGTATTCCAAGCAACTAACTGTATGTATTTAAAGCTCTATTGGTTCCTTTGTTATCTCATTCCTTAAAGTACAAGGTCACAAAAACTAAGCCTAGTGCATAACCTAGATTAAGCAATTTGAAAATTCAACACTTCAGTAGTCTCCTTGTTCTCATTTACAATGACCTAGTAGGATACAAACTTCTTATTGTAACAAAAGTCTTAGATAATATTTGTGGCTGTATGTCATACAATTTGTATCCAACAATGCTTTAAAATCTTGTTTTGTACTTACAGGTATCTAGTAACGTTCAGCCCTTTGCAAGACAGCCACGATGATCCTCAGGCCATCATTATCTGGGACATTCTGTCTGGTGTCAAAAAGAGAGGTTTTCATTGTGAAAGTCGTAGCACCTGGCCAATATTCAAGTATGTTATGCAGTTCTACAGTGTACTTTCATTAAAATTTGTGTGTAAAACCAATCTATTTCAAACATTTTCAAGATAGTAATGTCCCAATTAGGTGTGACAGTTAACTTTTTTGTTGTTGTTATTTTTAAACTCTTAAGGCCTGTTAGTAATAGGTTAAAATATTTCAAAGATCAATATTGAACTTAAAATAGAGATAATCCAATGCATCATTTTTACTAACGTTATTTATGATGTAAAACATTAATATGAAATCATATTTTCCTATTTCATTTTTATTTAGGTGGAATCATAATGGGGACTTCTTTGCTAGGATAGGGGAAGATGCCATCAGTATATATGAAACTCCGGTGAGTAAAGTTTTTGTAAAGTAGTAAATGTAGATAAGGAAAAGCTGTAATATCTTCTTTCAGGGGATATTATTTGTGTGATATCACCAGAAAGAAAATTTTACTGCAGTTAGGAAAATACTTATTAATACCATTGAAATTTTTTTTTAATAATAAAAAAAAAAATCTTTATTATGAAGGGGTTACAGCTCTTCAATGTGTTCAGTGGATAGTCAGCTTTGCAAAACAATGAAAAGTGTAGATCAGAGATTTTAAAAGCACACAAAGTTCCTAACAACAACAATTTTAGAGCTGCACTGTGGTTATTAGTGGAATATTTTGATATTCTACATAAACTTTGCCTCAAGGCAACCGCAACCAATTCATTGTTTTTTTTTTTATTCCCCAAAAAATTATCTACAGGGTTGGTTGTTGTATATTTGACAGATTTATACATTTTTAGGAAAACAGACTATAAATAGGGTTCTACTGACCATATCAGCCCTGCTTACACCGAACTGTAAGGCATCTCTTAATCTTCTTTTCAAACTATAATTTTATTCTAGCATTTCAAAATTCTATTGAATGGTGCCAAATACAGCCAATTCTTTCTTTTCAGTTCTTCTTTGTTCTGTTCCTTTTGGGTGCTTTCTTTTCATTTTCCATTTTTTTCTTTCTCTTTATTCTGTTCCTTTTCCTGTACTTCTTTTCTTTTTCCAGCTTTACCTTTTGCGTCTATCCTAGACTTTCCTCTGTTTGACGTTGGTGTTGCTGGTCCTTTAGGAATTGAAAATATATCCCCCTGAGGGTTAGACAGCTGGTGGCATGGTCAAGACAATTGAAGCTGATGGTGTTGCCAAGACAGTTAGAGCTTGTGGTGTGGTAAAGACAGTTGGAGCGGGTGATGTAGCCAAGACAGTTGGAGCTGGTGGTGTGGCCAAGACAGTTGGAGCTTGTGGTGTGGCCAAGACAATTGGAGCTGGTGGTGTGGTCGAGACAAATGGAATAGGTGGTGTGATGGAGACAATTAGAGCTTGCGGAGTGATCGAGTCCATTGGAGCTCGTGGGGTAGGCAAGAAGATTGTAGCTGGCAGTGTGTTTGACGTGTTTGGAGTTTGTGGTGCGGTTGATATATCTGGAGCTGGTGGCATAGCTAAAGCAACAAAGGCAAACGGATTGACAAAGTCAGCTGAAGGTGGGAGATTGGCAAAAAAAGCTGGAGCTGGTGGTGAAGCTGAAAAAGCAGGTGTTGATTGTGTGGCTAAAACAACTTGGGCTGGCGGCATGGCTAAGTCAGTTGGTCAGTTAAAGTTGTTGAAGTGGCAGAAAATGATGTGGTGGCTGTCAAAATCATCAGTTTGAAGAACAATATTGCTCATGTTGATGGCTTGTGCTAAAAAAGTTCTATGCATGGCAATGGGATTTTGCATCTTCAGAACATTCAGCAACAGTTTCAGGTTCATTTCTTCTGGCTATGAGTCATGTCCGTTTTGAGCTCATCTGTACTAGCCAGAGGCCTGTCTGTTTCAAACTTATCTTTACTAGCCAGAGGCACGTCCATCATCTTTGGTGGGAAATATCTTTAGGCATCAATGTTTGGGTTGCTTCAAAGGATTTCACAAGCTCTGTGTGTAAAGGGTTTTTAGGTGTAAACCAAAGGGAAAGCAAACACCACTGGGTCAAACTCTGGTGTTGCAAAAGCAAACCTTTTTTGGTTCAAGGTATCTAATTGGTTTATCAAAAGTAGGTAATATTCTGTTCTATCTCCACAAAACAGGCCATTGATAGCATGGGGTGATTGCCTTTCACTCCAATCAAGCACAGCTTATCAACCTGTCGAAGTTGTCCACATGTCAGTCATGCAACACTTGATCCTATGTATTTGAGGCGAGGAAAAAATACCAAGCAAATCTATATCCATAACTTGGTCTCAGAAACTGCCCCCCACAAATAAAGCATTAAACCCGAAAAGTCCAAATGACAAACTGCAATCTTTCCTCACCTAAATTCAATTTCAGGAAAGGTGAAGGCACTGCCTAACAATAAATAAAAATTGTATTTTTACTATGAGTGGGCGCCCATGGTTCATTCGCTAAAAGATTAGCTCTTCAAAGCTTACAAAAAGCAATTCTAACAGGTATTTTTTAATCTATCGTTTGTGTTTGAAAAATGAACTCTCATATATGGCAGATAAATTTTCTCACAATATTTTCACCCCCACCACCTTCTAACTCCAAGATGGTCTCAGATCAAGTTTTTACATTAAACTGCAAAACATCTTATTTTTTATCATTGCTGCACGTTAATTGCTAAGTTGAATTGATAACGCATTTAATAATTTTCTTCATAATTTTAATCGTAAGTATTTTCAGACAAGAGCAGTAATTTATGTACAGGAATGTGTTTAAAAGCACTGTTATATACATGCATTTCATAGTATTTTCTTTCTTAATCACTCAATCATATACATACTATTATTGTCCAAAATTTGGAATTGGCTTCTCTTCTTTTTTTTAATGATTTACCTTGGTACCACTAATTGTTGTCATTTGAAAGCAAAAGCAAACTACAGGTAGTGGAATTTCTTGGAATTTTTTTTTCTTTTGGCTTATAAATATCAGATTGAAAGCTGCAACAATAAAGAATCACAGGTTAATCTTAGAAATCAAGGTGCTTTTCTTGAGCAATTATAAAATTTCATTCAGAATACCCAGCTAATGTTGTATATATACTGTAAATGGACCATTATCTTGTTTATATCAGTCAAAAAAGCACATTGGCACTCAATACAAAAACATTCATCAGTAATGAGACATTTATATTGTGAGCAGCTCTAATTATAGATTGTGTGCAAACTATATTGAAAATTTCATTATTTTGAGGTATATCACTTTGTAATAATTATGAGTTGTTTCTTTTTTCTTTTCCTTACTACAGTCATTTGGGTTGAAGGACAAGAAAAGTTTAAAAATTACTGCTGTGCGGTGAGTTTCCAAGTATAGTCGTATCGTTGATAAGCAATCGCTTAAGAGCCCGTCTTTAAAAAGGACAAACTTTCTTATGTATGTTACAGACTTTCAGCTAAATTGAAATATAAATGACCACATAGGGACATTTTTAAGGGCACATGATGTTTACCAATTATACCATCTTTCGCCTGATTTCTTTGATGTAGTATCATAATCTGATGCCCTAACTTTCCAATATTAAAAAATTCTGTTACCTATTAAAGTAAGCTTACATGACAAAGAGTTGAAATGCTTTTTATTTGCGCACAAAATTTTTAATATTTCATATACTTGTCTTCTGATTGAATTCAATTTTTATGTGGTTTTATTCATATCAGTAGATTTTATCATGCCCCCTTGAGTCCCTAACTCAATATGCCTTTATATTTTCTCAGAGATTTCACATGGTCTCCCACGGACAACATTCTTGCATACTGGGTGCCAGAGCAGTCTAATACACCTGCTCGTGTCACTTTAGTGGAAATTCCTAGCAGGAAAGAGCTATGTGTACGAAACTTGTTCAATGTTGCAGACTGCAGGATGCACTGGCAAAAGAGTGGAGACCACCTCTGTGTTAAAGTAGACCGTTATAAAGCCAAAAAGGTTGAAAGCAAAGACCAAGTCAAATACAGTGTGAGTTATTTACTCTGGTTCAGTTTTTTTTATTTTAGATAGCTTTGCGTTTTCTATATGTATGTGCCACTGGTGTGTGAGTTAAATCCAATGGCTTTCATAGTTTTTCAATCAAGGCCTCTCTTTGGCAAAATTCTATTTGTTTTCCTTTCATCTCTTTTTCTTCTTCTTTAATTTGATAAATAGATAAAATATTTTTTCTGATTCTTCAGGAACAGATAAACCTGTCATTCTAGTAATGTTATTTTTTTATTGCTTTACCTTTCTTTTTTTTGGCAATTTAGCAGAAAACTTGTGATTGTGAAGATTATCTCATGGCTTCATATGTTTTTTAGTCATTCCTCCTCTCTTCCTCAGGGTATTTACTACAATTTTGAGCTTTTCCGAATTAGAGAAAAACAGATCCCGGTGGACAAAGTTGAAGAAAAAGGTATTAATTTTCTCCATGGTGTTTCCACCTTCACATTTTTCTTCCTTTAATTAGCCATATATTCTTTTTCATTTATTGTAATACAAAATGCTATCTTGGCTATGGGTCATGTGTCAACAATAGCTGTATATTGTGGGTATCTAGAAGAGTTTTTTTTTTTTTTTGTAAATAATGGAATGTGAATGATGACAACAAGACACCTCTTATCTGAACATTTTTGAGAGAAGAAATTGTCTGACACTGTGTATTTTTCCTCATGTCACCCCACCCTATTCACTTTTACTTCAGTATTATAGCAATTTTTTCCCCTTCATTTAGGAAAAAGATAGTTCTAGTAACAGGCACGTTAAAGTTTTTTAACTTCATATTGGAAGTTTTTCTAAAATGTAAAACATGCCTTTTAGGTTATATAATTTAAAAAAAAAACAACAACTATAGAGTGGTTATAGTCACAAACTTTTGATATATTAGCTTGATCTTTTATTCCATTTCTTAGCTTGATATATTATTCCATTTTTATACCTTTTTAGAGCAAGTGCTGGCATTTGCATGGGAACCAGTTGGCAACAAGTTTGCATACATTCACGGAGAGGCACCCAGAATCAGTGTCACGTTTTACAAAATCCATCCAAATGGCGGAAAAGTTGAGTTATTCAGTAAGTGCTTTAGGTTTTGTTTTTTTTTTTTTTGGTACAGAAAAGGAATTTATGCCATTTGTTTTTTTTTTTTTTGAATAGCCAATGAAAAAAATTGTTTAAATTTTTATTGCCAACGATAACATGTAACTTTTCTTTTTCTTCCCAGAAACCCTTGAAAAGAAAGCAGCAAATCATCTCTTTTGGAGCCCAAATGGACAGTTCATTGTTCTTGCTGGTTTACGGAGGTTTGTTGGATAATTGAACTTTCGTTTGCATTTTATAAGAAACCATTTTTGTTTCAAATACTAACATTCAAATATGCGCAACTAAATATAAAAAAAAAAATTCTTTTTTCATTGTCACGTACTACAGTGACTTCATGATCTTTATCACGGTAAAATTTTCCAGCATGAATGGAGTCCTGGAATTCGTTGATACACAAGACATGACCATCATGAATCAAACTGAACATTTCATGGCCACTGATGTGGAGTGGGACCCAACAGGAAGATATGTTGTTTCTGCTGTCAGTTGGTGGGGTCACAAGGTCAGTCTATGTTCCATTGAGTAAAAATTCTTTGTTAAGTAGGGTGACAGTTATAAATGTTCCTTTTTCTTAGAGAATGAAAAGGTTTATTAATTTTCAAATTTAGGAGAATCAAATTGCATAACTTTGGCAGAGAGTGCAACACTTTATATGAACTCCTATCTCATCTGCATACTGAAATGAGAGTTATACGAACAATTATTATTGCCCATTATTTTTCTTTCATACTGCGCTGTCAGTTTGTGCCACAATAAGTCTAAAATCCTTGAAGGCTGTATGGAGGATGAAAATTCTGACACCTCTACTGATGTACTGAGTGAGCGACAGAATTATTCTGACATGCGTAGATTTCTTAATTTGATTAAGCATAAACTGAAAATTTTTAACAGCCCCAAGCAAGTGCATCCTCTTTCAGCCCACTAAATTGTTAATCTCCATTTTCATTGAAGATACAGAACAAACTTTATTTTTAGTTCTTCATAGAACTGCATATAACAGCTTTTCTATTGTGTACCTCTTGTTGCAAGCATATGGACAGAATTTTTTTTTTGTTCCTCAACTATGCTCACAACTGGTGTTGATGTTACCATTTGTTTGGTGTAATGAAAAGTACTTCCTGATTTGGGCAATAAGTTATGAGATATTTCAGTCAAACCAAAAGGGACCATGAACAGCCAGATCTAGCTCATTACAAATGTAACAAAGGGCAAAGGCTAGTGGATATGGCTGGATCTAAGTCTACATCCAAATCTTGTAGAGAAAACTTTCTATTGAACTCAAACTTAAGCACTAAAAACAATAAAGTGCACAAAATGTTTTTGTTTTTTTTCGTGTAGTAGACAAAACAAGGTGTCAGAAAGTTCAGGCGATCATGAAATCACAGCACGAATTTCAAAGGTCATGAAAATATGTGAAATTGAATGCCTTTCTTTCATTTATTTATTACTTTTTTTTTTTGGCATCCTTTTATACCGACTTAGGTCTGTTGTATATGTAAAAATGTTAATATAATTTTAGGAGGTGCCTTTCTTTGTTGATATACCCTTAAATAAAAAACAGAAACAAAAACAAATGAATGTAGACTTCAAAAAGGCTCAGTGTCCAGTGAATTTAGGTCAATTATCCAAATATGATTCAAAGCCAAGTATTATTTTGAAGTCCCAAGAAATCTGAGGAGCTGTATGAAGGATGAAAAATTCTGACACCTCTACCGATGCATTGAGTGAGTGACAGCTTTTTCTGACATACTTACATTTATGTATATGATAAGGCATAAACTGAAAATACTGCCTTACCACCTCCTTACAACTTCATTAACTTAGTATGCCTTTGGAAGGGGCTATCTTTATAGTTTTGTCACCCTTACTGGTGAAATTGATCTGAAAGTTTTATAACTTGCTTTCAGGTTGACAATGGTTACTGGCTGTGGAACTTCCAGGGTGTTCCCCAACATCGCCAACCTCTAGAGAAATTTTGTCAACTGCAGTGGAGACCCAGACCTCCATCACTTCTGGATGAATCAAAAGTCAAAGTATGTTTAGTTTCTTTAGTATACTGTTGTTTCATCTGCTTTCCAAAGGCTTGGAGAACATAGCAATGACTTTTAAAATATGGAATGTGAAGAACATAAGCTGGATAAACAATTATTTCTGATTATTAGGTAATTAGATGAACAATATTCAGAGGTACTTACTCCAGCCTATGCCTTTTAGGGAAACCCACCAAAAGCGGGGAATTGGGAACAAAATCTTGTAGATTTCATTTAAAGCACTGATAAAAACAACCATACAGCTGTTGAAAAAAAATAAGCTAGGACTAAAAGTATAAAAGGAATAATAATACCAGAGATGAGAACTGGCCACACAATTTTACTGAACTTTTCAAAATCTGTCAGTGCTAGCAGCCCAAGTAGGAGCATTCTCCTCCCACACCTTGAATACATACAAAATTGGATAATATAAAGAGCTATCATTGTGGAGCATTTTTTGCTACTCAATGAGCTTTTCTTTTTTTTTTTTTTGCGTGTGTACTCAGAATAAGCTTGATTGACCTGTAAAAGCTCATATACAGCTGTGCCCCCCATGTTGTTTGTTACTGCTTTCTGTATTTTATTTGCTCAACTGAGGCGCCATAAAAGCTTACTCATCAGAGTATACATAAAGGTCATTATTCTAGCTTACATATTAAGAAATGACCTCCTTACCGTTATCTTTTCTTTTAAAAAGACACTTGAGGTGAATAAGTGAATATGATAAATATCAATAGGGTCTAGAGCTTCTCACAAGGCCCTGCCTGGCCATGTAAAAAAAGAAAATAACATTTAGATCTAGACTTGTAATTATTTGACTTAGATTGGAATGAAAATCACCAATTATAATAATAGTCTCATATCATGCCAGATTTTGATTTCCTATAGATCTGTCTAGATCTAGCTCTTTTTTAGGATTTACAAATCGATCTTAACCCACTGAATGACTTTCCCTTACTTTACACGGGCTCATAGATTTTTTTGTGGAGCTGATCCTGTGCAGCACATGCCTTTAACCCCTTTGTGACGTAGGTGATATGTGTCTATGCAGTGATGCATGGTTTGAGTTTGAAAATTTGTAAGGAGCAAACGCTATATGTGAGGTGTGGTTAGACTGATTATCATTGCCCTCTCTACAGTTTTTTGTTTTTCCTGATGTTTTCTGTTTCTTAGAGCTAGATCTAGATCTAGATCTAGATTTAGAACTAACTCTATTGGCAGGTATTTGTCGTTTCTTTCCAGCTTTCAAAGTTTCATTGATAGATCTAGATCTAGATCCACCTGTCTCACTTTCTGAACTAGAACTAGATCTTGTTCTAGAATCTTCATAGTCACTGCCTGAATCTTCATATAAAGCCTCATCTTCGCTTGAATCACCAAGTAATAGGTCTAATACCTGTTTCTTATTGTACAAAACTCTTCGAGAGCGCTTACTACCATCGTTAGAGCTTGTTGAAGGTTCCATCATGGCCGAGAGAATAAAAGCAATGGACAGAATGTAAACAGAGGAATAAAAGCTAAAAGCCCGCCCTTACTGAAGGTTGTTTTCTTATAAGAAAAGTTGATTTATAAGGAAAAAATATCGATAAATTCAAATTTCTAAGTAACTTTAGCATAGGCTTTGACGATTTTTCACTATTCTATCGATATATTATGACGTACGCTGTACGTCATGTATGGCATCTTGGCACAAAAAGCATGACGTACGTCGTACGTCATGTAGGGCATCTTGTCACTGTATTTAATGAAGAAAATATGACGTACATCGTACGTCATGTATGGCACGAAGGGGTTAATAATTTTTTTTATGTCCCGCCATTGTGTGTATCATTTAAATGAATATTCCGACGCAAGCACATCTTGGGTTCAAATTTGTGAAGACGGGAGTGGAAAAGATTCGATACTTTTATTTTTACAACTTTTATTTTCATGGGGTCACTTCTCAAGCCAGATCTAGATCTAGTAAACTTTCACATGCAAGAGAATTACCTAATGGATTAGTATCTTTTGGTCTGTTATTTAAAAAATCATTAAAAAAATTTAACATTTAAACTTCAAATTTGTTTTATTTTTAATGTTTATTTTTTTTTTAATTTGCATTGCCGAATTTCATGTAAATTGATTAATTAGGAATATCATAGTAATTTTTTTTAAAACTGCCCTGTAAACCAAAAACAAACCTGGGGTTGAGTCAGTCAATAATTGACAAGATTAAGATAATATATCTTGACCCAAAAAAAACCCCCCGGCCTATTGGCGTTAACTATTGTTAGAAGAAGTCAGAATGAAAAATACGGGGAGGTCTGGGTATGGAGATGGACAGAATGATGTTTATCGGACGAATGTACGTTATAGTAAACAAATAAAACAACTCGATGGGACCATTATCTTGGTTGGTTACAACTACATACAAATCTCGATATTGGGAATAATAAACAAAAATACACGATTTTGATAAAATACATACTGCTCAGTTTTATACCTTTGATGGAAAAATATTATCTTCATAGAATTATATTTTCACTATTTTTTTCGTAGGATTTTTGGATCACGGTAATCCCCAAACAAAACAACAAAAGAGCCCATTATAATTGTTTATGTTTGGTCAGTCTAAATGCCCAAACAGAAAGAAAAAAAATATGGGATTTTGCTGGTAAATCTGGGTGTCTGGGATACAGCAACAAATTCAGGACCATAGGCATCTCTGAATATGTAACTGTTATTATTATTCTTATTATTTTGGATGCTGATCCAACATGTTAAAGTCCACCTGTGTATTTACTTTTGTCTTTTTTTTCTCTATTTATGGATGCATAGTTTTCTATGACCAGTATTGTAAAATAGACAGCAGTTTGTGAAAACTATATCATTATCAGCATTAACTTTTTATATGATATTTTTGGTATTTATTCATTTTAAATCTTAACCTTGAACACTTATGCCTGGTCTACAGGGCAGAGGCTTATTTCTACACAAATTGTACACCAAAGTGAATAGCCATGTTAAATTCATCTGTTTGTCTATTATCAACCTATCAAAAAAAAAAAAAGGTTGAGTATTTTGTTCTGAACTATCAAGAGAGTGCTCCTTAACATACTTTTACTTTCTTTTCATTGCTTACACAAATGTGTTTCGCAACATCGCAGATAGAAGAGGGCCATCTTGAGCCTTAACTTTCAGTCTTAATGCGATCTCAACCCATACTCTAAGCTGTTAATGTGTGTGACATGCTAGTTCTGATACAGATGAATAAAATTTAGATGATTATATACCTGAGAGTGACATGGAGTCTACTGCAGAGGATTGTATTATGAATAAAGTAAAGCCGCAACTGGAGTAAGTTCAAGACGTAGAACCACCAATAAGTCTGGCAAACAAACAGGGTTGGAACAAAGTATACTGGAAATAAAAAAGGTAGACCATTTTGCTACTTGATTATAGTCAAAATGAGGTGTCTGATGACCAGAGAAAGTAGAAATATGGCATCACCTAGCCCTTAGTCATCACTATAGTGTAACCCTTCTAGGAGTCTTGGTGGAGGATGGCAATTCAGGGTTTTAAGGCTTTAGTGAGCTGTTGTTAAAATCTAGATTATAGGTTTATCTCTAAATCTTTAGTCATTAATCAAGATGTAGCTCAGAAGAAGAAAGTCAAGAAAATGATTTTTTTTAGAAGTTAAATAATATCCTGCAACTTCTTTGGATGGTATAACCAGCTGTGTACAAGCTTACCTTTTTACAATATTTTCATTTTACTTGTAAATCAAAGTGAAAGAAATAAAGTAAACCTTGAATCCAATAGACTCCAATTCAACAAACAGAATAATGTTCATGAATATTCTTTCGGGTAAAGTAAAGTGAGTCCCGAACTCAAACCTAGCATAGAGGAGCCAGGATAACGGTCCTGGTTTCTTTTAGGGTCAAAACTCTTTAGGATCACCTATGGACTGTTTGGAAGTTGTGTGCTTTGTTATTCTCTTGCCTTTACCTCTTTTTCTTATGTGAAGCTGCTTTTATCTCTTATTAAGTATTTTAAAAAATTAAAGAAAAAATTTTTTTTATGTGCAGGAAATAAGGAAGAACTTCAAGACATGGGCTCAAAGGTTTGAGATGGAAGACAGCACCCGCAAACAGACTGCATCAAAGGTGCAATTTTCTTTTCACATCCATCTAAACCTCTGTGAAAGAAAGGGGTTACAGTAACATTTTTCTATGGTTGTGTATCAGAGCATTTTTTTTTTTCACAGAAACAAAAAAAAAAAAAAAAAAAAAAAGGTTAAATATAGTAGAATGCTGTTATATGTTGTCTCTGAGCATAAACATTTTCTGGTTATTTGTTGCTCTATTCAAAAGCTGAAATTTCAAAGAGAGAACATTTTACAGTTCCCTCTTGCTATATTATAAAAAAAAAGAGAAGAAAATCATGGTGATAAACAACTTCCACAAAAGATAATAGATGTAACATAGATGATACAGGCGTAAATTCTAAATAATTAAAAATTCCATAAATAAACTGGATCAGCAGTAGGAGCCCCGAAACTGAATCTGGTTTGTATATTTACGCTAATAGGAAAAAAATATCTTTCTAAGTTAAATAATGTGTATTTGCAGGAAAGTTGACAAGACTTGCCATGCTTATTGTTTAGTTTCTTTCAGGCTTCATTGTGATGGGTTCATAAGTTTTTTTTTTTTTTGTATTCTTTCTCGCCAAAGGGAAAAAAAGACGAGACGATCAAATTTTGTATTACTTTGAAATATCAAAAATAAAGAATTAATTTTCATAGATGGAAGATGAAGTGGAACTGGGGAGAGAGATGTATTATTGCACAACCATTAACTCGCAATACTTGTCAAAGCCCTCTGATTTTCTAGACCTAAATTGGAGTGCCAGGTTTTAGGATAGCGTTGAGTAATAGTGAAAAAAAAACATTCTTTTTCATAGGATCTCATGGACAAGAGACGCATGTTGATGGAAGCCTTCAGAGAATACCGTAGCAGGAAAGAGCGTGAATTTGCTGAACAGAAGCAGATTCGTTTGGACTTGCGTCTAGGTACGTATTATGCAAATCCATTCTTACTTCAGGTATTCTTTGAACAGATTGATAGGTATGTGCACTAGATATATCATAAGTATTTGTTTCTTACCAGTCTTCTCATACTTGTATTTTAACAGTCTGAACACATTGGAGCAATGATGTTACACATCACCATCTTTCGACTGAAGTGTCTGTGATGCCTTTTTTTTTGTGCTGATGCTCCTTATGTAACAAAAAAAGGATTTTGTTTATTGTTTATACCCAACAGGCAGTTTATAAACTCTTTTATAGAATAAAAGCCTTTTCTTTTGTTGAGACAATGCTAAAATTTTTTTTTTGTTTTCTTTGTTTTTATTTTTGATAGGTGTTGATACTGATGAACTGCACAACCAAGAAGACAATTTCACTGAGGAAACTATTGAATTTCTGGTTAAAGTTGAAGAGAAAATCGTTGAAGAGTAATTCATCAAAAGTGTCGTCTCTCAACAACCTCTGTGTATGTTGTGACCACATACACAGACCATCCTCTGAAGTGCTGCCTGATACGACCACAAAAGTGACAGTTTCTGACATTGCGCATCGAGTTCAAGATAACATCAGATTTTTCTCTTGCTTTTTACATCATAGGGTATATTTCACTCTTGTCCCAATATACTTTCTTTTACTGGTGTGGTAAATTGTGGTTTTGTTTTCTTTATTTTTGGTTGATGTTGACTGTGCACTCTTAGTTATAAACACTAACTTCTATTTAATAAAGTCTGCTTGATTGCTGTATAGCCAGCATGGTATTGGGAATGCTATTTATGACTGAAAGAGTGAGCCTGTTTTACTCACCTCATATTTGGTATGAAAAATTATATTGTCTTTGTTATATCTCCTTGCCTCTGTTTGTATTGCTTGGTTTTTACTCAGGCTATTTTCCTGTGCCCTATCGATTATGTGGGCTTAATTTAGATAGTAAGATAAGTTATGTTTTAGTCAATAAAATTGATGATGAATGTATAAAAAGAATTTGTTCTGAATTGATTATTGTACTGTATCTTGCCCTTAACCTCTGATTCAAGGTTTCATTGTTTGATATAGCCCGCCAACAAATGGATCTCATTCATCTCTTGCATATCAAATAGGCCTTGTCAGTTGGCCCCAAACTCGCAAATGGTCAAGGTGGGGCTTAAATCGATGAAGAATCTCATTAGGGATATAAAGACGGACAATTCAACAGACATGTGCTTGATTCCTAACCAAGTTTATTTATATTTTAAAGTCACTTAAAATTTTCCTGTATAGTCTAAACTATCAGTTAATGATTGAGTTGAAATAAGATGGAAAAAAAACACGCAGGCCAACTGAAAGAAAATGTTTTGCTAAATTTTCTGATTAACGACTTCAGAGAAAATGCATTTCTTTATAATCATTTTGACTTGCAAAGGTTTGTGTACAAATCTAACTAAAATGATAATAATAAAAATTTGTGAAAACGGTAGAACTTAGAGACCCACACATTCATACTTTCAATAATTTATTGATGCCCTTCCCTCTCCAAGGAAGTGTCTTTTTAGACTGCCTCAAACAGTCAATTACATGTACACAGTAGAGTTTAGACTTTACATGTGATTAATGTAATGATAAGGTGATCTGTGATAATTTTTTTTTAATATAAAAAAATACATTGTACAATTCAATGCCCTCTACTGGGTTCAAAGTCAAAACTCGACTGAGAAGTTTACAAACACCTGAATTTTTTACATAAGTTTAAAAGGTCTGCACTCTGGTCAAAATGAAAATCACAATAGATAAGTTTTTCACTCTAGATGAAAAATATTGATACAATGCAGTAAATAAAAAAAATTACAATAGGAATCCTAACTGCAGGTTGACTAATTTGCTGAACTGAAACAACCACTCAAGTACTTTGTCATACTTGGGGAATAAATTTGAGCCAGTCCAGCCCAGTCTTGATCAAACATAACTGAAAGCATGGAAGCAGCTCCATTACTCAAAATAAGATATTGAGCCTTCACGGAATGCCTCGCATCTGATAAACAATAAAATACTTGTACAATCAACTCATGTATGAGGCCTACACAAGGTGTTAGTGTTACCCTGGCTCAGCTAGAAATTACTTGGCCTAATAACGTGCGTTTAGGTTTGATAAACAATTACATCCAATCATTGCCCCCTTTCTAGATTAAATGTATCCCCTAAGGATGAAACAGATTGGGAACAGTGGAAGTATTGTATGACGAATGAAAAGTACAAAGTTAGTTGCAAGAGCCTTTTACTATTACAAGTAGTTGCCTATCATATAGGGGCGTATAGGCTATTTTACCATTTTGCAGAATGAACATTTTAAAGTTTTGAATGTATTTTTTACAACTGTTTTTCTTTCAGTTGACAAATGCGTTTATGAAATGCTGTTAAACTTGGGATCATTTTTCCAGGGCGTATTGCTAGCAACATCTTATACGGTACTTATGCTATTATTATTTATTAACCAGTACTTAGTATTTTCCCACGAAAATTGAAAATTAGCCTGATACACCCTTTTATCATGTGGTTTATTTTTTTTAGTTTCTTCCTTTGAACTAAGATACAACCACAACAACGCAAAACAATATAATACATATACAATTGTTATTGAATTTACACAATTTAACGTGTTACTGTTAATTAAAACCACAAACAGTGATCATGCAAAATTTTCCTTTACAAACATCTTTGCACCACATTGAAAATGAGTCATTAGTTTTGACATCAGAATTATTATAGAATACGAAGAGCTACATTTGCTTGACATGTAAATTGGTACACTCTCTATTGTGGAGTAACTGCTTGAGTTTAAAACGTAGCTAATTATGGAAATGTAAACCAAAACATATTGTTTTATGTCTTTAATATGACTTCCATACAACGCATGATTACAGATCAGGGAGTCTATCTAGATAACCTAGGACATGTAAAAAGCTTTGTGGTCACTTGCTCTCACAAGGGCTGTGGACCCGGTGCAAAGAGAGATGAGATCATTGCATTTGGCTGGAGGAATCTTGACAGGCCCATTGTTTAGCCTCATCAGGGGGAACTTCCTGTCAGCCTGTTGACGATTCAGAGTGACAGACTTCACTTGGTTGTGGGACTCATCGAGGTGGCTTGTCTTAAACTTAAAGAAGATCGTTGATGGATAATCTTTGGTGACCTTAAGTTTTACCTCCATGGTGTTCATCCAGATGATACAGTAGCTTCATTACCTTCTGAGTCTTTTTTCACACCAGGTACATGTACCTTTAAATCTTGGGAAAGCTTTTTGAAGTCCAAGAAAGAGTGAGTAATGTATTGACAAAGACAGAGACATTTAAATATAACTAGTATAAATACCTTGTATAATTATAATACATGTACATACAACTTCATGAGAGAATGAAAGAAAAGAGAGAGAGGGAGAACCAAAAACGAAACGAAAGAATTAGCGACACGGTTAGTGAAAAAAGAATAGGAGTAAAAGGAACTGACATAGGCATATTAAAGAATGGGTAAAGGGCTGACTAAGACATAATGTTATAAAATATATCAAAATCTGGAAGAGATGGAAAAGGAAGATAGGGGAGAGAGAGAAATATAGACAGACAAAGACAGAGTGAAAGAGGAAGAACTATATAAATCATCATGATGATGTTTCTATTTTTTTTCTTTTCAACCTGTTAATTTTTTCTCGTGGCTGCCCTATTATGTTTACATAATACAAGTAAATATACTCGAACATGACATTGTCGTTGTATAGTAAAATGATTCAAAGCTTTACATAATATTACATAATAATTTGTTGGATTCATTCATACTTCCATCATGGGCACCTCCCTCCAATTAGGAAGCTTCCAATGGTGGAAAAAAAAAAGACCATGTACCTCATAACATCTCTCTCTCTCTTTCTCCCCCTTCATTGTCTCTTTCTTCTCAGTTTCGATTATTTGATATCTTTATGTTTTCGTTATTATCACACTAATTATTACCCATGTCTTTGTTCGCTCATTACCCGTTCTTTCCCCATACCTGTGTGTCGCTGTTTTCTGCTTCCTTTTCCGGCTCTCTTATCAACTCTCTCTCTCAACTTTGCTTCTCTCAATTCAATTTCGTTATATTTGATATATTTATGTTTTTGTTACTGTCAGTATATTACTCATTCTTTCTTTATTACTGTGTAACGATATTGTAATTATTTTTGATCTAGTCACAATCTGAATAACTGATGAAAGAGAAAATAAAACTGACGAGTTGATACAAAGGATTAATTTGAATATCTCTACATTTCCTTGTTAACAAATAGTGGATCTTGTCGATATCTAATAATGTAATATAAAAAAAAAATCAGAATAGAAATACGAAAAGCGTGCAAAAAAAGTATGTTTATACTCGCAACCGCCACTCAGGAAGAAATGGCGACGATGACAGCTGTTTTCCGTGACGCTTTTGTCTTTACGCTGGATGGAGTAACAAAACCAAAAACAAAACAACTAAAAAACAAAAACAAACGTTTTTTTTTACAGTTATATTTACAAAATAAACAATATATTGTCTTTGAACAAAAGAAGAAGGAAAAAAAAATATATATATATATATATTTTTTTTTCTTTTAATTCTAAAAGCAACACCTGCTTTGAAAACAGTCTTTAAAAAATGTTATTACGTGCATTATCATATTAATTTGGTTCAACATAACAATTTGGCTGATATTTTGATGAATTTATTGTAATAAAAATATAATAAAGTTTAAAAAGCACCTTTAGTGGTAATTTATAATTTTTCTTACATTTTCTTTTCATTCCACTTGGTACCGTACATTGATCTTGGCTGATCAAAATTCAGAAATCTTCATAACCGCACATTGAATGGTTTTCAAGGAAAATGAATCTCGAAACCCTTAATAGTCTCCAAGTTATTTAAAAACAGAATTATTTTTATCTTGATTCCCCCCCCCACCCCCCCCCCCTCTCTCTCTCTCTCTCTCTCTCTCTCTCTCTCTCTCTCTCTCTCTCTCTCTCTCTCTCTCTCTTTCCGAGTGAAAAAATAAAACCAAAAAAAACCCCAAACAAACAAACAAAATATGAAATATTTCGGCAGAAAGAAGGGTTCGCTTTGGGTTTGGACAGCTTTTTTATACGATGGGTTTATTAAAAGACAAATATAAATGTAATTTAATTTAACAATTCAGAAATAAAAATATCAATTTCTTTGGTAAATTGAATATCTTTTTTCTCCATTTGTTGTGTATTTGACCTTGAGTAGTTGAACTTATTAGTAATAACCACGCAAGAGGCAGTCAAGATCAGAGAGGAAAATAAACAAACCCTCAAGTGTGTTGACAACGAGTACAATATCTCGTAGATACAAAGGACTGTTATTTCAAGTCACTCATTTATGGCACAGGGTTACATATCTTAAAACAATACAACAAAGAATCACAGTTCTAACTGATTTTTCTAAAAAAAAATTGAAAGATTTATCCTAGATATATGGTATCATGACGTAGAAGTAGGTTTTTATTTAATTAATATAAGGTAAGAAGTGCAGTTTATGGTAAATTTTCACAAGTTCTGACCTTTTCCTAAGAGATATTGATGAACAAAATTGTAAGAATATGCGTCGCAGGTAAACCGCATTCAGAAAGTGTGTCACTCTTATTAATATGAATCAGGAAAGGTTGAACTTTGCCTGGCAAGGCAACTTCGCCAGGAACTGGCCCCGTAAAACAGTCAAGGTCTACATACTAGGACTTTATATATACATGTATATACATCTGTCTAAAGACCTATCTCTTTAGTTTTCTCTTCATCTAACTCCTATATCTCAAGCGCGGTATATCTTATGTATTTTGAGTTTTTGTAGGCAACAGTCTACCTAAAAGGAGTTAAATTTATAACAGGATAGACGGAGAGTTGGAGATACAGAATGAGCAAAAGAGAGGTAAAGGAAGAGAGGAACTAACAGTAGAGACCGACCAAGAGAAACACACACAAGAAATGCTAGCACCAGCTGCGGGATTAAACTGTCTAATTATCGTAACAGGGTGCAGCACTAGCAGCAATAACAGCAGTTATAACTTCAACAACAATAACAACAACAGTAATGCCCCTAGGTTGGAGATGGATGGTCCGTCACAAGATTGGTAATCTGTGGAGTTTCATCCCTAAAGCCATCTTAACGGAAGTGTTAAGAACTTAGAAAAGACAGCCAATATAATAGAGACTCTATCAAATGATTTTATTTATTAATCTTGGAAAAAAATGGAAAAGAAAAGATACGATAAGATAAGATTTACTTTATTCATCCTTCTTGGGGAAATTCAAAATTGGCATACTCATTAACATAAAGACATAACTGCATACAATAAAAACTAAGGTGCATATAGAAATGAATACATAAATTTATATATATATATATATATATATATATATATATATATATATATATATATATATAAACAATAAATTTTCCATACTTCTAGCACTGTACATTCCTTAAGAGACATTTCAAAAAAGGACAAAAGACGGCGAAAATTTGCTCAGCAAAACGTTTTAAAAAGCTTAATCTTACACCGTCTGATCCCTAGACTTTCTTTCGTTTGATTCTTTTTAATAC
The DNA here is from genome assembly GCA_033675545.1 of Elysia crispata. Lineage (NCBI taxonomy): Eukaryota > Metazoa > Mollusca > Gastropoda > Plakobranchidae > Elysia > Elysia crispata. The sequence goes on along the minus strand of JAWDGP010004986.1, from coordinate 27,414 downwards.
ATTGTAGCCTATATCTCAGCTTCTTTCAAAACAATCCTTTCATTTACACATTTGAATATTTCTTTCAGTTTATTTTTTTATCTTCTCTTTTTCGCTCTCAAAATCATGACAATAAAACCTTGCATAAAAATTGTTTAAATTAATGCCATACTCAACATTTCCTTTCAGAGTCTAACAATTATTCTTCCTTTTGGGCGCAATTATTTGATTAATTTCTTCTCCAATTCATTTCCTATTGTTACTTTCTAAAATAAGTTTCTATCTTTTTTTTTTTTTTCAAAAAGAGAAAAAAAAAAAAGAAAAGAAAAAAAAAAAAACCAATAGCAAACGAAGGATCTTAAAAATACAGATACACAGGATCAGATAAAACAGCAATGAAAAGGCACAAGGAAAAACATTAACAACAACGATGACGACAAAAATCACAAAAAAAAACAACAAAAAAACAAAACGAACGACAAAAAAATGAATATCGACCCCCATAACAGTCTTCGCGTCTGAAGTTATTCAAAAATAGAATCATTTTATCTTGCACATTACTTCTCTTTCTCTTTCTCTCTCTCTCTCTCTCTCTCTCTCTCTCTCTCTCTCTCTCTCTCTCTCTTCCTTTCTCTGTCTGTCTGTCTGTCTGCCTGTATCTCTCTCTCTCTCTCGGACTAACGAAAGGAAAAATGAAGACAGAAAAAACGGGCCTTGCGATCAAACAGCTTTTTGAATACGATCGATTTATAAAAGACATAGGCAAATTTAAAATAGTTTGATAGTTTTGAAATTATTATCTTCGATGACTAGAATTTCTTTTTATTTCAGTTCAAAATAATTGTAGAAACAACCACAACAGAGGCAGTCAAGTCAGAGAGAGCTATAAACAAACCCTCAGGGATTTGTACAACGTGAACAAATTCACTTGTAGATACAAAGGACAACAATTTCTAGCCAATCAGTTACTGCATGGAGTTACATGTCTTAAAACCCATACACGGTTTTAACCGATTTTCCTGAAAAATTGAATGATTCTTCCCACTATGTTTCATAACAGAGAAATAGGTTTTTATTTAATTAATATTTTTTAATAAGTGCAGTGTGTAGTCAAATTTCAAGGGTATTTTACCTTCATAAAATAGATATTAAACAAAATTGTAAGAAAATGCACCGCAAGTAAACTGCATGAAGAAAGTGTGTCACTGTTTACTTATATTGATTAGGAGAGATTAAACTTTGCCCGGCAAGGCAACTTCGCCAGGAACTGGCTTCAACTGTTCAAGCCCTAACGGTGTTAAGACCCGTAAAACGGTCAAGGTCCACATACTATGACAGCCCCCGTCTGTCGTCATTTATGCTTTGGGTCTGATGTGGCTCCTCCCATAAAATACTGGGATGCGCACTTGTGTGCATCACTTTGGTGCTTGGATGCTGGCAATGAAGTTTTGTCGTGGGTTGTGTGATAAGCACAACCTGCTCAGAGGTACCGGCTATCCTGAGAGTGTCTATATGGCGGAGGTTCAGAGCTGAAACCCTTCACCCCCTGCAATCTTTTAACATACCTCCCATTATAGGGAGTTGAATATCTTCCTTTATAGGGGGATGTATTTTTTTTTTACTTTGAAAGGGACATTATCCATTGAATATGCAACACATTCTTTTTTATTTCTAATCTTTCACAGGAGAGGGAATTTCACATAATTTTCTATTTCCCCACTAACGCACTGTCCACTTGTAACTGGCCGGCCATATACCTGCTCATCAGTACTCAAATCGTGATAGACTCTGCCTCGATGAAACCAAGTAAATAACGAAAGAGAGAAATATTTAGTAACAAACTGATAAAGACAGAGATATCAAGGTAAAATTAATGTTTCAAAAGTATAGGAAGATAGTCATAGAAGAAAGAGATAACGAGAGAGAGAGAGAGAGAGAGAGAGAGAGGGAGAGATAGAATGAGAGTGGAAACATGAAAGAGAACAAAGGAAGTGAGACATACAGTTAGAGAGAAAGGTAATGTATTAACATAGAGACAAACAAAAGAAAAAAAATGGTTATCTTAAGTGGGGGAAAAACACAGAGAGAGAGAGAGAGAGAGAGAGAGAGAGAGAGAGAGAGAGAGAGAGAGAGAGAGAGAGAGAGAGAAGTAAGAAATGGTGAATCACAATTAGAGAAAGAATCGGTAATACTATATATTTTTATGGACAGAGACATCAATATTTAAAAAAAAATATCAAATATCAAAAATGAGGAAGGCGAGGCAAAGAAGAAAAAGAAAAAAAGACAGGGAGAGAGAGAGAGAGAGAGAGAGAGAGAGAGAGAGAGAGAGAGAGAGAGAGAGAGAGAGAGAGAGAGAGAGAGAGAGAGAGAGAGACAGACAGACAGACAGACAGACAGACAGACAGAGAGAGAGACAGAGACAATTTAAGAAAAACGGAAAAAGACAGGGAGAAAGAGAGAAAAAAGAGAGAGATAAAATGTAGTTGAATGCATATAGATATTAAACAAATTGAATAAAACGATCTGAATCATTTTACCATACAAAGACAATCAATTGTTCGAGCAAAGTGATCCGTGTTATGGAAGCCAGTTACTGGCTTGGTAGTGGGGAAACGAGGTATATAAGAATTAATTTGTTAGGGTCGTTGATACACTGTACCCCTTCCATGGACCATCACCTTTCGGAAACATAGTTTCACATGTTGCAAAAAGTAAAGTAAAGACAGAATCATACAGATTGAAACACAGTCATGTCGGCCGACGCATAAAGAAACAAAACACGAGCAATGAATTAATATAAAGCTGATTTTCGAAAGGCATTTAACATAGTATAATGCGTAAAGATATAAAAGATGGGCTATATTGTAAGGTTTTGCTTCCAAATAGAACGGTAACGTACAGCAAGGAGACTGATGTCAACGGGAAAACTCTCTTTTGTTTGCCTCTATTCTGTCTCCCTCTGTTTATCTCTCTCCCCATCTCCCTCTCGCTATTTGTCTCTCAATCTCTCTGCCCCCTCTCTACCACACCTCCCTCTCGCTCTTTGTCTCTCTCTCTCTCTCTCTCTCTCTCGCTCTTTGTCTCACTCTCTCTCTCTCTCTCTCTCTCTCAATGATTCTGATTTCTTTATAGATCTTTCGCAATATATCTCTCTTGTTTTTACATTTTATTTCTATCTCTAATTCTTCAATGTACACACTATGCTTATGGCTATGAGTGGTCTTCCAATTTTTAAAAATTACTTTTTTTTCTGCTGATGTTGCTGTATTTCTGTGCTTTTCTACCCTCAGCCGAACTTAATCGTTTTCGTCTCTTTGGTCCTTGAATCAATAGTTACCAGTGATCCTTCACCGTTACAACCTTATTGTCATCAGTTTCCTTGATTTACATTACCGTTCTATTTCGAAGCCATTTTTTCACGAAAAACCTTTGTATGGTTACAAATTATACTATGTTAGATGCCTTTCGAAAATCACCTTTTTATAAATTCATTACTCGTCTTTTATTTTATTATACGTCAGCCTACACGTGTTTCAGTCTCTATGATTGCGTCTTTTTCTATTTTCAACATGTGGTTGCTTTCGAGGGAATGAAAGGATTGGGCGTCTATGAAGTGAGTGTAAGCAAATCCAAAAAAATTAATACTTAGACACCTTTATACCCTAGTGCCAGTAACTGGGCTACATAATACGAATCACTTTGCTCGAACAGTTTATTGTCTTTATATATATATTGTAAGTGAGAGAAGAGTGAGTGTGAGAAAAAAAAGAGAGAAAAAGAAAGAAAGTGAGGGAGTGGGAGAGAGAGAGATTTTGATTCAGACACAAGTGACAAGGTTTACAAAAAAAGTTCGTAATAGAGAGAAGAGGCACACAGTAGATAGATAGATAGAGAGAGAGAGAGAGAGAGAGAGAGAGAGAGAGAGAGAGAGAGAGAGAGAGAGAGAGAGAGAGAGAGAGAGAGAGAGAGAGAGAGAGAGAGAGAGAGAGACAGAGAGAGAGACCGGCAGAATGAGAGAGCTCGGGAGGGAAAAAAATAAAGAAAGAAATAGGGTCACAAAGGTATAGAGAAAGAGTGGGCTTGGTACAGACATAGACAGAGGCATAAACAAAATAGAAATATCAAAATTCATAGATCAGAGAGAGAGAGAGAGAGAGAGAGAGAGATAAAGAAAGAGAGAAAGAGAGAGAGAGAGTGAGAGAGAGAGAGAGAGACAGACAGACAGACAGACAAACAGAGTGAGGATGAAAGAGGAAGAAAAATCAGAATAAGATAGGAGAAAAGACGACACATAGTTTCTGAGGAAGACTGATTAATATACTGATTTAGATGAGACAAACATATAAAAAAAAAATATATATATATATATATATATATTCAAAAAATGGAGTAGAGGCACACAGAAGAGAGAACGAGAAAGAAATAGAGAGAGAGAGGCAGAAAGACAATGAGCGAGTGAGAGAGAGAGAGAGAGAGAGGCAGAAAGATAATAAGCGAGTGAGAGAGAGAGAGAGAGAGAGAGAGAGGCAGAAAGACAATAAGCGAGTGTGAGAGAGGGATAAAAATAAAAAGATTGAGAGAGCGTGTAAGAGAAATAACCCGAGGGGGAAAAAAAGGAAATATGACACACAGGTACAAAAAAAGAGTAAGCTTTATACAGACAAAGATAAAGGCAGAAAGAAAAATGTATAAAAATTCATAGAACAGATGAAGAGAGAGAGAGAGCGAGAGAGAGAGAGAGAGAGAGAGAGAGAGAGAGAGAGAGAGAGAGAGAGAGAGAGAGAGAGAAGGGGAGGAACCAAAAAAAGACAGAAAGAAATAGTTCCAGTGGGTAAGATAGAAATAGTGAATTATAGACAGAAAGGTAAAAAAAAATATATCGGAAGTGAGAGATAAATAGATAGATAGATAGAGAGATAGAGAGAAAGAGAGGGAGGGACAGATAGACAGACGGACAGACAGAGACAGTCAGACAGACAGAGATGTAAAAAGACGAGGTAAGAGGGAGAGATACTGATGAAGGAGACAAAGTGTGAGAGAGGAAAACCTGGAAGAGAAAAACGAAAAAGCACACGAGTTAATCATTTATCAATCGTATGAACTCTTTATAATACGTGTAGGAAAATTAACGACAACTCATGTATAAACATTATGAAAAGCGAAGACATAAAAAATGCGTCTTTTTCGTATGCCTGTGTCGTAAGTTATGTTTTTAATGATAAAGTTGTTGAATACACATAGATCTTTTAACTCAAGTAGAAAAACTATCAGACAAATTTAAAATAATAATTTCAATCATGATTTTATTCAAAGACATTAAACTGTTCGGGTAAAGTGATTCGTATTATGTACTCCCAGTTTCGCCACCAGGGCGGTGGCGGGGAAAAGAGGTATATTAGTATTAAGTTGCCGGACTCATTAATACTCATAATACTCCCCATCCTCCCACAAAGGACCCACCATATAGCAAAGAGAAAAAGCAGAGACAAAATCAAAGAGATCATGCCTGCCGACGCATAAGAAAATGTATTAAGAGGACACGGCGTCTCAAAATCGGCTCTCAGCGATACTTTAGTTTAGGCCTGGTTGCCCGCATATCAGCTGACGCTGCTAGGAAGGGTAAACCAGTGCGCCCGATATTTCGCGCACTGCACTTTGATGCGTAATAAAGTTTGTCTTTGTTTAACAAGCTATGGTCAAATTTGTTAATGAGCTAGACTGGTTTCCTCTTGACTTTCGATTTATAAACTCAGTCTTGTGACTTTTGTGAAATTCCCGTGTTTTTATCTTAGAGCTTCGTTTTGCTCACTTAGTTTGTTAATTAAGTTTTATAAATTTACTTCTATTGTGTCAACTTAATTAGACAATTACAGACAAACTGCTCCATAGAAATCATTTTTTCTTCTTCAACGGTTTTCTAATATTATTTCTCTTCCTGATTTAACAGGTTTCTTATCCTCAGCAACAATAGAGAATTTTTAAATAATTTTTTTTTTACACCATTATGGAACATACTCAAGATCGGCTCTACAATTATACTTCTATTGTGTCCATTTAATAAGACAATTACTGACAAACGGCTCCATAGAAATCTTCTTCAACGGTTTTCAAAGATCATTTCTCTTTCTGATTTAACAGGTTTCTTATCCTCAGCAAAAATAGAGAATTTTTAAATAATTTTTTTTACACCATTATGGAACATACTCAAGATCGGCTCTACAATTATACTTCTATTGTGTCCACTTAATAAGACAATTACTGACAAACGGCTCCATAGAAATCTTCTTCAACGGTTTTCAAATATCATTTCTCTTTCTGATTTAACAGGTTTCTTATCCTCAGCAACAATAGAGAATTTTTAAATAATTTTTTTACACCATTATGGAACATACTCAAGATCGGCTCTACCATTATACATTCTATTGTGTCCACTTAATTAGAAAATTACTGACAAATGGCTCCATAGAAATCTTCTTCAACGGTTTTCAAATATCATTTCTCTTTCTGATTTAACAGGTTTTATATCCTCAGCAATGATAAAGAATTTTTGAATAATTTTTTTACACCATTATGGAACATACTCAAGATCGTCACTATCAATATAATTATGCGAATGAAATGTGCCGAACATGTGCCAACTGACTTTAAATAAGAAGGGAAAAGACAATATAAAATTAAAAAGTCGTTCTCTGGCGTTGAACTTAGTGATGACATTCATATGGTGCTTGGAATCGATCCGAAATCAATAATTTTCTTCCGATATGTTGCCATATAGTGGAAGGCAAACATATCAGCGTAGAAAAAGAAGAGGTGTGGCAACTATAAAAGTATCTAGGAATAGATCTATATATATGACACAGACAACTTGAGATTTATGGTGTGACCTCTACAAACAAAATCTCTTATTAACTCATCTTTGTGATACCGTCTCTCTAACCTAGCTAAAGGCATGGGAGTTTACAAAGCAGGCACGAGCTCTCAAACTTAGAGAGACTCACCGAGAGAGTGCTCGCTGAAAATAAAACCCACCTAGACATTCATACCACTAGCCACTGTTTAATTTTTACAGATTGATACCGCAACACTAGACTACTTACACTTGCAGACACAATTGAAACGATGACAGATAGCCATACAGATAACGAAATTAGCGTAGAACTAATAGGTATCAGCAGGCCCAGTGATAGCATAGCGACAGATAGAGAAGATTCCCACCAGGTATATCAGCATGAAAATAGAGACCACATAGACATTTCCCCCACTGGAGACTATTAAGAAAACGAACACGTTAGATTCATCACTAGCAGACACACAGACAGTGGAAGCAACCATCGACAGAGATAGAGACATAGAACATAGATCTAGAAACTTACCACAAAACATGATTTATCAGCGTAACAGTCATAGACATGACTTCTAACGAGCAACAAACACTCACCGTTCCAACTACCCCCATAGCTTCATCAACACCTATCCAACCCTCTGGTCAGCCACAAGAGATAATGAAAAAACACCAATGATGAAATATGTTTTATTATTCGCCGTTGTTCCTTGTTTGGATATTTTTAACTCGATAGAGTAACATACGCTGTGGTAATAATTAAAGGGAATTATGTTTGAACCAAGCTCACAGACACAATTTTTGTGTTGAGGATATGATTTTTGCGTGAATGTTTAGAAAAATATTTTATCTTATTGACAGTAACATTTTTTGCAAGTTCTGTGGAGCTGATTGTCCGCTAGCGGTCACTTAATCATGTTAATTAGCTCAGTAATCAGGTCATTTTTCCAACTTTTTAAATAGCTTTTTTTATAAATTTTTTTTATTTTAATGACAACTTTTTTTTACTATTTCTTTTTTTGAGTGAATGATCAAATGAAAAGATAATTAAATGAAGCTTGCAGATCGTATTAAAATGAACTATTATGACAAAAGACTGGTGCATGCAAGCAGTGCGGCCGACCTTGACCTCACATTGAGTGGATAACCCCAACCCTGTGACCTATTTATCGCTTGACTGGGGCCAGTGCGCCACAACTAAAGTATCACTAAAGTGACGCCGTGATATACATATCAATTTAAAATTCTATGGAAGGTAATAAACTTGTTTGGCATCTTAAGGTAAAAAGTTATTTGCTTTAAAAATACTGGACTTTTCTGAAACACAGATTAAAGGTGAACACCCACATGAAGTGCTGACCATATTTACTGAAACATTGCAAATATTTGCTACAATGCAAACAAAATGTGGACCAAAATTTTTAAACATATTACAGACCTAAATCAGAATAGTAAGATGTAAGAACTAAAAAAACCATACCTTATATAGTTTTTTTTTATGATTATCTACAATTATGCTATAATTTGATGTTGACCATAACTTTTTGATGCCATGTTTTACAAAAAGAAAGAAAAAAGAAAAAAAGCAAGCCAAATTGTTTAATAAAAAACATCTTGTGCCGAGGCACATGAAGACTAAGGAATTGATACGATCACTACATCACTCAAACTGGAGAGCCTCGCTGGGGACCGGGATGCCTGGATGATTCTTGTCGGCGGCCTTTGCCCCACAAGGGGTTCACAGGCCTAAGTCAAGTCAAGTCACTACATTACTCAGCAAAATCTATGACACAGGTCAGATTCCACCAAACATTTCCAAATCCATATTTATAGCACTGACAAAAGAAATCAGGGATAACAGAGTGTGAATAGCATATAATGAATAGTTTTCTGAGTGATATTACTAAAATACTTTTAAGAATCACCACAATGCAAGTCGGAAACAAAATCAAACCAGAAATAGCAGAGGAACATTGTGCAGGGAAAAGGTACAGCAAATGCAATCCACATTTGAACTATGATTGAACAAGCTCTGGAAGTACAAAAAGAGGTAAATCTGTGCTTCATTAACTGTACGGAGGCATTTGATAGAGTACAACATGATGAGATAATCAGACAACTAACACAGTTGAAGATAGATGGAAAAGATCTATGAGTGATCAAAAACATGTACTGGGAACAGACAGCAGCAATGCAGGTTGATGGGGAAATCAGCTCATAAAAAAAATAAAGTGTGGTGTCACACAAGGACGTATGCTTTCCCCAGACCTTTTCTCTCCCTACAATGATATTATTACGCAAAACCTAGAAGGATATCCAAGAATTAAAGTAGGAGGGCACAACGTACACCACTTGAGACACGCTGCTGCTGTAGTAATTAGACATCTTTGAAGAAGAAAGCAGAAAGAAAAAGTTTGAAATGAAGAGCAAAAAGATAGAAGTAATGGTGGTCAGTCCAAGCAATGATCGTCCACACATCAAAATCTTTAACAAGAGGAATAAACTCAAGCAAAGGAATCAATTCTAATATTGTTTATGTTAATATCACGTGACGGACGTAATTTTCACTGAAATTGCATGATTTCAACAGCCTGTAAACATGATGCTGTATTAGTGCTTTACATTTATTTAAAAGATTTCATGTGCTTGCTGAGTGATTAAATCTTGGCTGAAAGCATTAAGTCCTCTCACATGGACTGAGAATACCAACAGAAGGAGAGGTAGGAAACGGGAGGGGAAAGGAGGGGAGGGGAGAGAGAGAGAGAGAGAGAGAGAGAGAGAGAGAGAGAGAGAGAGAGAGAGAGAGAGAGAGAGAGAGAGAGAGTAGGTTGAGTGACAGAAGCATTGAAAGCGATGAGGGATAGAGATGTGTGGAAAGTCATGATTGCCTATGCTAAAGAGCACGGCACCTGATTGATTGATTGATTGATGAGTTCAAAAGACAATTTTCCCTTCTGTTGAACTAGATTTGCATACAGGCGTCTATCTTGCCATTGTACTTAATTTCTCTTCTCTTTATCTTTTATCATGTTTGTAATGGTACTAGATCTTGAGGTTTAACTACAATAATTCAACGCCCACTTTGAATGAAATAAAACAAACTGTGACTGTACAGTAGGCCTTACAAGACTGTTCCCACAGCAGCTGTGAGCATAGTTATTGTCCAAAAACTTTGGTCCATGTGCTCTCACGGGTGTGGGAACCTGCTCAGCAATAAAAAAAAATGCTTGGACAGTTGCGGGAGACGCTTCCAGTGTCTATAAATCAACTGATCAATGCTGCTTTTATGGCATACAACAATTAAAATGTAATAACAATACCTCTGGAATTATGATGAGGCCCAGGGACAGGAAGCTGCACAACACAAAGGCCAGAGAAACTAAGTCAAAAGTCATGTTTTCCTGATTGCTGAAGATGGGCCAGAATGGGGCACTAATAACATACAGCACCTGTAATGTTTCACATAAGCAAAATTCTCATTTAATTTAATGTTAAGAAGCAACCTGTTAAATACTTATTTACAAAATACTTGAGCTTACAAAAAAATAACAGTACTCTGAAATACAGGCTTATAAAAACTAGTTCAATAAAAAAAATTCTAAAGTTCTAAAATGTGACTTGTGCATGCTGAAATATACATTTATTTTGAATTTTTAAATATATTCATAAAGTTCTGTTTAGATAAAAATCTGAAGTTTTAAAGAAATAAACAGCTAAAGTGTTCAGTTATATAACTCTCTTGAGAAGCCTAAAGTGAAATAGCTAGTTCAAAATGCTTATTAAATTTCAATCAGGCTTTTTTTTTTAATTCTTCCAGCTTCTCTTCTTTGTCCTATCTTTCAATTCTTCAAATATAATTTTTCTGTAAGAAAGATTTTAAATCTTGATACCTGAAGTTTTTTGCTAAAAAATATTTGTATACTGTGCCAAGTCTAGTAATATATAAACTAGGCATATCTTAAAGAAAAAGCAAGAAGCAACATAAAAAATATACATTGTGATGTTTAAAAAAAAAAGTAAACTGGTCATTTTTTTTCCATCTCATTTACAAGACAGCTCAACATGTCTTCATAGTGCGGGAAAAGCGTATCAAGGAAAATTTGACAACAATGCCAATACTTCGAAAATGTTTGTGCTGTAAAAATTTGAAATTGATTCCACGCAACTTGGCAATCTGGTATGAATTTCATGCCTACTTATGTTTTTAAATAAAGGAAACTACAAAAATATGACTGAGCATTTGTCCCCTCCATTGTTGGAACAGAATGGCTCTTCCTACACAATGTCTTAAATAATTAATGAGAGTCCCTGAGAGTTTTTAAACAAGATTCCTCAATGAAAATCCATCTAAAAAGTATCAGCTTAGTTAGCTTACGATTTTTATGCAACTGCTGCTTTCTATATTTTTTAAACAGTCAAAAACCTTGTGGATTCCAAGAAAGCCCTTTACTTTCTAATTTATCGTAAATGTATATAAAAATTGACAGGAATGAAATTGCTTTTGGTTACTCGCCACAGCATCGTCGATGCTCATTCAAAAAAATCTGGAGACATTGACCTGTTAAAGCCTCACACCCTGGGTCTCATAGGCCAAGAAGATGAGCAAGATACCCCTGTACCCAAACACCACACTTGGACCCAGTGAAACAATCACATATGAAAGTTGATAACAGAGTCTGGGATTATGAACACAGATCGTGTTGATGGAGTCTGTCTGTTTGAAGGTATTGTGATCAGCACAGCATGGATCCTTTGAGTTTGAAACTGCAATAAATTGATAAGCAAAACTGATTGTACCAGTACAGTCAATCATCTATTCAAATGCAAAGTCAAAGATCATGCAAGGTCTAAATAATTAAAATATGCAAGAGGTATAAGATCTTCATACTATACATAGACACATAAATATTTTCATAAAACAGTATACAAAAAAAAGAGAGATTGTTGAAAAAGATTTAAAGGCAGATAAGATTTTCAAATCTTTAAGAGAAATATTTATCTTCTTTCATTTCTTTGACATCCTTTCACTTCCTGTTGTTCCCATTTTTCTTTGCTATTTCTTCTCATGACAAAGTGTTGAACCTGAAGAAAGATTGTATTTCTATGTCTTTTCAAATCTTGACCATGTGTTTTTTTTCTGAAAATTTAATTAAGCTGAGTCGTGTACTAGCACCGAGTATACAAATACCAAACCTCTGCAAAAAAAGGGAAACTAGTACAAGTGGACTTACTGGTGAATTGTTCCACCTGGGTCCATGCAATGTGGTCTCCTTTAGGTGTGAAAGCAACATTTCGCATATTCCTAGCAATTTTGTAGAATTCATAGCACAATAAATGGAATCCGTTATCGCTTCAAAGTCTTCAAGCATCATCCCTCTTTCCTCCAATCTGGTTTAGTTGAAAAAACAAATAGGTGTCATTATCTAATTTTATTTTTTTCCTTTAAAGTTTAGCAAAGAGTAAAAAATTATGTAAAGTTTCTTTTGGCAGTACATTTTCCTAATTTTGTGCCAGAAACTGTTACACTATTTCTTCAGTAATAAACCATGAGCTCTAGTTAAAAGTACCTTATGAAAAGTCTAATACAATATAATCATGGTTGCTTGTAACAGAGTCACTCCACAGCAGCTTCGTTGTTTAGATGAGCATACTTATGGACTATTTCAATTTTATTTCCTTTAATGACTTTAAACCTTTTTAATTTGAGCATTGCAAGAAATTATCTTAGTGAAATTTGAGTGCAAATGTCATAAATTAAAAACATCATTCTGTTATATCTTTGGAAACCTCCATACAAAAATTCTGAAGTAGAAAAATTTGAATTTTTTTTTAGAGTATCATAGGCGTTTAAAATATATCTTCATTTCTACTTTTGTGTGCAAGTTACTTTAGGTTATTGTTTTCAATTACATACTTTCAAGACAAAGCTTCTGAAGTATTTTGAGCATTAACAAACAAAGATGGTTATAGTGAACCAATAAGTAAAGTATCCTATAATGTCTTAATGACTCACAGCTAATTTATAAATAGCCTGTTCCATGAGACAAAACCATGCAAGAATAATATGCCAAAATAACATTAATGAGCCTCTGTCTCCCATTTTTCAAATGAGATGGATAAACTCATTCCTCATTGTCTTTGCTACGCAAATAAAAATATTTATCCTAATGCAGTATAACGGTTTCAATATTTTTCCTCAACTTTCAGCCTAGCATGCCAAATTGTCATGTGATCGGTCTTCTCTGTCACTTAGCATGCCTAAATCTATTTCTAAAATACTTGCAAAACTTAGGGGACTGGAAGGACCTTCAAAAATGAACATAAAGAGAGATTATCTAACAGACCTGAAGTAGACACAAAGCCTAAATCAATCTTATGAAATCCCACCTTCTCCACTCTACTTACCATGCCAACTTCTGTTATGCTTGGCTTCTACTGTAGATGAAAGACTGTGGTAAAGTCACCCTCAAGGGCCTCCTATAGCTGCTCCACAGTTCACATGTGGCGATTGTCCTTGACCCTTGTACCGATTGTGCGGGTACCGACCACACATACTTCTCTTCATAAAGTTTCTTTTTACACGCCTGGGAAGATCAAATGAGTAAGAATACAATGATACAGTGACATCATTGACAGAGTGATCTTTCAATTGGGTTCTATATTAATGATTTGATTGATTGGTATAGCTTTTTTAAAAAAGGAACATTTTTTTGCTTCGTTTTGCCTAACCAATTGATCACCTTCAGACAAGGTGTAGCAGAGGAAGAAAGACCCAAAACTCATCCAAGGAAAGAAATTCCCTACAGTTCTGAAAGCAAATGCTCTACAAAATACCAGATTCAGTGTTCTGAGATAACTTCTGCAGTACATATATAATGCAGTGAGTGTGAAAGATATTGAAAAGAATTCAAGATACTTGTCAACCCAGCTCATTCAATTGAGATTGTGGAGTTTGAGTTTCAGAGTGAATAATACAGCACTGAGTTTTAGCCCTCACACATAATCTTCACAACTGTCAAAATGGAAATATTATAGTGATGTCTGTGTCTCAGAAAAGAGCACACACACACACACACAAAGAAAAAAATTACAGGTTATTAATGGTCATCTGCATTATCTCCATAGTACATTATGATCGTTAACAAGAGATGCAAACCTAGATACAAACCAAAGTAGAAAAAATAGATTACAAATTATTGTGATTTAGTCCTTTAAGGTCATATAATATGAAACATATTTCCAACATATGTTTCTTCATGTATTTCGTTAGCAGTGGCTTGCCAATACTAGTAAGAGTCTGGGTGGGTAAGCTTTAACTTCCTTGTGGGTGTAAAGATAATGGGGAAAAAAGTAGAAATTTTAAAAAGAATACAGATCTGCTGCATTTATTACCTCTCTTTATGCTTTTTATCTCCCCCCCCCCCTATTATCTTACTCAATTTTTTAAATTCATTCTTAAACAATTAATTCTATTTCAAAATGAAACCTTCATCACTTAAAAAGAAAAAAAACACCAAAAATTAAATTAAAACTGCAATGTATATCAAAACAATAATCATCACATCAAAAAAAACATACTTCTCTTCATAAAGTTTCTCCTACATGCCTGGGAAGATCAAATGAGTTAGGATACAATGATGCAGTATGTCCAGAGATGCCAACTGACTACGAAAAAGAATCCTGAACTTTTTCCGCACCCCCAAAATGTCAACGAGAGAGACTAAGTGACCCAATAACATGACCTTTCTCAAAATTGTACAAAGAACCAAAGAAAATAAAGGGTAATAACAAGAATCATTGAATAAAAATAAACACAAAGAGATAAACATTATAAAATGTACAACAGAATATGCACTGTTTTGATTAAGTGTTTTAGCCATTAGTTACCAATCCTTACCACATCTAGTTGTATTTAAGTGATAAAGGTGGGAAATAAATGAAAATCTTGCCCAACCAGTTGTTGGTTTTTTTTAGAAAAAAAAATATAAAAAGGGTTCTTTATTGGAATAGGAAAACACAAAGAGAGGAAAAATGATATACATAGTGACACAAACTTTATGAAAAAAAATTCCAAATTCTTTATGTGGAGCCAGGCCCAGCCTTGGGATCAGAGAGTGGATTTACATATATGTAGTTTTAAATGGTAAATCCGACTATCAAGTTCTTCATTTCCTTTGCCTGAAGCAAGATCTAGGTATACAGACCCATTTTCACCTAATTTTATAACAATCTTCATCAATATTGCCTTTTTCTTCATTGATAGAGGTCCCTAGACGATCTAGATGGTTTTAGAGGCATGAACTTGGCCCCTTCAAAAAGTGATTAACAAAGGACATTATGAAACAGAAAGAAGCAAGTTAGGAACGAAACCAGACGGTTTCCGAAAGTATAAGGACTCTTGCATTTACGTACAGTTTGATTACAAACATAAGTTAATGGTTAAGAAGAGCATATTGCATATCAGGAACTTGGATTGATGCATGAAGGCATATTAGTTTATAAAGCCGGCCATAGACGTGTCGATAAATTGATGCCATCAATTGACTGGCAATATAGCTAACAATATCCCAAGCAATAATTGCCTTCCATCTGCCCACACACGCGTCGACAAAAGCATTCGATCCACAAGCTGAACTTGTGCCATTGTGTTAAATGGAGTGGGTCTTTGGAAGACCTCAAATTTAACACTAGCATGTCTGCGCAGGGAAGAAAGAAACACGATTTTAAGTAACATCAATGATTAAAAAGGTTCACCTTTGGTAATTGTCTCTTCTTCATTTCATATAAAATCGTGTTTGGATCTTTAAATAATTAACATATCTAAGTAACGCGATTTGTGAAGAGTGATGTAATTGTAAAGCTATATCATATAATTATAGTGATAAATAGTAGAGAAACAAAAAAACAAACACATGGGCGGGAGTGGGGAGACAAGAATATTGTGTTTATAGAGGCAAATAACGAAATAAAATTTAATTCTCTGAAACGTGTTCTAAAAATCATCTTTACGCGTGGACATTGCTAATTTAGGGTCGAGAAAACCGAATCTGTTGTCAGATTCAAAATCCAATGCTTCATAAATGAACATCAGACCAGCAAAAATAGCTTACTGCACAGGCGTCGGCTTGTCTGGCCTTTAAGGGCCTGCCGCAGATCGACAAGTTCGCGCGGCGCTGGCAATTTATTTTCAGGTTGTACCAGTCGATGAGCAATCAGCTTTCGATGTCGATAAATTTCTGCAATATCGCCATACACTAGGCAAGATATTGCCAAAATGATCACATTTAATTTACAGCAATTATTGCAACGGTTATGGCCGGCTTAAGATAAGTTTCAGACTAAACCCGGACTTCTTAAAAATCAGGACTTACAAAAAAGGGTCTCAACCCTGAACCTCCGCCACACAGGCATATCAGGAACGATTTATTTCTTTGTTTCTAAGAAAACAAAGGGTGTATTATGATAACAAAAACAAAAACAAAAACAAAACAAAAGGGGGTGAAGGTTTTCAGCCACGATCCTCCGCCATATAGGCACTCTCGGTATCGCCTACTCATCCAACACCACATTGACGAAGTACCCTAGTCGCCGGTACCTCTGAGGAGGTTGCGGTTCTCACACACCCGTCCGACAAAACTTCCCTCCCAGCATCTATTCTCCAGTGTATAACGAGTGTATTATGGGAGGAGCCACACCAGACCCAAGGCATACATGACGACTGGCGCGCGCCGTCATAGCGTGTGGACCTTGACCGTTTTACGGGTCTTAACACCGTTAGGGATTAGAGCCAGTTCTTGGTTCGTTACCTAGCCAAGCTTACAATTAATTAACAATTGGAGGGCTTTATATAGTAACCTATTGGGAAGTCCAATTTAATGCAGTTTACTTAGTGTGCATATTGATGCATTGTACTGATTAATTTAATTGATTAAGTTTGTTAAAGCTGCTGAGTTGGACTAAATTGGAAAGACATTTTGTTTTTCTCAATTAAAAAAATGGTTTTGTGATATTTACTCATGATTTCCTCATAACAAAAAATTCCACCCCCTTTAACGTTGCTGCTAAAGACAAGTAACTCAAAGTAATAATGGCCGCTATTGTGTTTACATCAGTGAACTTGTTTACAACATGAACCACCTACTGAGTATTAATCAGGTTGTCTCCCACCCTCGCCAGGATATTGGTAAAGTGAGAAAGGTTGCTTTCTTTTATCTTTTCCAACTAAATACCTATTTCTAGATGTCTGCGAATTGACCCTCACACAAATATACACAAAATGTTTGAGAAACAATGGTATACATGCTACCATTTTTCCATCCTCCACAGGTCAAATATAATTGAATCATAACGATGGCTGCCTTGTTTTCAAGACAGCTCCTTGTTTTACTTGTTTCAACTTAAGGTTGTCACTTTCAGATTCTCTTTCCAATCATTTTGTCTTTTAAGGAGCCTTAAAAAAAAGTTTCTTGGTCTCGAGAGAAACTGAAAAATCACGTTCTTTACTTATCACATTGCCAAGTCTCTTTGCTCTCTTTTTTTCACTGATATGTCCTAGATCAACGTATTGAAGGAGGAAAAGTAGAAAGCGTGAAAAAAAAAACAAACATAGAAAGCGTGAAAAAACAAACAAACAAACAAACAACTAAGTATTCAAGAAAAGACGTGTGTAAAGATGACCCTTGCAAATGAGAAAAGACAAACTAGATATGGGACCATCAGGATCCCTCTCCAACCTACTCCTGAAACTCTCTATATCTACTGAACTCACAATCATTCCTCTTCGCATAGTTCCTCAATCATCTTTTACTTCATAACATCTCGCTTTTCCTCTCTTTATATCAGAAGAAAATGACCCCATCTTCCTCTCTGCTATCCCTCTTTTTTTCTTCCAACTTATCTCCTAAGCTCCTTTAAATCCCCATTGTCCATCATAATTCCCATTTCATTTATGACTTCACGTCAACTGTATCTTTAATATGTAGATACACGCACACACATTTTGAACAGATACCTGTGTGAAAACCGCTTGATACGTCTTGTCTATCCATTTATTTGTTTCCCCAACCCCTTTCTCTTCCTCTCTCTAAAAGCAAAACGTACTAAGTATGTCCCATCTCTGCATTTTTTACTCTCTGTCATATCAACAATTTCACTTGTTATAGAAATCAAAGGCCAATTTACGCACTCTACATTGATGGAATGATCCAGCTGAAAATAGGTGGTTTACCAGGCATCTGGTGTGATTTAGTTGCATCAGTTGGTAAAATTCTCAATCACAATCGTAGGATCATGACTCATTTTCAGGGTTTGTTTCACTTCAAAATATTTTCACAGACTCATATAGAATGCTAGACGAGAACGATATCAGTTTCGCGATGACGTTTTGCAGATCTTTCTAATTCATTTATTTAGTCAACTTCCTGCTTAATTTCAACATTGATCAGCCTGTGACATAATTATCTTTTTTGTTTTGATGTTATAAACAAAAATTCTAAATGCAGAAAATAATTGCCATATGAATATACATACGGTAGGGCTATAGATTTGAAGAAAACAATCAATGAAAAAAAATTGTAACCTACTCTCATCTTTGGTTATCTCATTTATTCCAGAGTTGTTTCCTTTCCTTGGGTTGTTGAACACTACGACCTCCACCTCGTTCCATGGGTTTGACACCTCCGCAAGCGAGTTCATATTCACCTCTTGAAATCAATAAAAAAGAAAAGTGTTTAAAATTACAATCATTAACAGTATTCATGATAATTACGAGGGTTTGAAATAAAAATACGCTCAGGACATACCAAGAAAAATTTTTATATATAAAATAATTTCCCCTAAAAAAATTATTGCATTTATATTTTAAATTTTATAACCTAATTGGTGTGCGGAAACTTATTTGAATCATTTTCATCCCAGAAGGTTCAGTTTTTCCAATTTCTTTTTTATAACACTGATCCATCCCATTAACACAATTAAACACAGCTATACTTAGTTCAAGACTACATGTAAAGTAAAAAATTTAAGAACTATAGTTTGGAACATTCAAATACCAATACAAGATAAATTTTAAACTTAGACCCCAAATCCTATAATCATAATAAAAAGATCGTAACCTGAAACTTGTAACGGATCATCAGATTTCTGTGCACTATAAACTATAATCCCAAAAAAATATGAAAAAGCAACCCTAAATCACGTGATTTTATGTGGGCATACTTTTTAAATCCCAAAGTTGTTTCACGAATTTACAAACCAACATTTTAAAACCCCTGAGCTAGGTAGACATTTTAATTAGCCACACAAAAATGTTTCTTTTAAATGCGAAACGAAAACAACCTTTGTTTCCAATTTTAAATCCTGTGGCAGTTGGAAATAAGTTGGACAGTCAAAACTAGATCTAGGCGTCAGATCTCTAGAGTGATCTAGATTAGATCTAATTGAGATCTACACCGTACAAATCTGTGTTTGCATTTAATGCAAAATGAACACAGCGTTTGTTCTGATTTTTAAATCCAAAAGAAATTAAGCGCTTTATCTAAATTTTGTGTTTAGAAATAGAATTATCAAGATATCTAGATTCTACTTCTAGGTAAAGATGGATAGGTGGAGGCAATTAATTTGATCTGAATCGTGTTAGTAAAAGGAGAGATATCAAAACCATTTATATGCCTCTTTAAATACACACACGCACCCCAGCCTGGAAATTGACACCAGGTCCCGGTTTGTAGAACAGGGTTTTCAGCTAGATCTAGTACTAGGAAAGATCTAGATGTAGATGATTGGCAATAATTAACTGTTGTTCGTTGCAGTTGTTTGATATATACAATCGTTTGAGTTTATAACTAGTCTGCAGTCACACAATTAATTATTCAGGGCTCTAAAGTAACATGATTTAAGGTTATAGTCGCTACTAAAATAACTGACCCAAGGTATCATCTAATGGACAAAGATGGTTTACCACAGAGTGGTCAAGATTCACATTTTTTTCAAAGCCTTTGAATATGTTACATTAAAATCTAATTGACTATTTATTGTACAACTCTCCACCTTTAAATAATAAGTAAATTAATACCTTTCAGTTAATGTTTCCTTATTTTTCTTTGTAAAACCTTTTTTTACAAGCTTTATTCCTTTGCTGCTATGTTGGTAGGCTTAAGGTAACACTACTTTTTTCATTCCTTTTGTTAATTTAAGGCTTGAATCAAAACAAAAGATCTAGATCTAGCTAATTGCAATATCTGTAAATTTACTCTATATCCTCTCTCTGTCTGTCTTTGAAATGTTTTATTTTTTTGCAAGTAACGCAGCGTTTTATCTCTAGAGGCTAGATAACTTTCTACGTCTTTCGATGTTTTTTTTTTTCAGGCTTCAATTAACGGCACTCATTTTTTTTTTACAACAGATAAATAACAATCTGATTTTCTCTTTCACTGGCTTGCCAGTTCAATTCTTTTCCTTTTAGTTTTACACCACTTTGTTTAACTGTTTTTGTATTGATCACTGTATGCTGTATGTTTTGATTGCCTTTCATTCAGCTTATTCTTTAATGGTTTTTTACCTTTGTTATTACTTTTTATGTCAACAGGAAAAAATGATAGGCCTGAAGTTAACCAAATAAAAAATAAAAGTTGCAAGTTGGCTTCTTGATGCTTTTACAAATGCACCCCTTCAGATCCATTTTAATTTCATCAAGTAGTCAAAAATCGCAAATAAAAATAACACTCGGCTACGGATTTGTTTCTGTATTGTTGTATGAATAACTACCGTTATTCCTGAAATTCTGCAGCATTTGCACAAACAATATTGTGGAATATCCACACCATCACAGTAATCTCCCGTTATATTTTCACACCACTTTATTTCAATTTATTTATATATCCTTATGAAGTTAAACTTGATTCTCTGATTAATTAGTTATCCAGCTCTAGAGTAAAGGAGATTAGATTCTAGACCTTAATCTTCATAGATCCAGCTTAGATTCTAATATTTACAGTGGTTCTTGAAATCAAAAGTTTAAACCTACAATCTAGATCTAGATTCTAGGCACTAAATCTTAACTGGATCTAGATCTAGATACAAATTGATTGAATCAAGTTTACCTAGATCTAGAATATTCTGGGTCTAAGTATTCATCCCAATCAAATGTGGCGTAAATTTAATTTGCCTTTAACTTAGATCGCTAGATCGTACCGTAATGGTGAATCTAATAAGCCTGTCGCCTATTGTTCATGAGAATCCATTTGAGTTAGCGCTACTTTCGATTTGGATTTTGACTTCCGTTTGAGATCGTCAAATAGAATATTATACGATTCCATTCTTAATGGTAGGGCCTGCATTTTACATTTTTTTTTAACACAAAGACGTAAAAACAAACAATGGAATCATCTAGCTATTCAGAAGCCAGGAAACTCAAGGGCCCTGTAGCATATCATCATCCCATAACTTTACTCAACACATTAAGGTGCGTTCGTTGATTGTGCTATAACGAATAAGACGCAACGTAGACGCTTATCAAGGTCCAAGTCTAACGTGATTATATACATAAAATTGTGAGTGAAATCGAAAAACTCCCGGCAGATGTAAAACTCCAGGACAATACAGCACAACAGAATTCACGTCCGTTTAAAAATGTGAAAACGAGCACTGGCAAAAGATAAAGAAAGTAGGCAATAGGTCCCCTCCTATGCTAGCGAAAATATCTTCCGAAGAAGACAACTGTCTTGCCCCCATCTTTACACAACAGTCAGGATAAGAGGTAATGAAATGAAAACAAGGTTTAAACTATACTGCGCTCTAGAGAAAACTGTGCTTTTGTACAGCTGTGGCACCTGGGCCCTCACAACATAAAACACAGACTTATCACCTTAGAACGGCTCTTAATATCCAATGCACAACATCAATCAGCAACAAGTCTTTTTGTAACAAATAAGGTAAATTACCAATTAGCCTCCCTTTACAGTATGCTAATTGAAGCGAGGTGAAGACTTTTGGGGCACATCTTAAGCCAAGTGCCCCATACACCAGCCAACAAAGCAATAATACGATATTTCAAACAAGAAGCCACAAAAAAGACAATGTAAAACATCTTTTATATCTACTCCCAGACAAAAATCTCAAAAGACTCTCTGTAATTAACAATGCAAACATTTTAGACCTCCTTGTCAAGGGTTGTTGAAAGAGTGTGTATGTCTGTGAGTGTGGGGTATGTGGTGTATGTCTGTACTTGTCGAACAAGCCGTAAGCATCTACATTTATAAGAACACTTTAATTATATCGTTAGCATCACGATGCCAGGCTTTTCCAGCGCCTCAGGTTGATTTTGATAACTGTTTCTTGATTTTAGTATTAAATTTAGTTATTAAAAAACGCTCATAAAAATATTTGGAATGACAAAAAATTTGATTTACGTGTTTCTTTATTGATTTTACCGCCGGAATACATAGTAAACTTAAACATCAAGTAAACTTTCGTTAATTATGATTTAAATTTTTATGCTTCTTTATTAATTGTGCCGATGTTTTTTCTTTTCTTTTCTGTTTGACCTCTCTCTCTCTCTCTCTCTCTCTCTCTCTCTCTCTCTCTCTCTCTCTCTCTCTCTCTCTCTATCTATCTATCTATCTATCTATCTATCTATCTATCTATCTCTTCCTCTTCTTTGACCTTCTCAATTCAATTTCGATATATTTGATATCTTTATGTTTTTGTTATTGTCAGTATATTACTCTCTCTTCATTATAACTGTGTGACGCTATTTCTTTATTTTCTTTTCGGCTCTTTATGATGTGCAATCTCTCTCTCTCTCTCTCTCTCTCTCTCTCTCTCTCTCTCTCTCTCTCTCTCTCTCTCTCTCTATCTATCTATCTATCTATCTCTCTCTCTCTCTCTCTCTCTCTCTCTCTCTCTCTCTCTCTCTCTCTCTCTCTCTCTCTCTCTCTCTCTCTCTCTCTCTCTTTCTCTTCTATCTATCTTTCCTAATTGATTTACCCGGAATGTCTAGAACTTATGATTATTCTAGATCTATATCTGGTCACAATCTGTATAAGAGAGACAAGTTGATAAGAAGGATTAATTTGGATATCTTTACGGTTCCGTCTTAATAATAAATTAGTGAATCTTGTCCGTGTCTAATATTACAAGTACGACATTCGTTCAAAAAGTGGCGTTAAAAGAAAAAAAAAAGTTATTACATTTATATTTAAAGAACAATGTTTTTTTTTTTCAGTTTTAAAAGTATCATCATCTTTGAAAATTGTAAACCTCTTGAGTAGTCTTTTAAATGTTATTTGGCTCAAAATAACGAATCTGGCCAAAATTTTCATAAACTGATTGTAGTAAAAATATAGTGAAGTTTTGATAACACCTTTAGTCTTAATATATAATTTTTTTTAAGATCCACTTGGGACATTTATCTTCAAAATTCAGTAAACTTCATCACTGTACAGTAAATTGTTTCGGAGGAGTAAGCGGAAAAGGAAATGGTTGCCTTTATGATTAATATATATGCATAGAGAGGATAGACGAAGAGGTGGAGAAAGAGAAAGAGAGAGAGAGAGAGAGAGAGAGAGAGAGAGAGAGAGAGAGAGAGAGAGAGAGAGAGAGAGAGAGAGAGAGAGAGAGAGAGAGAGAGAGAGAGAGAGAGAGAGAGAGAGAGAGAGAGAGAGAGAGGAGGGCAACTAACAGTAGAGATTGCCCAAGCGAAACAAACACAAGAAATGCAAGCATCAGTTGCGGGATTAAACTGTCTAGCTGTCGTAACGGAGTGTAGCACAAGAACAACAAAATCAACAGCAGCAGTAATAACTACTACTACAATAACAACAGACATGCCCCGAGGTTGGAGATGGTTGGTCCACCACAAGAGTGGGAATCTGTGGAGTTTCGTCACTTAAGTGATCTTAACGAAGGGGTATTGAATTTAGGACTAACAGCCAACATGTAAAGATTTTTTCAAATGATTTTTAATTAATCAAGGAAAGAAATGGAAAACAAAACATGGAAACAGTGTAAGTTACGAATTAACAAAAAAAAGACAAGCACAAAAAAAAAAAGAAAAAAAGGTAACAAAGGGAACCTAAAAATACTGATCATCCGGGTCAGATAAAACATAAAACAGTAATGAAAATGACACGCGGAAAAACAACAAGCACAACAACAACAACAACAACAACAACAACAACAACAACAACAACAACAACAGCAGCAGCAGCAGCAGCAGCAACAACAACAACAACAACAACAACAATAACAACAACAAACCAAAGCCAACTGCAATAGAACCTCAAAACCCTTAATAATCTTTGAGTCTTAATTTATTCAAAAACAGAATTATTTTATCTTGCTCCCTCTTTCTCTCTTTTCTTCTCTCTCCCTTTCTCCATCACCCTCTTTCTCTCTATCTCTCTCCCTCTCCCTCTCTCTATCTCTCTCCATCTCTCTCTCTTTCTCCCTCCCCTCTCTCTCTCTCTCTCTCTCTCTCTCTCTCTCTCTCTCTGAGTCAACACAGCGAAATGAAACGCGTCATCAGAAAGAAGGGATCGCTTTGAGATCGGACAACTTTTTTACATTGATAAAAAAAAAAGACAAATTTAAATGTAATTTAATTCAATAGAAATTTTTATATCAATATATTTGACAAATCGAATTTCTTGTTACTTTATTCTTCGTGGAGTTATTTTGTCTGTAAGAGGCAGTCAAGATCAGAGTGAAAAATAAACAAACCCTCAGGCGTGTTAACAACGTGAACAAATTCACTCGTAGATACAAAGGACAGCTATTTCAAGTCAATTAGTTATGGCAAAGAGTTACATATCTTAAAACCTATACAACGTAAAAACACGGTTTTAACTGATTTTTATGAAAAATTGAAAGATTCATCCCACGACGTATCATGACATATGAATATTTTTTTATTTATTAAATATTAGCTAAGAAGTGCAGCTTGTAGTTACATTTAACGGCTTTCGGCCTTTTAAAAAAGAATTTGACAAACACAGCTATGAGAAAATGCACAGCAGTTAAATCGCATGAAGAAAGTTTGTCACTGTTTACTTATATGAATCAGGAGAGCTTGAACTTTGCCTGGCAAGGCAACTTCGCCAGGAACTGGCCCCAAGCCCTAACGGTGTTAAGACCCGTAAAACGGTCAAGGTCCACATACTATGACGGCTCGCGCCCGTTGTCATTTATGCTTTGGGTCTGATGTGGCTCCTCCCATAAAACACCGGGATGCACACTTGTGTGCATCATTTTGGTGCTTGGAAGCTGGCAGGGAAGTTTTGTCGTGGGTTGTGTGAGAAGCACAACCTGCTCAGAGGTACCGGCGACTTGGGTACTTCGTCGATGTGGTGTCGGTGGGCCGGCTATCCTGAGAGTGTCTATATGGCGGAGGTTCAGAGCTGAAACCCTTCACCCCCTGCAATCTTTTGACATATCTCCCTTTACTGGAAGATGTTTTTTTTTCCTTTCAAAGGGGCGTTATCCTTTTTCTTCCTTTGAAAGGGGCATTATCCATGAAATATGCAACACCATCCTTGTTATTTATTATCTTCCACGGGAGAGATATTTCACTATTCACTTTTCCATTATTCCACTAACGCACTGTCCACTTGTGACTGGCACGTCATATTATCTGCTTAACAATACAAAAATCGTGATAGACTCTGCCTCGATGAGACTGTAAGTAAATAGCGACACATAGAGATAAATACTTAGTAATAAACTGGTACATATAGAGAAATCAAGGTAAAATTAATTTATCAAAAGTATAAGAAGAGAGGCAAAGAAGAGAGAGAGAGAGAGAGAGAGAGAGAGAGAGAGAGAGAGAGAGAGAGAGAGAGAGAGAGAGAGAGAGAGAGAGAGAGAATTAAAGCGAGAGAAAGGAAGATAAATAGAACCCATGTATAAAAATTATGAAAAGAAAAGTAATCATAATGCGTCTTTTTTCAAGTTTTTGTATGCCTGTTTTGCAATATTGTTTTAAACTAAATAACTGAGTTAATAAAAGCCAATAAATCTTTGAAATCAAGTAGAGAAACTAAGAAACAAATTGAATATAAAGATCTCAATCATGATTTTATACAACGACAATAGACTGTTCGTTTGAAGTCATTCGTATTCTGTATCACAGATGTAGGCATTTGGGTGGTGGTGGGAAATAAAGGTTTGAAAATCGTCATTTTGGGCTCACTTACAGTCATATCTTGGACCCCCAATTCCGTCATTCCTTCGGAAACACCCACATGATGCAAAGACAAAAACTAGAGACACAGTCATTGAGGCTAAAACAAAATATGTAGGCCGAAAGATCAGAAAATAAAAGACAAGCGATGATAATACTATCTAGCCGATGTTCGAAAGACATACAACACAGAATAATTTGTAACTATATCAGAGATGCGTAACATGAAAGGCTGCCGAGAAAAACGTGCTTCCAAATAGACCGAAAGAGAGAGAGGGAGAGACAAAGAGAGTTATAGAGGGGATTAAGAGAATGAGAGAGAAAAAGAGGGAGACAGAAGGAGAGATAGCGTGGAAGAGGAAGAATCAGGAAGACAAGAAAGAAGTAGTGACACACCGTTAAGAGAGACAGAGGGAGTAATAAAGTAACATAGACATATCTCGTAGAATACTTATAAAAATGGTTTCAAAAATGACATGAGGGAGGGAAAGAAAAGAGAGAGAGAGAGAGAGAGAGAGAGAGAGAGAGAGAGAGAGAGAGAGAGAGAGAGAGAGAGAGAGAGAGAGAGAGACAAAGAGAGACAGAAAGAGAGACAAAATGAAAGAGCAAGAACTAGAATCAGATTGCAGAAAAAGCGAAACACAATTACAATAAAAGACTCAGTAATATACTGATTTAGAAACGAACCAAAAGTAAAAAAAAAAAATCGGAATTAGAGAAGAGGCGAAAAGTAAAGAGAAGGAGACAGACAGACAGACAGAGAGAGAGAGAGAGAGAGAGAGAGAGAGAGAGAGAGAGAGAGAGAGAGCGAAAGGGAGAGAGAGATTGAGAGAAAGAGCGAAAGAGAATGAGATAGAAAGAGAGAACGTGGAATGGATATTAATTCGGCAATAAAAAGAGGTAAGGACGTACAGGAATTGAGATAGTTAAAGTTATACACAGACTTACAGACAATAAGAAATAGATAGAGAAAGAGCGAGAGAGAGAGAGAAAGAGAGAGAGAGAGAGAGAGAGAGAGAGAGAGAGAGAGAGAGAGAGAGAGAGAGAGAGAGAGAGAGAGAGGGTTAGACAGAAAAAATTAGAGCGAGAGAGAGGAAGATAGATAAAGATACAGAAAGAGAGCTAGATTGAAAGAAGAGAACCAAGAGGAATAGAAAGAAATAATATCATGATTTAATCACTCAGTAAGGGCATGAACTCTTTTAAATACGTGAAGCAATCTAGATCGGCCTTATGTCTAGAGAGAAGTAACTGCTGAAA
The DNA here is from genome assembly GCA_033675545.1 of Elysia crispata. NCBI lineage: Eukaryota > Metazoa > Mollusca > Gastropoda > Plakobranchidae > Elysia > Elysia crispata. Next base: position 154 of record JAWDGP010004986.1, on the reverse strand, counting down.
TGCAAAATTAACGACAACCCATGTATAAAAATTATAAAAAGAAAAACATACAAGATGCGTCTTTTTCCAGTTTTTGTATGCCTGTTTTGCTATATTGTTTTAAACTAAAAAACTGAGTTAATAAACGCCCATAAAACTTTGAAATCAAGTAGAG
>JAWDGP010004985.1:140000-142189 GCA_033675545.1 Elysia crispata | reverse complement strand
AGTAATCTAGCATGATCACCTAGCTATGCATCCATGGTGAAAGTAATCTAGCATGATCACCTAGCTATACATCCATAGTGAAAGTAATCGGCATGATCACCTAGCTATACATCCATGATGAAAGTAATCTAGCATGATCACCTAGCTATACATCCATGATGAAAGTAATCTAGCATGATCACCTAGCTATGCATCCATGGTGAAAGTAATCTAGCATGATCACCTAGCTATGCATCTATGATGAAAGTAATCTAGCATGATCACCTAGCTATACATCCATAGTGAAAGTAATCTAGCATGATCACCTAGCTATACATCCATGATGAAAGTAATCTAGCATGATCACCTAGCTATACATCCATGATGAAAGTAATCTAGCATGATCACCTAGCTATACATCCATGATGAAAGTAATCTAGCATGATTACTGTCCATGAAGCTATACAATCCATGATGAAAGGAATCTAGCATGATCACCTAGCTATGCATCCATGATGAAAGTAATCTAGCATGGATCACCTAGCTATACATCCATGGTGAAAGTAATCTAGCATGATCACCTAGCTATGCATCCATGGTGAAAGTAATCTAGCATGATCACCTAGCTATGCATCCATAGTGAAAGTAATCTAGCATGATCACCTAGCTATACATCCATGATGAAAGTAATCTAGCATGATCACCTAGCTATGCATCCATGATGAAAGTAATCTAGCATGATCACCTTGCTATACATCCATGATGAAAGTAATCTAGCATGATTACCTAGCTATGCATCCATGGTGAAAGTAATCTAGCATGATCACCTAGCTATGCATCCATAGTGAAAGTAATCTAGCATGATCACCTAGCTATACATCCATGGTGAAAGTAATCTAGCCTGATCACCTAGCTATGCATCCATGATGAAAGTAATCTAGCATGATTACCTAGCTATGCATCCATGATGAAAGTAATCTAGCATGATCACCTAGCTATACATCCATAGTGAAAGTAATCTAGCATGATCACCTAGCTATACATCCATGATGAAAGTAATCTAGCATGATCACCTAGCTATGCATCCATGATGAAAGTAATCTAGCATGATCACCTAGCTATGCATCCATGATGAAAGTAATCTAGCATGATCACCTAGCTATACATCCATGATGAAAGTAATCTAGCATGATCACCTAGCTATGCATCCATGGTGAAAGTAATCTAGCATGATCACCTAGCTATCCATCCATGATGAAAGTAATCTAGCATGATCACCTAGCTATACATCCATGATGAAAGTAATCTAGCATGATCACCTAGCTATACATCCATGATGAAACTAATCTAGCATGATCACCTAGCTATACATCCATGATGAAAGTAATCTAGCATGATCACCTAGCTATACATCCATGATGAAAGTAATCTAGCATGATCACCTAGTTATGCATCCATGATGAAAGGAATCTAGCATGATCACCTAGCTATGCATCCATGATGAAAGTAATCTAGCATGATCACCTAGCTATGCATCCATGGTGAAAGTAATCTAGCATGATCACCTAGCTATGCATCCATGGTGAAAGTAATCTAGCATGATCACCTAGCTATGCATCCATAGTGAAAGTAATCTAGCATGATCACCTAGCTATACATCCATGATGAAAGTAATCTAGCATGATTACCTAGCTATGCATCCATGATGAAAGTAATCTAGCATGATCACCTTGCTATACATCCATGATGAAAGTAATCTAGCATGATTACCTAGCTATGCATCCATGGTGAAAGTAATCTAGCATGATCACCTAGCTATGCATCCATAGTGAAAGTAATCTAGCATGATCACCTAGCTATACATCCATGGTGAAAGTAATCTAGCATGATCACCTAGCTATGCATCCATGATGAAAGTAATCTAGCATGATTACCTAGCTATGCATCCATGATGAAAGTAATCTAGCATGATCACCTAGCTATACATCCATAGTGAAAGTAATCTAGCATGATCACCTAGCTATACATCCATGATGAAAGTAATCTAGCATGATCACCTAGCTATGCATCCATGATGAAAGTAATCTAGCATGATCACCTAGCTATGCATCCATGATGAAAGTAATCTAGCATGATCACCTAGCTATACATCCATGATGAAACTAATCTAGCATGATCACCTAGCTATACATCCATGATGAAAGTAATCT
>JAWDGP010004985.1:72500-137500 GCA_033675545.1 Elysia crispata | reverse complement strand
CTTTCTCTCTCTCTCTCTCTCTCTCTCTCTCTCTCTCTCTTTCTCTTTCTCTCTCTCTCTCTCTCTCGTTCTATCTACCTATCTATCTATCTCTCTCTCTTTCCATCTATTTCTAAATATCTCTATTTTTTTTCTTTCTCCCACTCTGTCTCTGTCTCTTTCTGTCTGTCTATCTGTCTGCCTCTCTCTCTCTCTCTCTCTCTCTCTCTCTCTCTCTCTCTCTCTCTCTCTCTCTCTCTCTCTCTCTCTCTCTCTCTCTCTCTCTCTCTCTCTCTCTCTCTCTCTCTCTCTCTCTTTCTCTTTCTCTCTCTCTCTCTCTCTCGTTCTATCTACCTATCTATCTATCTCTCTCTCTTTCCATCTATTTCTAAATATCTCTATTTTTTTTCTTTCTCCCACTCTGTCTCTGTCTCTTTCTGTCTGTCTATCTGTCTGCCTCTCTCTCTCTCTCTCTCTCTCTCTCTCTCTCTCTCTCTCTCTCTCTTTCTCCTTCTCTCTCTCTCGTTCTATCTATCTATCTCTCTCTTCCCATCTATTTCTAAATATCTCTATTTTTTTTCCTTTCTCCCACTCTGTCTCTGTCTCTGTCTCTCTGTCTCTCTCTGTCTCTCTCTCTCTCTCTATCTATCTATCTCTCTCTCTCTCCCGTTGTCTCTTCCTTTCTCTTTATCTCTCTATTGTTTTTCTCTCCCCACTCTGTCTCTGTCTCTTTCTGTCTGTCTGTCTGTCTCTGTCTGTCTGTCTGTCTGTCTCTCTCTCTCTCTCTCTCTCTCTCTCTCTCTCTCTCTCTCTCTCTCTCTCTCTCTCTCTCTCTCTCTCTCCCTCCCCCCTCTTCCTCGCTCGATTTTTTTCTGCGACAGTTCATGAGATGTTGTACTTAATGGTGTTTTGTTACATAAAACATAAGCGAACAAATTAACAAACAGAAACAAAAACTCTAGAAACGATGTAGTACACTTGTATAGAAGTATCTGAGGTCAGTCGCATCTTATTATTTGTATTATAATAAAATGTCGAGATAACAAAAGTGAAACAAAGTAAAAATGATTCGATGTAAAATAATTTATAGGGGCGGGAGTCTGTTTTACATAAAATTTGAATAAAAAATAGAGGATCAGGACAGCAAACAGATTGTTCGATTAATAGTGGCGCCTGCCCGTTTTCTCAATGTATTGGTGTAAAGCCTGTATGGGTGTCCCTGATAAAATCAGTCGAACTCTGTTTAGAAATGGTCTGGTTTAAAACATTAAACCTTCAGTTGTGTGTCAAGTGCCACATCATTCGTTACGTAACACACGACGCGTAGAATATCGCTTACCACTTTTTTCGGTTTTAAAGAAAATATGTCACGGATGAAAGCTATGTCTGTTATAAAGGTTTGGAACATGACTGATAGAAAGTTTTCTAACTGTGTAATGTCTTTGATTGGTCGAGCGGCACCATTGTCATAAATACATTTATTAAAATAAATTAGCTGCGAATGTTTTTTTCTAATGTGGCTTAAGAAATTTTGACGCACAAGCATTGCGATAGTGCGCTTTTTTTTTTTTCTTTTCTTCAAATCGCTTTGTGTATTTTAGTTCAATCTTGATCATTGCACTAAATTGTGTTGAACCGTTTGCGACCGAGGCGTTGTGAACTGTTTGTTTCTGGTTTACAAACCTCCTTTTTTCTAAAGTTAAATAAATAAACAATATTATAATAAATTTATACTGAAAAGGTGTTGGATTCTAAAAGTTTAACAAAGAAAAACAGTAGATTCCCAAGATTCCGCATAGAATACACACTTTATAAAAATTATTTTACCCATAATTCTTCTATTCTTCTATTTCCACAGATTTGCAGCCTTCTCATAATGTTTTTACTGCGCTTTAAAATCCGTAACAGTTGGGGCTACATTGACCTTCTTAAGCCATGATTTAAAAGCTGTGTAAGTAGGGTGGATAATTATTGTCTCAAGTGATACGCCTAACGCATACTTATAGGTAGCGAAATTTGTTTTTAAATAGGAAGGAATGAAAGAATTCCATCACGAAGTTAAACATTATTCTCGTTTAAAGTTCTTTCTATTGCATGGTTTAAAATAATTGTTACGGTTTCACCTCTAGACCAAACTTATTTTTAAGACCACAGTAACACTCACTAGAGATATTCCTTTGGGAAAATCCTGATTTGTGAAATTCCTGGAATAAATTATAAACAGACCTGTCAAGCTGAAATACACCTGGTTAGCATGATACTCAATATTCCTAAACACTAAGGCTTTTCAGAACTGGCACCCGCCAATGAAGGCAAAAAAGATACCTTATGGTTACAATGTTTATTAGACGTGCGATTTTTTTTCAAAGCCTTGATTTCTAGACCAAGCACAATAATAACTATGCTAAACATTCCGAAGACCCTGACCTCAGAATTACTTCGCTCCACGGCCCAGAGTAAAATCTTCGTACAACATCACGTTGTGACTGGTATGGCTCTACGGCGATAATTAATTATCATGACGCACAAGTTACTCCAGCACCACGCAAGGTCGACACGCCTGTGTAACGAAGGTTATTACTTGTTGCTCTCGTGCGAAGTTACCCAACCACACAATCATAACTAAAACGTGTAAATTCTTGACGGCGACTTATCTTTCTCCACCTACTATTTCTAATAAACTTTCGCAAAGTTGTAAAATGAGCCATAGTTCTTCTCCACGCACTCCTCTTCCGAACTTACAAAAAGAAACCACCAAATATCTGGTCTAGATCTAGACCTATGATGGATCCGCCTAGTCAAAATAGAAGTTTCTTCTAACCTACCTGGTAAACGTCGGTTGCTGCGTTTATGATAAAAAGTGAACAAACGAAAGGTTCACATTGACCTCATTTCATTCAAGGCGTGGCACCTCTTCGTGGAAATCTCTCTCTCTCTCTCTCTCTCTCTCTCTCTCTCTCTCTCTCTCTCTCTCTCTCTCTCTCTCTCTCTCTCTCTCTCTACCCCCCCCCCCCCCCGCCCTCTCTCTGTATCTCTCTCGTAGCTTCATTCTTTCTATTTAATTATCACTGCATATTGTTATAGTTTACTCTTTCCCTACCTCTCTTCTTCGCTCTCTCCCTCCCTCTCTCTCTTTCTCTCTCTCTCTCTCTCTCTCTCTCTCTCTCTCTCTCTCTCTCTCTCTCTCTCTCTCTCTCTCTCTACCGTTGTTTCTTTTTGCTTAGTAGAGCCTTTTCCCTGGTCTTTCGAATAATATATGATCAGTCTCTCATACATAGCTTATAATTATACATATATTGCCCTCTAAGTCATTTTCATAAATCTCCTGTTAAATTACTATCACATATTCTTCTTGCTGTATCAAAAGCATTTATCAGGTTGTCAGCAAAAAGAAGCAACGCAGAGTATGATGGTGCAGTTAGTTTAAAGCGTGCACATCACAGAAAGGTGAATAAGTTTTTAAATAAGCTGTGAAAAACACATCTTAAAAGGAGGGATCTCGGATTTCTTTTTTTTATAATATGGTAGTAGTAGTTGGTTGGTCTGAATTTCGTCGATACGGAAGAAGTACAAAACACCTTACATAAATACAATCTACTGGTCAATATAGATAAGACAGAGTTTACAACGTTGTCAAGAGCTGGAACAGAGTATAAAAATACAAAAAAAGTTGGAACTCTCATAGGTGACGAAGAAGACGTCGAGAGGAGGAAACGACTATCCAATGCAGCACTGACAAAGCTTCTAAATGTCTGGATCAAAGGAGATAAGATTAAAAGAAAGACCAAGCTGAAATTATACAGGTCGCTCGTAAAATCAATACTTGTCTACAACTGCGGCACCTGGGCACTGACAAAATCTGAAGAAGAAAAATTAAATGCATTTCATCGTAAACAGCTAAGGAAAGTTCTCAACATCAAATACCCCGTTAAAATCACAAATTCATCTCTTTACAACAAGTGCGAGGAACACCCCCTTTCTATTTATATACTTGAGAACAGGTGGCGCCTTTTCGGGCACATACTTAGAAGAAATATTGAAATACCTGCTAATAAATCAATGAACAGCTATTTCGCCACACACGGGAAAAAGTTTCGGGGCCGCCCTTTAACAACACTACCAGTCGTCCTCAACAAAGACCTATCAAGACTACAAGAAAACACACTACAACTCACAACTAGGGAAGACCTCGAACACCTAAGATGCATCGCCCAGAACAGCAATGGAGAGAACTGTCGACGAGAATCCGAAAAGCTGCCGAAGCGCCCCCGTCGGACGACTGAGACGCGGAAGGCCCTAAGTCAAGTAAGTCAAGTAGTAGTAGTAGTAGTAGTAGTAGTAGTAGTAGTAGTAGTAGTAGTAGTAGTAGCAGTAGCAGCAGCAGCAGCAGCAGCAGCAGCAGCAGCAGCAGCAGTAGCAGCAGCAGCAGCAGCAGCAGCAGCAGCAGCAGCAGCAGCAGCAGCAGCAGCAGCAGTAGTAGTAGTAGTAGTAGTAGTAGTAGTAGTAGTAGTAGTAGTAGTAGTAAAATTCACAATGTAAATACTAAACAAAATGGGTGTAAGTAAGGAAAGACAGTTCAAGAGATTTAAATCGTAGTTGACAACATTTGCTATGGTTTAAAAAGTTTTAAGAAGATGTGAAGATTATGGCTTTTTCCCCTTTTTTTAAATCCAGGCTTTAAATCTCCATGATTTAAGAACTAATTTTAATTTATTACATTTTAATATGTTAAAAGCTAATCAGGAGATCATAATGCCAATATAGAAACATGATCATAGATAACCTGTTTAGGTCTAACTTATTGGAAAGATTTCTCTCCTGGCAAAGATAAGATAGAGAGTAGCTAGGCAATTCAAATTTGAGAAAAGAAGCACAGTTTTACCAACAGTCAATGACCTGTACTTAAAGTCATTTATTAAACGATGGAATAAATCAAACCATCAGACACCATTCTCTTATCCACGAATTTAGAAATCTACATTCCTCACTCGTAACAGCAAGTCGATCCAGCGCAATGCAAACTCCCAACAAAACTCTTTGTGCCTCCGACTGCTAGTAAGGCTGCCGCTCTAATGAATGAGGTTATAAATGGGTGCTGGTAAACTAACGACAAAAGTACCATTCGAGATAAGATAGCAAGTAGTAGTAAATTTCCCCGTGTAGTTTGAAATCATTATGCAGGCATGTCAAAGTCAATATTACTTGTTTTGTACTGAACATTATGTAATGCGTGTCCTAGTCGAAAGTTCTGACATTGGACAAATAAAACATTGCTTTATCTTATCAGTTGTATTTTTTTTTTACCATGAAGTCTTGTTTGGACCGAAAAAAAAGTGATATTGAGAGGCAACTTGAAAGAGATAAAAGTTCTTTTTGCTTTGATTGATTATTTGCTGTTGCCACACTGATCAGTGTGTGAATAAATCGTTCGGGTGTCATCAAGCCTTATCGCTATGATAGGCCTACGGGAACTGTCGTGCTCGATTCCTACGTTAATTTTGGCAAAGAAGAGCAGTTCACTTGACACAATTAAAAATAAACTAATAAAAATGTCACTAACAAGTCGCTTTAAACCCCTTGAACTACAATATTTTGCCGCTTTAGGAATGGTAGATCAATCCACTGCAGCTCATAATTTCTACTACAAACAAATAATACTGTGGGATATTCTGGGTTTAGATAGTAGTTTTTGAAGTTCAAAAATTTATTGTCGGTAGCTTGAGTTATCCACGCGAAATGGATTAAGCTTAGCTTAAGAAAAAAAATGTTGACACCCAAAAAATGAATTAAAATAAAAAAGTAAGTCGATGACATTGTAAATAAACCTAATTCAGGAAATGGAATCAATTGTGCAGGTTACACATTAATTAAGGGAACAAAAAAAAAAGTCAAGGAAAAGAAGAAAAAAGGTGAACCGTGAAATACATGACTGTATAGATATTGGTTGAGATAATTCTTTAGAAAAGTGAAATACTCGAAAACTTCACAAACCTTCGAATCATTAATAGTTTCCTTAACTGTTAGGCTTACCGGTAGTGTTCATATTAATTTCTAACAGAATTATTTAGAAAGAAACTGAGAAAGAAATGACGGCCCCTTCAATAGCAGTTTGTCTCACCAGTGCTAATCAGTGCTCCAACTTAGCTGGGAAAATATGCGAAATTTTGTTTGGAAATAAAAGCGATTGTGTGATTAACGTTACCTCGGCTTATGTCTACCGGTTTTCTAAAAATCAATATTATTAATATTTATAATTTTTCATATATTCCACTGCGATCAAGTTGATTAAGCCTTCTTTTTCCATGTTTATAGATTTAGAATTCAAACCTAATATGTACGATCTAAGCGTAGAATCAATGACTCATCACCATTATATTATTTGTTGTAAATTTAGATTTAGATTTAAACCAAAGCCCTACTTACGTCTTGAGGCAAATCTTCGGAACATAATCATATCGAACTTCTGTCTTTAATTTTCGACATCTAGGCCTATATTAAATATGTAAAGATGAACGCTTACGCTTCAAAATGATTAAATTAGACTGACTTGACTTATTGCCGTGTCGCATCCCAGTTCACCGTCTGTGACGCTTCGGCAGCTTTCTCTATCCTCGCAGAGAGTTCTCTCCACTGTTTCCTGTCCTTTGCGAGCTCAGTGATTTTGACCAGATCATCGGTTGAATGGAGTCTAAAATGGTCAATTAGTCCTAGATCTCTGTTCAGTACGATTGGGAGAGTTGTTGTCGGCCGTCCTCTTAGTTTGTGGCCATATTGGATGAAGTAGGCTCTTGTTGCTCTGTTGGCAGGGATGTCGCTGTCTCTACGAAGAATATGCCCAAAGAGGTTCCACCGGGCTTTTAGAATTTGCAGCGAGAGGGGCTTTTCCTGGCATTTTTTATACAGTGACTTATTTGTGATTTTTACTGGAAATTTAATGTTTAGGACCTTTTTCAGTTGTTTTCGGTGGAAAGCGTTTATTTTCTCTTCTTCGGTGAGAGTCAGTGCCCATGTGCTACAGTTGTATAGTAGTATGGATTTCACAAGGGACTTATAAAGTTGTATTTTGGTTGTGGTTTTGAGTTTATTTCCTTTCATCCACACGTGGTAAAGCTTGTTGAGGGCTGCGGTGGAGAGCTGTTTTCTCCTTTCTACATCCTCGAGATCACCAATGAGTGAGCCCACTTTCTTTGCGTTTTTCCAGTCTTCCTCGTTTTTTGAAAGAGCTGTGAATTCTGTTTTGTCTGTGTTTACTTTTAGTTGGTACTTATGTAGCGTTTCTTGGATTTCGTTGATGTTAACGTAGTCCTGTCCGATAAAATCCACGTCGTCTGCGTAAGCTATCTCGTTTGGAATTTCTTTTTCATATTTCGCTATTGGTCTGGGTAGTGTGGTTCTGACCTCCTTCAGAGCGTGTTCTAGATAGACAATAAAAAGGACTGGACTAAGGCTATCTCCTTGGGGAGTCCCGACATTGCTTATAAATGTATTTGTTTTTGTGGCGCCATTGATTCTTGTTTTTATTTTTGTATTGCTCAAAAGAAAGCGTATTATTCTCAGCTCATCTTCGTTTACGATTGTTGCGATTATGTTGAGCAGTTGGTTTCTATCTATTGTGTCAAACGCCGCACTCATGTCAATCCCTGAAATTTTTATGATGACATCTTCTTTCAGTGTTTTTGCGGCCAACCATTTGTGGGTCCAGACAACATCTGCCGTGCTACGGTCTGGGCGGAATCCACTTTGACTCTTCGATAGGTATTCTTCTACAAAGGGTCTTATCCTGTTCAAAGTGATGATTGACAAGGCTTTGCGTAATGAGTTGAGTAGGGTTATCGGTCGCAAGTTATTTGGGGGACCTTTCTTTTTGCCTGGTTTTTGAATGGCTATAAGAACGCCTGTGTTTATATCCAAATTCTCATGTTTGGAAAAAGTTGTGTTAAATATGTCGGCTATTGTTTGGTCTAGCAGTGGTGTGCCATACTTCAAAAGTTCTGCGTGTATTTGGTCTTCTCCTGGGGCTTTGTTATTGCTTAAACTATTGAGGCTTTTTCTCACCTCCTCAGGTGATATTGGATTTTTTAGTGGTTTTGGTTCTCCCTCGAATGGCGTTATCTCTTCAACTTTTTCGTCTTCAAATTTACTTTTGAAATGTGAGGAGACTATGTCCAGTATGTCATTTGGATTTGACGCAAGTTTTCCCTCCTGATCTTCAACTTTAGGATTTTCAAACTGTTTTTGGTACAGCAATCTTGTCGCTTTAAACATTGCATGGTCGCATTTTGCACTGTTTATGCCTTCTATTTTCTTTTCTATTTCTTCATTCTTGAGCTTTATTTGTCTTTTTCTTATGGTGTGTAGTATTCTATTGCGTTCGATTTTCAGCCTGTCCCTTTTGTTGTTGTCTTTTGTGTTCTGTATCTTAACTCTTATATCTTTCTGCTTCTTTGATAGTTGAGATAGCTCTTCGTCGTTATGTTTATTTCGCCACACAGCCTACGCTTTCTTCAATAGATTGTTTTATTATTGTCTGAACACATTTTAACCTGTCTGGCACACTATCTGCGCGCGCCTTGCTGTTATCTGTGTTGTTTTTTCTATCACTTGTGATTGATGACAGTTTTGTGTCCAACGTGTTTTGATACCTTCTCTGACTCTCTTCTTTGTTGACGATAGCTGCGATGTTTGGTTTTGGCGTTCTCTTACTGTGCTGTTCTTTTCTACACAGTTTGTGTTTCTCTAATTTAAAGCTTGCCTTCACTAGTTTATGGTCGCTTGTAAGAAGTGTTCCTGCGTACGACCTTGCGTTTGTCAACAGGTGCTTATTCCGCTTCTGACATAAAATGTAGTCAATTTGGTTAAATATATTAATAATCTTTCCTGTCGTTCTGTCCCTTATTTGCCCTATCCATGTTGTTTGGTGCCTGGATGGATGATCGAATGCGCTATGTGAGACAAATAATTTTTTCTCTTCACATAATTCGATGAGAGTATGTCCATTGCTATTCCGTAGCCCTTTCGAAAATTGACCTATACATGTGTCTCCTTGTATACCTTTACCTATCTTAGCGTTAAAGTCCCCTGCAATAAATAACAAAGTTTTGTTTCCCAAGTCGTCTATAGTATTGCTAAGTTGCCTATAAAATGTATCTTTTTCCTCGGGGTATCTTTCTGATCTTTGGGATGTTGGTGCATAAACATTTATGATAGAGATAAGGTTTGTCTTACTGTGTCCGGATGGAGGTTTATTTAAATCACATGTTAGCTGGAGCACACATATCCTGTCTGAAATTTTCCAAGTTCTATGAATATTTCCTACCCACTTTTGCTTTATCAAGCAACCACATCCATAATATTTGCTGTCGCTTGGAAAACAAATGAGCCTATCTCCGTGAATGTTTAGGTCTGTGCCATTTTGGATTTTTGATTCTGGAATGCACAGAATAGCACAGTTGTACGAGTTTAGGTCTTTTGCAAGCTGGTCCGTCCGAATTTCACTCTGAATTGATCGCACATTAAAAGATCCGATGTTTAGAGATCCGTTCATGACATTTTTGGTCTGCTTTGATCACTTTGACAGAGAAAGCTATAGACTATTCGGTGAGCCGAATTAGAGGGCAAATAAAAATATAAATCAACAAGAAAGGTCCCGTGATACAAAATGTGGGTTTATTGTAATATGGATTAACTATTCTTACTTCAGGATGGATTGTTATTTTGGGGTGTCCACAAAGATGAAGATTAACGGATGCAGCTAGTCGCTATATCGAACACCTCTCTCAATTAGATTACTCAGTCATTATCCAAAAAGGTACCTTTAGCGTTTTTTTTATGACACGCTCGTTGATCGAAACTTACGTAGACACTAATTTCTACAGAAACCAGTAGTGATTTTATGTATGTGATTGCACTCATATCTTACTTTCAGTTTCATAACGTAGTTTTTAATCTTCATAGGAAAACAAGTAGCGTCTGGAAACTTTTTTTTTTTTTTTTTGCCTTTTTAATTCTGATCACAATAAGACAAAAAATCTAACATGAGGAAAAGAGAAATAGATAAAATAAGTCAGCGACTGTTTAGCCTAAGCATGCCCGAAACTAGTTTATGCGGTGCTAGGGTTAGAGTGACATATTGGCCACTCTCACAGTGTCAGAGATTTGTGTCAAGACCAATGTTTCGTTGAAGCAGATTAGTTCAAGTTTTACTTATTACACTGGTGTTTCCAAGTTACCAAGTATTCCAAGTATTTCTTGACAAGTTTATAAGTTATAGGCCTGCTACCACTGGTATCCGTCTCAGATTAGGTTGGTAAATTCAGCAAAGTCGGTATAATAAATAGCCAGTGCCGCAGCGTGGCTGGTGCTGCAATGATAAACTGGTTGAGATCGATTATTATTGTTTTCAGACAGAGTCGTTGAAGAATCACAAAATTGACAGTTCGAATCATTTGACCTTCTTTGCTAGCCTTGAAAAATAATATAGATTTAGATTGTAAGTTGATTTTTACAAACATCTACCTGTGAAATTGGTGCTTGTCACAAATTGCCACACCGTTGCAGCCCATACGTGCAAACCACATGTGACAATGTGACTTCCCAAAGTTCAAGAGTAGGCCAGGTACTACAAATTGAAGTTTGAGATATTAAAAGGACATCTGGCAACACGCACTAGGATGCACTTGACGACAAGTTTTGTTAGATGAATAATGGAATATAAGAATATTTATTGATTATTGATATTGGTAGGTGTTTGTGTGCCAGAGCAAGGCGTGTGATGTTTGCTTTGGAAAGTAAGTTACAACGACAATATAGGAAGAATACAATAAAGCTTCAAGTCTGATGCTCGTTAATCTTTACATTAATCATATATAAAGTAAGATGTGATGACTTAAACATTAAAAGGAGTTACAACTAATCTGTGGAAGTTGTTACAATCATTTGACAATAACTGAATACTTAACTAAAATAATAAAGATAATAAAGAAGACAGAAATCAGACAGGATAGTTCTAAAAGATGGGCGCCCTTACCTTACTACTTAAAGAGAAGGACAGAAAGCGAGATGAAAATCCATATGGTTCTGTACAGTCTTGAACATATATCATTAATGTCCTCTTGAACAATTCTTAATTAAAGTGTTCTTGATTGACTTAAGTTGTAATGTTCTTGTTCCTAGGATGAGACTTGAGACTCAGGCTTCAGCATCAGCTACAGTATAATCCAGAAAGTTGAGTTTCAGAAAATGCACAGGTCAGAGTGTCCAGTGCGGTTTTTATACTTTATTGTTTATTAGCATAGAAATAGAAACATCACTGCAGTGTGGTTTATAAAACCTGTTTCATAAATTACGCTCTTGCGATAGCTTTAAACTTTATTTTAATGTTCTGAGAACAGGCTCTCTCTCATATTAAAACAGCAATCTGCTTGAAACTTTGCTTCAACGGCAATGAAGACCAAGGACCAGGTTCCCGTACTACTACCAGTCAAGGTCACTTTGTTAAATCTTTTTGTTTTGCCTTTCAGGACTTAGGCCCTGCGCCGACCGGCTCTATTTTAAATAAAATAGAGTTGAAAATATTAAAGTAAGCCAGACACATAGTATTAACATTAAGATGCTTGTAAAACATTTCACATGGTTTATATTACGAATTAGGAATACCGGTACTTTAAAATTAGCCACTCAAGAGCTAAAGATAACAGATTTATTAACTGAACTTGGAGCCTCGTGGCTTTACCAGTTAATGAACTAGCACGTTCGAAGAATTCGAATATTATAAAATGCGAATCAATACTACTCTCAATGCACGAAGGAGAAACTTAAGAATATGTAAAATTATCAATCACCAAATAATTCAGAGCCACAAATAGAAGTCGGACTTCACCCAGAGTCCGCAATGGGGAACTTCACGACTCGAAACGAAATTAATGATGAAGGGAAGAGAGCACAAGCATAGTGCGACTTGTCTCCTTCACTGCTTCAACCCGGACTGAAGAATTGTACTAGAACGCTAGTATAGGACGCGTACTTTTCCCAAACCCATGTTGACCATTTTCCCACACTGTCGGTGTCAGACAAAAGTTAGATGAATTGTCTATATCAGCTTACCCTGGGAGATGGGAATCTTCCCTATATGACATCCATATGAGGATTCTTGACGCCTTTATAGATTCTATCGCAAACTAAACTACTAGTTAGCCGCCAAACATCGACATGCCTGAGAAGCTCCAGACATATCACCACTTGAGACTTTACCCCACAGTGGTATCATGCAGCGCCTCCACGTCTACTACATGTAAGGTTATACCTTAATTTTGATCCGTCTACCAGATTAGTTTAGTGGCTAGAATACTATGGTCTATGATTTACGACCAAACACTTGTTATATTTACAAGGAATCTACGCGTGATTCTATACAAGTGAATATACAGTAGCGCTTTGTGACAGTGCTTTAACGCATTTTTAATTACTATAACAGTACAATTCTCGTAATCAAACAGGAAAATAGTTCTTACCTCAAATATCCTGACTGTACAGACAAAATAAAATTTCCGTCTGTAGGTTTGAGCTGCTCTTTAAGTCCATGCGAATATCGGTCATATTCGCTCTTATATTTATACAGAGTTGTAGGCCTAAGAAATTTATTTTTGTTTTAGTATTTCTATTTTTCAGTTTCATCTTTCACCTCCGCCCGCTTTTTCTCCCCCAACATATTATATCTGGGATGTTTACATTTAATGTCAAGAGAAGTGCTTGAATATAACGCGACCTGAACATCCTGCTTCACTCGCTTTCACCGGAATAAAAATACAAGAAAAAAAAAATTACCGGTTTCGGGAGAAAACAACGCATTATGTTTTTACAAGGAGTATCCTTTGATAAAGACCTGCGCTATCCTGAAAAAAACTTCTTCTTCTTCTTCTTCTTCTTCTTCTTCTTCTTCTTCTTCTTCTTCTTCTTCTTCTTCTTCTTCTTCTTCTTCTTCTTCTTCTTCTTCTTCCTCTTCTTCTTCTTCTTCTTCTTCTTCTTCTTCTTCTTCTTCTTCTTCTTCTTCTTCTTCTTCTTCTTCTTCTTCTTCTTCTTCTTCTTCTTCTTCTTCTTCTTCTTCTTCTTCTTCTTCTTCTTCTTCTTCTTCTTCTTCTTCTTCTTCTTCTTCTTCTTCTTCTTCTTCTTCTTCTTCTTCTTCCTCTTCCTCTTCTTCTTCTTCTTCTTCTTCTTCTTCTTCTTCTTCTTCTTCTTCTTCTTCTTCTTCTTCTTCTTCTTCTTCTTCTTCTTCTTCTTCTTCTTCTTCTTCTTCTTCTTCTTCCTCTTCTTCTTCTTCTTCTTCTTCTTCTTCTTCTTCTTCTTCTTCTTCTTCTTCTTCTTCTTCGAAGGACCGCATCTAACAAGACCTATCTTTGGCTTGAAGGAAAGCTGCCGCCTTTGTCTAATGCCATTAGCGAGGTATTAAAATAACCCAATAAATTGGTTCTTAAAGTTGCTTTTTTTTTTTTTTTTTTTTGGTGTGAAAACTACGGTTAGATCCCCCTTCAGGAGGCGAAGGGTAAAGCTTCTGAACTTAGCATTATAAAGACATTCTGTCATGGGTTCTACTTCTTCTAGTCTCACAAGTGTTGAAGAAGAGCCGTCGGATCAGAAAATAAATCGTGTTGATTAAAGTCGCAGAAGTCTGTTATGTCACGTTCGTTCAGACACTGCCTTTAACTGCCTGTAAGTGGTCGGTCTATTGAAGACATCTGGCATGTGATTAATTTTTATTCATTTTTTCGAGAATGGAAAAATTAATGCCTATCTCAAAATCGAATTTATGACTCGGGAACTCAGTACTGAATGCCATTCATTAACAGCGAGTTCGGCATTTTAGGTAATAAGAATCGTGTTGTTATTTGAAGCATTACAGAGGTAAAAGATGCCTAGTTGTATGTAAAACAAAAATAGATAAACAAATAATAAGAGTGTTATTAATTGATTTAAATTATCTTCTCACTGGCCGGTTTGTATCATATCTCATTCTCATTCAGGGGGGGGGGGGGGGGGGGGGCAACGCTTGAGAAGCGCTTATGAGCCCTGACCAACCGTGAGTTGCCAGTTTGGGAGGTGCGCAAAATGCTTAACTCAGTGTGTTAATGTTGGCATAGTCAGTTATTTTAAACAGTTCAAATTTAGTAACCAAAGATGTTAGTGCTCACGCAAATTAAAGGAGCGAATATCTAGTATTCGAAAATTGTATTAACTAAAAATCGCGCAAAATTGAGTTAGGCATTTTTCGAATGAGCGTGACGATATATGGCATTCTCTAAATTTCTGAATCGTTATCAAAATGATTAAGCTGATAACTTTTCGTAGCACTTTCATTAGTTCCAATCATTTGTTAAAATATTTTTGATCTCTGTATTATGATTTACAGAGTGATTGATCAGAAGGGATAGAGTGTCGCGAGAATATCACATAACATAAGGCTTCCCTTTTGTTTTGTTTTGTTTGTTGTTTTTTTTTTTTTTGTTTGTTGTTTTTTTTTTTTGTATTGTTTTTGTTTTTAACTGGTATATACCGAATACATAATTATCGTGTCCATTCATTTAGTGACTACAGAATGTTTGCTCTTACAGCTTTACTATACCAGTACAAACTTAGGCTTATTTCAGACCCCTGATGTTAAAGCCCATTTCGTCGTTTTTCTTTTTCACTCTAACTTGGTTCTATGGAATTTTCGTGCATCTACCTAGCAAACTTTACAGAGCATAATGGATGTACAGTTTATTTGCCGAAACCCATCAGGAAAAAAGCTGGAACTCTATAGAGACTAGGCCATTTACTCAAATTTCAGGAACTTGTAGATCACAGGTGTATTCATTTTTATATAAGAAAAATAAATCGAGACCTCTGCTCTAAATGGCTTGGGGCAGACTTGGATTTGACCTGGGACTGAATTTTAAGCAGTCATATGATTGAATGTCATAAAGATTTCAATTGTTCAGGAGAAACGTCATACCCCAAAGCACCAAACACATGATGATCTTCTTTTTCCATTTGATCGATTTCTTAACTAACAGCTTCTCTTTTAGCGGTAAAAAAGAAAACCAAAACGAAAATGAAAGTAAGCTTATTAGTTTTGTGAACTCTGGAGTGAAGACAATTTTTGTATTGATCTATAGAGTCTTAAAATCTCAGGATCTAGATCCAGCTTAGGTTCGATTGCAGGGGTAGAAACTACTCATTTTACAAAGAGTAAGTATTCATCTACAACCAAAATACAAATAATTATGTAAAAGTGCTTACTTTATTTCGTTAGATCTAGAGAAATTTGATTATTTCGACGATTTTATTATGAGCTTTTGGCACAACCTAAAAGGTCTAGAATTCTACTATTTTTAGCTCTAAATATAGATTTAATTCTTGACCTTTTTAAAAGTATTTTTATTTCTTTGAAATAATTGTGAAAAAAAAAAGATTTAAGATATAGATCTATATCTAGACACAAGCAAGCCAATGAAAATCATGAGTAGGGCCTACATAAACTGAAGGAGATCATAAAATTTGCCAAACATGTCAGTTCGATATATTTTGATCCTCCATACTCTAGCATAGCTCTAGATCTAGATATAAGATTTAAAATACTGGGCTAGATCAAGATTTTAAAAGTTATCTATTCTGGTTTTATGAGAACCCACATCAAGCTCACGATCCCATAGTAGACAGGTGTAAAATTTCAAATTTTGAAGTCTTTTAAAAATTTGTTCAATTAAATATTTTAATACAACAGCTTTATTCTTTGCATAAATATATTTATGAAAGAAAATGCAATGATGATATCATAAGCTTGAAATGAGACCTGTTGCCTGTGTTGGATTAACTTTTTTACCTCTCCTTCCTTTTTCCTAAGTCCCTTTCGGCTCTCTTTATTTTATTTCACTCTCTCTCTCTCTCTTTCTCTCAGAAAGTCAATCTCTCTCTTGCTCTCTCTCTCTCTCTCTCTCTCTCTCTCTCTCTCTCTCTCTCTCTCTCTCTCTCTCTCTCTCTCTCTCTCTCTCTATCTCTTTCTCGACTCATTATTCTTTGGTCCATTCCCATCTTTACTCTTTTTAACTTTTCGCATGCTATCTCAGTTGCCATATTCTTGGTGATATATGTTATTAAAAACACTGATGTTGACTGTTTTTTGTTGTTTCGATAGTTACAAGAACATTATTTTATAGCAGTGGTTCTTAACCTAGGTTCAATCGAACCCTTGGGGTTCGTTGAGTCGATCTCAGGGGCTCGGCAGAGCAAGTAAAAAACACATTTAGATCTATGTCTTGAATTTGAATAAAATCATATTTTATTTTTCACAAAAGAAGGGTTTGGTGAATCTGTGTTGAAACTGGTGGAATTCAGTACTTCCAACAAGGTTAAGAACCACTGATGGTGATAGTCAGTGGTGAGTGTTAACTCGTATCAAACACACTCTATCTCTTTTAATCTTAAAAAAAAAAAAACTCTTTGTGGCATTCAGAGCTTTTGAAGCACAATCCAACCAAAGCAGTGTACAATAAATCTTGTTAACTGTGTTTTGGAAATCTTAAATCTATTCAGAGCGTTTCAGGCAAGTCTAAGACAACCGAACATGTTTTGAACGAACCAAAGTTGTAATAAATATTTTTAATAGCATTTTTTTAAAACTCTTAGACTGAAGTGAAACTCTAATACTCTGAAGAAAAATTTTTTTGGGTCATAGAAATGCTGTTAAATTATCCTCTCATTATAGATCTAGATAAAAAGAATGTGGTCTAAATAATTCATTGTATGTGTAATATTTGTATATAAGGACACACGAGATTGAGTACAATGAAGGCAGATTAGTTTTGAGATACTTTTATAGAGCTAGCTTGAGGGCTTGAACATATGGAATTAAGATAGGAAGTGATTAAAATGTAAACAATAAGGAACTCTTGCGTAACAAGGTTTACAAAGTATTATGTAATACATAACAGTTAGACTAAATGACTAAACAACCAAATCCAATTATACTACATATCCCCCATAATTTGAGCAGAGTCAGAGGTTTAGAATTTACTGTCTTTGATTTCAGTTCGTCAAAAGAGTCCACGCACTGTTCATATTAAGCCTACATTAAATGACTTGCTTAACGGTTTTGTTTACATGTTGAAGATTGGACATTGTTTGTTTGACTAGTGTTTTGTTTCTATTATCGATGTACATCATGCAGGTTGTTTGTGATTATCCTTATGTCACAGACACGTGGTGATTGCAGAACAAACAAAAACAGACACTAAATAGTTCTACTAAGAGTGTGGTGTCGTCTAAAGGTCAAGTCTCTTTGGTGGAATAACGGAACGTCCTGATCTTGTCACTCGGGGCTGCCCTGGGACACGTGGCGTGGGCTGTATCTCAGGCCGGACAGTGGCACTCGTCTCGGTTGCTTCTGGAGAGGCAGATCTGGGAGCTACGGAAGAAGAGTCAGGGGCGTTGGGGACGCTGCGCATCGGAGGTGACTGATCTGGAGTTGGGGTCGCCACGAGATGTGAGCGGTTGCTGCGAATTGTACCCTGCTCTGTGTGGACGATGTAGGATCGAGGGTTATGGTATTTGTTAACAGACCCTGATCTTCTCAGGTCTTTGACAAAGACAGGATCACCAGGCTGAAGCTCTGGGGCCTCTCGAACAGCGTGTCGTCGGTTGTAATTCTGGCGCTGATTTTTTCTGTACCTAAATTCCTTTTGGATGAGCAAAGGAAAGTCAGGCTTCTGCGGTTGTGCCTTCTGCACGAAGGGCAGTTTCGTCTTCAGCCTCCTTCCCATCAGGAGTTCACTTGGCGCAAGGCCATTTTGCAGGGGGGGTAGCCCGGTACATGAGGAGGGCAACATAGGGGTCAGTTGCCTTGCGCAGGAGATTTTTTACCGTCTGCACTGCGCGCTCTGCTTCGCCGTTGGCTTGGGGCACCTAGGCGAACTGGTTGTGTGCGTGAAGCCGAACTCTCTGGTAAATTTCTGAAACTCGGCGCTGGAGAATTGGGGACCATTGTCAGACATAACGACCTCTGGAATGCCGTGGGTGGCGAAAATGGACTTTAGTCTGACGATAATTGCAGCGCTTGTGAGGTGATCGAGGAGACGAATTTCAGGCCACCGGGAGTGATAATCAACGAGCAGGAGGTAGGTCTTCCCGTGTAGATCAAATAGGTCCATCGCAACTCGTGACCACGGATGCTCAGGAAATGAAGATGGCAGAAGAGGCTCCTTGGTTGTTGGTCGCAGTTTGGCACACACAGTGCACTTCCTGACCATGTCCTCAATTTGCGCAGAGATATTGGGCCACCAAACAGATGTCTGTGCTAGGGCACGACATTTGGTGATCCCAAGATGACTCTCGTGAAGCTTGTTCAGCATCTCCATGCGCATATTGGTGTGGATAAGGATACGGTCGTCGAAAAGCAGAATTTCATCGACGATGGTGAGGTGTCGTTGGTTAACCTAATATTGCTGCAGAAGTGGGTTTTGGGGCATGAATGCAGAAGTTTGACAGAAGTTGAAGATCTCGATGAGTTCAGGATCGGCTTGTTGTTGGTCACGTATTTCTTGCAGCTTATGCGGCCATGCTGGCAGGAAATCCACAGTGTTCTGAGCCATGACTGCAGCATCATCAACGAGTGCAATGTCTGCATCAGACGGCTCACCAACAGGGGCACGAGAGAGTGCATCTGCTGTAACTTGTTGCTTTCCTGAAACGTGGATGACTTCTGGGTTGAACCGCATAAGTCGAAGCCTGAAACGCTGGATTCTTGGTGGTATCTTGTGTAGCTCCTTCGTGGTAAGGAGAGGAACAAGGGGCTTGTGATCAGTTTCGATCTTGTATGAACAGCTAAGGATGTATTTGCTGAACCTCTCAGAAGCCCATGTAGCTGCAAGTGCTTCTTTCTCTATCACAGCATAGTTCTTCTCAGCTGGTGTGAGCGATCTTGAGATGTTGCTCACAGGTCTGCGAGATCCGTCTGGCTGTATTTGCAATAAAACGGCGCCCAAGCCTGTGTCGGAAGCATCAGCTGTGATGATTGACGACCGTCCCATGCAGTAGTGAGCTAGGATCGGTGTGAAGGTGAGATTCTTCTTGATCTTCTGGAAGAACTCCTCTTGTTGGTGATCCCATGACCACAGAGAGTCGCGCTTTAAGAGCTGGCGTAGAGGCTCTGTTTGTGTTGCTAGTTCTGGTGTAAACTTTGCCAACTGATTTATCATCCCCAGGAAGCGTTGCAGCTCCGTGATGTTTGCAGGTGCAGGAAAGTTGATGACTGCCTCAAGTTTTGCAGGGTCAGCATGGACGCCTTGACCGTCGATGATGTGACCCAGGAATCTGATAGAGGTTCTTGAGAATTCACACTTCTCGTTGAGGGTGAGACCAGCTTCTTGTAGACGTTGAAGGACTGCTCTGACACGTACATCATGGAGAGTCTTAGTTGGGGCATGGACCACAATATCATCCATGTGGCAAATGACGCCCTCGATGTCATGGAGGATTTCAGACATCCTTCGCTGGAATATTTCAGGAGCCGAAGAAATGCCAAATGGTAGCCTGTTCATGCAGAACCTTCCAAATGGTGTGAGGAAAGTGGTGAGAAGTCTTGACTGTGGATCGAGGGGCATCTGCCAAAACCCGCTTCTGGCATCCAGTTTTGTGAAGACTGTTGACCCAGCAAGTCGTGCTAGATCCTCATCAACTGACCTAAGAGGGTGGACTTCACGAAGCACCGCCTTGTTTAGGGCAGTGAGATCCACGCAGATGCGGACTGATGAGTTGTCTGCTTTAGGAATGACGACAATTCCGGAGCACCAGTCTGTTGGTTCCTCCACTGGAGAGATGACGCCATCAGCCAGCATGTGGTCTATTTCTGCCTTGACCTTGCCAATTAGTGGATGTGCGATCTTTCTAGCGGTGTATATGCTCACAGGTTGAGCATCTGGACGCAGCTTGATTGCGTAGGAATCTTTCAGCCTGCCCAAGCCTTTGAACAGGTCTGGGAACTCTGACTTGAAGTTAGCTTTCCCGGGTGTTAGACTGGAACCAATCCAAGCCTGGAGCATGCTGATCCACTCAGCAGGGAGTGCTGCTGTCCTTTAATGACGTACAAGGGCTCTTGTATTTCACGTTCCTTGTATTGAAGCTGGGCGTGAAAGAGACCTAGGACATGTAGTGGGGTGTCCCCAGGTCCTTTCAGAACTTTATCGCAGGGCTGAAGCTCTTTCCCTGCGGTGGAGCTCTCTCCCACAACAGACACTGCAGCGCCCGTGTCCAGCTTAAATGTAGATGGACGACCATTGACGTAGATAACTGCTGTCCAGCACATGTCGACTGCCCCGACATGATGAACTGAACCGAGGAAAGGCTCGCCTTCCACCTGAACCTCTCTGACTTTGCTGGAGCGGCAGATGGAGCTGCAGTGGCCCTTCTTGTTGCAGTTGTGGCAGGTTGCTGTTCTCGTCGGACACGCCTCCTTCTTATGGACAGGGGTTCTCCCACAGTAGCCACATTTCTTGGCTGGCACGGCTGTTTGTGGCGGCTGTGGTCTTGGTTGGGATGGTCTCTGGTTCTGTGGTCTGCGGCCACCGGATTTTTGGACGAGATCTACCTTTGGCCTCAACAAGTTTTGGCTTTCAGTTCTAGCCTTGGCTTGGCGGCTTAGACGAATGGCCTCGCCCAGGTCGAGGTCTTGCTTAGCCTGGAGCGCTTTGGAGAGATCGTCGTCTCTGACCCCAACCACGATTCTATCACGAATGAGCTCGTTCTTAAGTATCGAGTAGCTACATTCATCAGCCAGCCTGTGAAGGTCTTGGATAAAGGCATCCACGGACTCACCAGGCTGCTGCACCCTGCAATTAAACTTTGCTCTAACAAAAATAGTGTTCTTCCTTGAATTAAAATACCAGTCAAGCGCAGTCATGACCTCGTCGAATGTGCAGCTTGTCTCGTCTAGCTTGATGACTGCGAGGATGTCATCAGCGACGTCCCCCATCGTGTAAAGTAGGGTGCCTACTTGCTCACTATTTAGCTTATCAGATAGCCCAGAGCACAATCTGTAACGTTGAAATCGTGCCCGCCACCGTGGCCACAGCTCTGAGGTGCCTTCGAACTGTCTTGGAGGGGGCTTCGCCGGCCACTGACGTCTCCATATTGCTTGATGCCATCTCGTATCGACTGTGAATCTAGTCTGTTTATTTTGTCTCAAACAAAAGCAAATGTTGAAAATGAAGTACAATATACCTCTAGATTAAAAGAATGTTTATACTGCTACCACCATGTAATATTTGTATATAAGGACAGACGAGATTGAGTACGATGAAGGCAGATTAGTTTTGAGATACTTTTATAGAGCTAGCTTGAGGGCTTGAACATATGGAGTTAAGATAGGAAGTGATTAAAATGTAAACAATAAGGAACTCTTGCGTAACAAGGTTTACAAAGTATTATGTAATACATAACAGTTAGACTAAATGACTAAACAACCAAATCCAATTATACTACAGTATGGGACTAAGCATCTGTGCTTGTTATCTTGGCCGCTTCTTTATTATAAATTTTCTTAAAGTGTCTCTACTCTTTTTAAATGAGATTTTTTTTATTTTAAATTTTAATTTAAACAAATAAGATTTAAATTACAAATTCAAACTCAAAGAGTATTTTTTTTAATGTATTTAAAAGCATATGAGTCATGAAAGCTGATTTTATAAAGAAAAAAAAAATGATTTGTTTTTCACCTCCTGCTATCCTACAAGAGTCGATGGATTTTTCGGCAGCAGCTGGGGATTTTCTCAGCAGGCACCAGCAGCTGGAGTTTTCCTGCTGTGAAACAGAGAGCAAGAAAAATCCTTCAAGGCTTGCTGATAACTTGAGAAATTTATATCTACATCATTGCAACTACAGGAAAAGTTCACCATGGATTTGCCATGATTCAAACTCAAAGTATACTCTACATTTTATGGTTTTACAGTACAAATGTGCATTAAAATACACTAACCCATTTAAAATTTTCACTTTCAAATATGTAAAATTTAAGGGAAAAAAAAGAATTGGTCAGGCTTTTTTAAATCTTCATTTACAGTGCTTAAATGCTGTGCTGAAAAAAAATGTCCATGAGTATCATAAGCAGATTTTTTCTCTGGATTTATTATTAATTTACAGTAAAAGTAATTAGGCAGCCTTCTTTCAATCAAAACACTTCACCATAAGTATTTGAAACTCATAGTGCTTCATAATATACTTCCATTCAAACTAGAGAGACTTTGTATTAAGGGAGAAATAATAGGTTGACTTTTTAACATAAAAAAAGAAAAAAAAAGATACCTTATCAATAATATAAGTTCTACCTGGGTTGTTGTTTTTTTCTTTTTCTTTTTTTTTTTAATATGAAGTGCCTCTCTGATACACTTAAGTATATTATTAATTCTCACTGTTCCACAGCTTTCAGAATCTTCCTCTATAAAACATTATGAACTTATTTCTTTTTGTCGCAGAGAACCAGAAAGCCTGTTCAGTGATGCAATTGCAAATGAATACTTAAAAAAGTATACTGACGTTGTCGACAACATGGATACAGGTGGTAAGGTCTAGTCTTGTGTTTCACTATAAATGACGGATTCCTCAGCATGCATCCATTTTATTTAAATGCAAATGACTGTTTTTGATATTGGGCCTGAAACTTCACTGTCATTGTTACCCATTAAGTAAGAGATTCTTTTTTGGACTTTATGAAGATAAACTTTGCTGAACATTTAGTCAACTTGTTGAAGCTCTCACTGCCTCAGTCAATAGTTCACTTGATTCCTGTCAAAGAATCTTAGTTGGAGATTGCAGCTTTCTTTCAAACTTGGGATGGGGCTGGTGATATAGGATCTGATCCCATTGTCTTAACTAGGATTCAAGCCAGGACTTTCATAACCTTACATCTGTGCTATCTGGAGCCCCTCCTCTATTTAAGAGTTTTATGTGTGAAGTTTGAAATAAATATAGGCCTCGCAACTTAATGTGATTCTCCACTTTTATCCATTTCCACAATCCATTCACTTTACATTTATTTCAAAAAGAAAAAATTCTTTTTTTTTTTTTTTTTTTTTTATAATTATGTGTTTTACCTCTTTGCCTTTAGATCTAAAGGCAGAGCTACAGTGTATATAGAAGCAGAGAAGAAACAAATTAAAACCAAAATTTTCAATTTAGAATTTAAAGGCTGCTTGCCTGTGGTTATGAAGACCTCCAAAAATATTGTGATCTTTTGCTTTTAGCCACTTCAAATCTGAAGAAAAATATCAATTTCAAAAATACTTTATTACGCAGCTCTAAGCCAAGGGTTCTATGTAGTTTCCACTGCTAGAATGCATGAAGACCTTCATCGTTTTAGTTTGAAAGTTTGTTAATTTAGAAATATTTTTATGTGTTGCAATGCGATTAAGCTATAACAGATCAGATATTTCATATCTTTAGGATGTGAAATCAATTGAAGATCTTCAGTGTAAATTGACATGAACCTTAAGATAATAAATAATGAAATTAGAGCCTCAGAGATAAAGTATTGTGAGACAGTTAAAAGTTCTCCATTCAATATCTTTGTAATGAGGATTATAGCCATGCACCAATTAAGAAGCTGGTAGTTTTGAAAAGAATTTTAATGTTTCAAAATCATTTACTATTTTGTAAAAAAACATATGTTTCACTTTTAATCACATTTCAATATTAAATGACATAAATTTTCTTCTCCACAGGTTTGAATAACTTTGCTGAAGGGGCTTTGGCATTATGTCAATTCTACAAAAATGGTAGGGGTCAAGATAAGCAAATAAGTTTGCCTTTAAAGATCTTTATAGTGAGAATGGATGTCTCAGGTCCTTAGTTCTCACACATCAGAAGCAGTTATTCCAGCAATTGCAGAAAAATTTTGGTTAATACTATTTCCTCCATGAAGTGCAGATCATAGAAAACTTTAATTGATTTGCCATTTTGTCCAGTACAATTGAAAATCATGAAAGCTTCAGTCTATCAGACTTCTTTTCACCCTCAGTGTTTTCTTAGTAATAAAATTCTCTGTATATCCGCTGATTTTTAGTTGCTACTCCGCTTAATTTACAAGCCTGCTGTAAGTTTTAATCAATCCAGATAATCAATCCGCAATTTTCATTCCTGCTCCGCATTCATTGTGCTAGCAAAATCAGCCAGAGTCTATTTATACTGAAGGTCTAAAGTCTCCTGAGTCCCTTTTCATAGGGTCTTTGCTTACATAGCACCATATTTCTGTCATCCCAGTAGGTCTACCTATCAATCATTCTATCGTCAGTGACTCATTTCAAAGCACCAATCTGCATTGTTTCCTGTGTCGCCTAAACTAGATCTAGATTTGGTCTCTCCTACATCGCCCAGTCAGACGAGTATGTGGTGCCAATTGATGGACATTGTCTAGGCACCACTGCTATGTCTCACTGCAAAAGTACATTGACGCTCTCGCCAGGCTCAATTGTCTACCAGCCTCAATGTCTATCTTATGTGCACTTTCTTTCTCTCCATATCACACACCTTGATTACCCTTTTACATGCATTTTGATCTTGTAACAAAATTGATGAGAGAGACAGAGGAGAGGTTAAGGGCCTTACATTTACCAGTGGCTCAGCAATTAGCATAGGTTTTTCTCTCAGCCCCTAACCTCTTTTCTAGAGTTTAAGACAGAGTCGGCTTATTGGTGTCATCTTTTTTTGAAAATTGTTATCTATTGACTTAGAAGAATTCAACAACATAGGTAAGCCCCGTCAGTCGAAAGTGTGCCTTATAATTTAATATGAGACATTGTATTTAGGTTCTGGAATATCGCAACAGTCCTATTTCCAACTTGGCAGAACCAAACTCTTTGCGGAAATTGTTAATATCATCCCACTTTATCTTTACACCTACCTGAAGTGATTGCTCTAGTCTAATTTGCTAGGGAAATCAGCAATCTTCAGATTACTTGAACTTATGTATTTTTTTTTGTCCCCAGACAGCAGCAAATGGAGAACATCTTTAACAGAAGAGGAAATAATGCAGCACCCTTGCGTTTTGGAAGCTTTGGCAGTAAGAAAAGCTGTAATAATAATAATAATAGAAATTGATCTATTTGATATGTTGCCCAACATTCCTGAAACGTGGATTTTTAAATCCAGGATTTCAGCCACTGTTTACTTCCAGAATGTCCATATGACCTCTACGCCCCTGGAGGCATTTTTTAATTAAGTAAAGTGTATAATTTTAATTAATAGCTTTATAGCTGTTAACTTTTCAAACTGGCTGAAAACACTTGTTCTAGGATATATTGATAAAATGGATTTTATGATAGAGATAAGTACATATTGATTTTACCTTGAGATTTATTTTGTATGGGATGATTTTGTGTTTTAAATGTGATGTCAACAAGTTCAAGAGTTATAGAAGTCTTTTAGAAGTTAAAAATTTTTTCATGATATAGGTCCCCATATGTACTTGTGCTTACATTCATTTGTCCACAAATATTCCATTCAGTCTGGCCCCTTTTATCTCTCTCTCTCTCTCTCTCTCTCTCTCTCTCTCTCTCTCTCTCTCTCTCTCTCTCTCTCTCTCTCTCTCTCTCTCTCTCTCTCTCTCTCTCTCTCTCTCTCTCTCTCTCCCCCCTCTTTCTCTCTTTCTCTTTCTCAGCATCTTTCTCTTTTCATGTATATTCTTTTCTCTTTCCAGCATCCTCTCTGTTTGTCTTTCTCAGTTTCTATCTTCCCCCCACCTCCCGTTTCTTTTTCCATATATTCCAAACTCTTTCCAGCATCCTCACACTCTGTATGTACCAGCCTAGGAAAATGTGGTCACTATGATATGCATCAGAGTTGGAATAAATTATTTAAACAAGTTCGCACCAAAAAAGTACATATAGGTCCAATAATTTTGCAATTTTCCACAAACTTTATATCACTGCACAGGAATAGTAATAATAAGTCTAAATCTAAGATTTCGGGCTTAAGTCGATATTAAGCCTGTCAATGTATTTTAATGCATTTCAATATCATATAAAAGTCTCTTGCTATGAAAGGATGGCTTTGTAGAAGTATACTGCATTTTCTACTGTATTTTTGTTTTCCTCCTGTATTTATTTCTATTTTAGAATCAAAGGTTAGTGTTTCACTTTCAGTTTTAACACAACTTTTTCTTCCCCTTGAATTGTCCATATTTCCTCAGGAACATGAATCTGGTTCAGAGTCAGATGATTTTGACATTCCTCTTAATGTTTGTGCAGCGACAGATCGTGAAACAAGCAGTGGATTTCTAATGCAGGGTAGACACACTTTGTTTTGTTCAGTTTGTGTGCAGCCTTTACTTTTAACATTTTAGTTTGTATTAGTCTGAGTGTTCAAGGTTGTTAAGGTTGAAGGTTTTAAAACAAATAATTTTTTTTTTCATTGTCTGGAAAAATAAAACATCTTTGCATGCAGAAAAAGTGACTTCTTTTTATTTACACTCTGAATGTTTGATTAGTATGTTTTTCAGATTTATGCGAGATAAGCTTTTTTATTTAACCTTACAGTTGCAAACTAAAGAAATATGAAGACGTCACAACCATAACTCCAATGTATCTTAAACGGGTCTAGTTTCAAAAGGAAAACTCTTTATTCTTTTTAATTCAGAGGAATAATATTGAGTTTGCTGGAGAGAAAGAATTGATGCATAAAAAAAATTTCATAAATCCTTTTATATAAAAGTAAAACTATCACATATTCACAGATGCTGAGAGCCCACCTACAAGAACTCCTTCCAGTGGAGCCTCAAGCGGCAATAAATACTCTCAATCTGCAGACACAGGAGCTCTTTCTGTTTCAAAGCCAAACGTTGGAACAACTTACGGACAGCCATCACGACAGCAACAAAATTTTTTGCAGGCGACTGCGCTGCATTCACCTCGAGATCAGCAGACACGTTCTGCGAGACCGTTGTTTTCCTCTGCTGCTTCTTCACTTCAGAGTGAGACATCTTCAAGTTTGAAGAGACCACTCTATCAAGAGGAACACTCAACTTCAGTGGTGGATGTCCAGCCTTCGGTTTGTTTAAATCCTGCTAGTATTACTTGTCAATACTGAAATGTCTTTATTATTATGCTGTGGTTGGTACAATTAGTAAAGCAGTAAGCTTTCAGCCGGTTTATTTCGTTTTCTGTTTAATCTGTATATTTAACTTTTCCGTTTGTATGAGTGGACGACTAATTTTTAGATTTTTTTTTCTCTCTTGAATATCCAAACTGCTGTTTGTTTACAGAGAGTTGGAGGGCCTTATTCAAACTTTGGTCAAAAGCAGAAAA
This sequence comes from Elysia crispata, assembly GCA_033675545.1. Taxonomy (NCBI): domain Eukaryota; kingdom Metazoa; phylum Mollusca; class Gastropoda; family Plakobranchidae; genus Elysia; species Elysia crispata. The sequence continues at coordinate 110,201 of JAWDGP010004985.1, read as the reverse complement.
GTTCTATGCAAGCTTTAAATCAGGTGAGCCACTGTAGGGTTGATGTTTAATCTGACAAATTTTAACTCAAATCTTATTTTTAAATTTTGAGCTTCAGGCAATAAAGTGTACAAGGTTTCCTTAAAATAATCAAAGCTTGTCTTAAAATTGTTTTAAAACTTAGAATACCAATGCCGTCAAGTTTGGCATATACATGTTCTTTAAAATACGTTCTTTTTGTCCATGTGTAACATTTTGTTTGACTTAACTTGGGTTTAAAATCGGGATTATGGGCTTGCACACAAGTTGAAAAAAATTGAAATGAAAAATCCTGATTTTCGAATCTGATTGATTTTATTCGTTGGTAATTTGAAAATTTTTTGGTAAGAATTGCATGAATTTTTCTCAGGTTTCAGTCATTTCTAAAACTTTTTGATTTTTAAAAAATAAAAATTTAATTTGAATAACCATTACATTGCCTTGTTTCACAAATGTTAGTCATAATTTTCATAACTAATAACTTTTTCTTTAGATCAAGAAAGCAAACTAGTCTAACAGATATTTTAACTTTATTTTTTTAAGGGCCATAGAAATATTTTTGTGTCTAAACTGCTGACTACTCTTCATATTCTTTTTTTGTCCGTTTTAGCACATTTGTTTGAATATTGGTTTGCCCAGGAACAAGTTCTTATTAAATAAATTCTAAAAGATTAGAAAGGTTTCCAGTTGCCGGAGCTGAAAGGTTGTTGGATCAGCCAGCACTCAGCGTGCACTCTCAGTGTGTAAATTGAGGCAAAAAGGTAAGAGATAAAAATTTTGGCACTCAGGAATTAATCCATGTTGGCTACCAGCAGCTTTTGTTGATGGATCTTCTGGTGAGAGGATGTGAACAGCAACAGAGGGTAGGGATCTGACCTGTTTCTTTTTTCTTCCATTTTTTGGATAGGGCATCCGTTTACTCTTTCATTTTTTTGTAAGACATGTCCATCCATTTCATTCCAAGCTGACCAGACTTGCCTTCAGTATATCTTTGATCATCTATGTTCATATTTTCACTATAGAATTATAAAGCAAGAAAGCCGTGGTGGAATAAAAGAAAGGCTCAAGATGAAGAAGAAGATGCACCAGATGATGCTGTGGATGATAGAAACAAGCAAACACCCTTCAGAACAGCAAGAGATCAGTTAGTAAGCAATTCAATGGACATATTAGCTTGTGATTGTCAAGCTTACAGTTTAATTATATATTACAGCTTATTACAAACGAAATTTAGAGATGATTTGAATTGTTGTTGTTTGATTTGTTGAAAGTAAGGCAAAAACCACAAGGTTCAACTTTTTCAATCTTGTGATATTAAAAAGCATAATCATTACAAGTGTGCCATTGTTTTAATGTTAAGATTGTAAAAAAAAGTTGTAAGGATTTTGTAATCTAAACAAAACTTACTAATTAGTATTCAAAGAATCATTGTTTATGCTGAAAAATTTCATTTCTGATGTTGAAAATGAAAAAAAATCCATTTTGACGTGTTTGCATGGGATGAGAAATGAGTTTTAAATCTCCCAATAATCATGTATATCCTGGTGCCATGAGTTTTAATATAGCACTTTTTATTACATCATTTTTTCCAGTTGATAAATCAGCAAAAGAAAGGTGGAGGACCTGTGTCAGGAGCAAACTATGGTGCAGGGAAGAAATCTTTAGGAACAAGGTATTGCAACCATTTCATACTTGGAGACAGTGTTTGGTAGAAATGGAGTAGTTATGCCAGTTGCAGTTTAAAATACAAGAATATTTGGAGAACTTACCATTTTGTTCCATTTTAACAGCACAGAGAATCTGGGTTCTTGGCTTTAAAATACTTGAAAGATTTGCATAGTTTTATGATAAGAGTTTGAAAATCAGACAAAGAATAGTGTATTCAGCTTGAAAAGCACAATGTTGGGAAATAAGCGTAACATTCATAAGTGATAAAGAAAAAAGTTTCTTTTTCCATCTTTATATGTTTTGAGTTTCTAACATAAAGTATCATCTCTCTCTTTCTAATTATAAGGCGAGGGCCAGCCAGCAAGTTTGTTCCACCTGTCTTGAACAGGGATTCTGATCAGTAAGTGGAATTCATCGAATTTAAAGTTTCCATATTTTCTATCTCTACAATTATTGTAATTGTTCTTTTCTGTTTTGTCATTCATTTATTCAAAATTACCTGACTTTTCCAAAGTCAGTATTTTTCAAAGGAGAGATAAAAACTTAAAAATTTAAAATTTCTGTTAACCACATAATCTTCAAACAAGTCTTTAATTCTCAATCTAAATGTTGATCAATTGTTAAAACCACAATGGTGATTTAAGAGGTTTATCAAGGCCTCCTGGAAGCCCATCGTCAGTGGTTATCACAAACCTTAGTCTTAAGAGCACAGTACATAGCAGTAACTGTCAGATATATACATCGCTATCACATAACACTAACTTCAACATCTACATAAATCTGATGCTCAGTTGTAAACCAAGTAAGATTTCCAAATATGTTTGAAGAGCTTTAATCGAATCTCAGAACTCCACAATGCACACTCACTGATTCAGGATTGGAACTCAAAGTCACCTAATTAGAAAGCCAACTTTAGCCAACATCCATAAGTCTTATTGACACTAGCTCTGTGAGTAAAGTTCCAAATGTTCTTTTTATTTTGTTTCGCAACCTCACTTACTGAAATGACTACTGATAAAAATCTTTTATGTCAGTGCATGCATGCACTTTGCAGTAGTTGAAATTTCTTTTAAACTTCAATAGCAGACATTTATCTTTCAGTTTTATGTTCAGAGTTTCAATGGCAACAAAAAGAACAATGAAATTGAGTTCTCAACTTTCTTATATAATATTTTGCAAATTAATTTCTTTATTTTTCTAACCAAGAACCGACAGTCCACATCCTTCAAATAGTGGGGAATCAAAACCAAACCAAGATGAGCCAGTGGATGAGAGACTCAAAGGCATTGATCCTAAGATGATTGAACTCATCAACAATGAGGTTTGTAGGCTTTAAGATGTTACTGTCAATAGCATTCTCTGTACAAGTAATATAAAATGCATGATTAAATACACAGGACACTATGGTACCAAAATTGTAGAACAGAAAAAAAATTGTTGTGGTTAAAACATATTCTAGTTTAACTAGAATGAGTCAAAAAGGAAAAAAATAATTTGGGTACCAAAAGTTATTTTGGCTTAAACCTTAGTTCAGCTGTGATTGTCTATATTATTTGCTCAAATATACAATTGCAAATTTTGCATTTCACCAGGCAATTTATAACTTTTATTAAATAAACAAACATTAAGTATAGGTCATATTAAATGGTTGACTGTTAAAGTCTCTTTGCAATGAAGATTTCAATATCTAATGTTTGAAATAATTTTTTTTTTTAATTTGCTTTTGTTTCTCTTTTTTGCACATACTTTTTTGCTTGCACTGATTATGTACAATTCTTCTGATCTATCCTAATTGAAAGGTCTCAATCAGAGATATTAGTTCTTTCTCTCTTTCTTGTTCCCTGTAGATCATGGACAACAGTTCCTCACTGACATGGGCAGACATAGCAGGACTTGAGTTTGCTAAAAAAACCATCCAAGAGATTGTTGTCTGGCCCATGTTGAGACCGTAAGATTTTACTCTTTTTGTTTTCTGGCCCATTTTGAGACTGTCGGATTTCATTCAACTTGTTTAGCTCATGTTGGGGCTCCAAGAATTGCTTTTAAACCACCACAGACAAAACAAAAAAAATATGGCCATGTTTTCCTGTACTTTATTTTCCTTGCCTTTAATTTGTAAAAATTTTCTAAATGCAGACATAAAACAAAAAATGGAGAATTTCAAATTTTCTTCTTTGTGAGACTAAATCCAAGATATACATTGTATTTAAAATATTGATGCAATTTAGGTAGTGTGCAATAATGCATATTTAAATACATATTTAAAACTTCTCTCTGATCTAAACATGCTTTTATATCCTGCCTCTGGCATAAGTAGACTTCTCTTTCAGATTCCTTGGTATTACCTTTTTTTTTTAAACAGAAAAAAATTAGCAGCAAAATGACACTTTTTATTAGCTCAAACCGATTGCTCACCCCTGATGCTCAGAGAAAGTCTCTTTATACTAAGTAATCAAACCCCATTGATGTAGATATATCTTAATGCAAGTTATCTATTCAAGTGGGCAGTTTTCAAAATCTTTGTAACTTTGGAGCAGAAACTATTTCTTTTACATGTAAATTTTGATCCATTATTAAATTGAACTTTCTTTGAATGTATTTGAAATATAAGCAATTTGATGAGCTTATTCTTTTCCTTGAAAAAAAAAAGGAAAGATGAAGAGATTGTGTGTGACCTTGTTTCTTGCCAGAGACATATTCACGGGTCTCAGAGGACCACCGAAGGGTTTACTGCTGTTTGGACCACCAGGGACCGGGAAAACATTGATTGGTGAGGAAAATCCATTAGTAGGTTTTTACTTGTTTTGTTGTTTATGATTTTTTTTCCCTGTTTTCAATGGAGAATTTTTCAGAGAAAACAAACCATCTCTCTTCATGTGTCTGCTGGTAATCAAACGAATTTTGCTCAAAAGTTGATTTTATTTAGATTTTTTAGGAAAAAAATATTTTCATGCTTGAATATGTTGTGAAGAGTAAAATTGACAATAAAAGTAATAAAATCAATAAAAAAAAAAAGTTCCATTTCCTTTGAATATGCAAACAGCATTTATTCTTACCTTTGATTTAAACAGAAAACTTTTGTTGTTGTTTTTTTTCACTATTTTAGGTTAGTTATTGATTTAAGAACTTTAAAATTCGCATTTTTTTTTTCACTTTACTTTTACAAATAGTGTTTAGTTTGTTTGGACTTCAACAAACATGTTTTTTTCAGGGATGTATATAATTTTTCTAGGTTTCTCTATCTGTTTCAAGCAAGTGATGAAATAGATGAATAGTTATAAATTATAAGTTATGTTGTGAATGAGCTGGATGTCAAACTTGTGTCATCTAAAATCTAACTTCGATCTTGATCTAAGTGCAATCCTCAACTTTGGTTCAAGGCCTAGAACCTAATTTCCAAATTCATATTGTTAATAAGCTTTCTCTTTTTTTTCCCTCCAACTGTAAATGTTCAATATGTTTATCTTTTAAAATAACGAAAACATGTTTTGCTAAATGTCTATGGAGACATTTTATAATTTAGTGGTCACCAGAATAGTCAAGTTTATATTTCTTATGTCAGAAAAAACTTTTAGTAGAATTGGATTGAAAATTGTGTTGCTGTGGGAACAAATTGAATGAATTAACTTGTTTTTTAATTTAATATTTTTACATGTGATGTCTCCCCAGGCAAATGCATCGCAAGTCAGTCTAAGTCTACATTCTTTTGTATATCAGCATCCAGCCTTACATCAAAGTGGGTAAGAAAAATTAAAATGGCAGAAAAACCAGGCTAGGACAAATTAAGATGGAACAAATTAAAATTAAACATGTGCAAAGTCTAAGTGAGAGAAGGAAAATAAGTTGTATAAAAGCACCTATCAACATCTTTCATATTCCATTGAGATATTTTACTTATGGAGCTGATACAGTGCAGCTTGGATTTTGACTAAATGAGTCATCATACTTTTCGATCAATCAATACCACATACACATATCATATGTTTGATCTTTTTTGTTCCCCCTCCCTCCCTTTTTCTTTTTTTTTTTTATGGTTAAACAAGGTTTGATTCTGCATCATCCTCTTAAGCTCAGTCTCAGAATGATTGCTGCATTACATAGACACTGCATCAATTTGTATTCATATGCACACTTTTGCCATATACCTGTGTTACAAAAAGAAAAAAAATCAGTACAGTCTGAAAACAAGCACCCAGTTGGCATATATGACTGAGCTTGACTATGCTTTTGTGTTTACAGCCTTATATAAAACCTGCTGACCAAATGATCATCTTGTAAACAGCTTTGATTCAAATTTGTAAAAACTATTTATTTGAAAAAGAGGTACCTTTAGAGGTGTGGCTTATATTTTAAAACTTCACCGACAACATGAGTGGGCACAGGAACATAACTAGTTTGTATTGTTAATGATTTTGTTCAGGATGAGTGGTCCGCCTCCATCATCCGATTCTCTAATCTATATCTATATAATAATGTTGCTCACATGTCACATTTATAGCAAGTTCAGTGGTGACCCAAACTATAAATAAATCACATTTGATCAAGATGTGGAGAATTTTGGCTCAGCATGTAAAATTAAAACCCAAATGAAATCTCGTGTCATCCATGGACGGACTGGATCATTAACAAAGTTCATTAAAGGTTATATTTTGTCTTATTGAATACAGTTAACACAACTTTGACTGTTGTAGTCAATCTCCACGAAACATGACTAAAATAAGATGAACTTTTGTGTAAAATTGAGTTGAGTAAACGACAGTTATCTGCCTTGTAAAAGAAATTGAATATGAAGTCCTTTTAACTTTAAAAAGTGCTATAGTAGACTTTATCTGTGTTTTTTTTATGTATTTAACGGGCTGAAGAGAAAGGGAGTGATCGCAGCTGTTTTGTAATGTTAGGTCTTGACATGGATTCAGCCAGCCTCCTAAGCAGGCAAAGACAACACTGTAAGCCTATCTCTCCCATCTGCTCGTGACCTTATACTTATTAATGTGGAAGAGTCAGAGGAGAGAAAGATTTTTTAATTGGCTAAAACTAAAACTAAGTGAAGACCAAACCACTTTTGTTTCCATCACTGCTAAGAAGTTTGACTTACCTGAAAATCAAGCCATGTTGAAGAGGATGAATAAATATTATAAGAAGGGATGTGGAGCCAAGAAAAAAAAATAGACTTAATTAAAGTGAAAATTGGTGTGAGCACTGCTGTCCACTACAAATGGGTAGTACAAAATTTGTTAGATAGAAAAAAGTAGCAGTAATACAAAGAATAAAGGATATAAAAAGAATGGAAGTTGTAACAGCTTTTAAATAGAGAAGGTTAAGTCTCCTGCAGGTAAGAGTATGAAATCTTAATCTTTATCAATACTACTATGTGTTCAAAAGAAATTTTTAAATTAACTAAAATGAATGGAATACCATTATAGATTCACAAAATTTTTCAAATTGCCTTTCCTTAAGGCTTGCTCTTTTTTCATTTGCTCTCTTTATACTCATTGTTTCATAAGGTTGGAGAGGGGGAGAAGATGGTTCGTACCTTGTTTGCTGTTGCTCGTTGCCATCAGCCTGCTGTCATCTTTATTGACGAGATTGATTCACTGCTGTCGCAGAGGTCGGATTCGGAGCATGAGTCTTCTCGCAGAATCAAAACTGAGTTCCTAGTGCAATTGGTGCGTGTGAAATTTTATTGGTGCTTATTTCTAATTTGAAGCATTTTTTTCTCCCTCTGTTTTGTTATAAATATCCTTATGTCCACCTCCAGTGATTCAGTGTGGCATGATGGATTTGGGACCAGGCTTGTGCTCATACCACTTCTGCTTCTTCTTCTTCTTCTTCTTCATTGCTGTGTCTGCAAATGATTTGTTTATTAAAAATTCATGCTTCATGGAAATTTTCTTTTTTTAAAAATCTTAGGGTATATTACTTTTTATGGTCCTATAGAAAGTCTGCTTTTAATCACTTTTAATCACTGTGTTGTATAGGTAAATCGTAGGTGCCTATCTGAAGGGTGTTTCATGTGCTGTGTATGTACGCTGTACATGCTCAATGTAGCAAGATTTGAAAATCAGTTTCTGTCTTCAAAGGATAAAAATAGTATCACTGAAAAGCTCAAGTTTTCCCGAAACTTTCAATAGTTCATGGTATCATCGAAGTCGGACAAAGAACGTTTATTACATGTAAAACACACATTGGCACATACCCACACAAAGCCGTTCCTGTGTGTTTGGCTTGTAGAATCTAGATCTAGCCCATATTGTATGGAAGAGCGTCAGTCTTAACTAGATCTATATATTGACTAGTAAGCCATAGCTTTGCTTTTGATATACTGTTTCTTGTATCTATGGGTATAATTTCTAGATCTAGAGTTCGAGCAAATTTTTACATTAAGGGCATATCCATAATCTCACAAAATGTCCTTAGCATGGGGCGGGGAAAATGGTGTAGCAGTCAAGGGGTTAATAGTTGTCATTTTCTTCAACATAAAAATGAAGTTTTTAAATTTTGCTATGGGAGCCTCTATAAATATGCATTTTGACAAAAGTATCAAGGCTTAATAACATTCATTTGATGTTTACCACCCTTACTTCTGATGACTGACTTGACTAAGTGAGGTGAGATGGTGAGAACTTACAAACAAATGAAATGACTGTGGAACTAATATTAAATTAATTATAATCTTACACATAAAATGTTCCACCTTTATTGGATGAAAAAGATCGGAATTTTTATTTTTTTCTATTTCATTTTCAATCCCACAGTTATTCAAGTTGTAAATTTCTTCTTTCCCAACTTTTTGACTGCTGTTTTTCATCTTAGGCTATTCGACATTGTTTAGTTGTGTTCTTAGTGTTATGTTTATGGTTCTCCACATTGACTATGGAGATTTTTTGCAGGATGGCGCAACAACAGAGTCTGAAGATCGCATCCTTGTCATTGGTGCTACCAATCGCCCTCAGGAAATTGACGAAGCAGCGCGGAGGAGGTTTGTGAAGAGACTGCTAATTCCTTTGCCTGAAGCAATTGCCCGTCGCCAGATTGTGATCAATCTATTGGCTCAACAAAAAAGTGATCTCAGTGAAGCTGACATTCAGAGGATATGTGATAAAACTGACGGTGAATTACCTTTTGTAATTGTTACATTGTGTATTTTTGAATCTAAATTTTTTTGGTGCTTCATAAATTTGTTTCTGAAGCACAATTTGCAGGTTTTTTTTTAAACCCCTTAGATGCATAATTTCTTTTCTTTCGATATCATCATGTTTCACATACCAAAATTTATAATTAAGATTTGCTTGATCTCTGCCACTACTATGATTATATATCAATATCAAGTTATATTTGTGTGAGGCCCAATTCTCTATTGAATTATTATTGTAGGGCAAAATGTGATCTTTATCAGTTTGCACCTGGGTTGCTTACCAAAAGGCGCAGATTTTAATATAATGCAGCTTTATTCATACATTATTGATGCACTTCCGTTGCATCAGACTTTGTATAATTTATGCAGCAGTAGATATGCCCTATTAGTATGACTTTTGCAAACCAAATTGTATGTTAGTCAGTCCTTAATGTTTCTTTGACTTTGAACAGGCTACTCTGGAGCAGATATGACCAACCTGTGTCGAGAGGCTGCCCTAGGCCCTATTCGCAGCATTCCTTTTGAGAGGATGGAAACCATAACTCCTGACCAGGTAAAGCTAAATCTCCTCCAGCTTATGGTGATTGAGAAGTTATTTAGGAGCTTCAGACTATATGAGAAAATCTAAGACATAGATACAAATTCAAAACATCCTCAAACTAAGTGTAATATGGACCAGATGTAATATATTTACCTTTCAAGGTGCTGATAATTAGAAGCATGTCTTTCTTTGAGCCTCTGGATGGCAAAAATTGCATCAAATTCACATAACTCTCTGAGATGGCATCAGGTTTTTGCATCTTATCTGGAAAGTTATTTTTCCAAAGTCAGATTTTAAATATCAAATGATTGTGCACTTCTAAAAATATTTTCAAACATTGTTTGAATTCAAATTCTTCTTATTTATTTCTAACAATGAAATGATCAGCCCCTCTACACCCACACTAGAACTGATAGTTTATGATATATATTCCATCATTTAAATTTTAAAACGAAATTCATTAAATTATATATATATCTTATAGACTTAAATTTGTTATTCATCGCTGAATTCACAAAGGACATGATCTGACAACTGCAAACTGCAAAAAAAACCAAAATCACTTTAATGAGATTAACTGGATTGAACTAATGATTTGTCTGATATTTCTTTTTACAGAAGTGTTCAACAAGAAACATTTGTGGTCATAAATCTGTAAAAAGAGAGCTTTCTCATTGAAAAGAACATTGAATTCCTTAAGATCATAGTTTACATTTTTTACTAATACTATAATTTTTTTTTTTCTTGTATAGGTGCGACCCATCCAGCTTCCTGATTTTGAACAAGCTCTGCTGCAAGTGAGAGCAAGTGTCTCTGACAAAGACTTGGAATTGTATGCTCAGTGGAACCAAACTTATGGCAGCTTTGGCCAATAATGAAACAAGTTAATTAGAAATCCGACATTTCATTTCAGGTGAAAATAACAGAAAAAAGCCCTAGGGTAAGGAGAAAAAAAAGATGAGAGGGAGATTGCATATGAGAAGTTGTAATTTTAACTATAATGCAAAATAACCAGGCATCTTAGATACCATCATCGTTGAGTAAGATTTTTCGAAACCTTGTGAAATTCTATAAGTATATATAGATTGTGAAAGTATATTTGGCTCACTCTTCAAGACTTGAGTCTGAAGAACCAATCTCACCAACCTTAGAGTTTTTTCATTCCTGTAGTCCCTTTCTTCAACCTTTGCTGTTGTCATTTTTCTCAATTCAGGCTAAGGGAAACAGAGCTGGATCATGTGATAGATGATGATGTGGTTTGGTCTGTTTGTACATAATATTAAAAATATGCTATAAATTTAAGAAGTGCCTCACTTAAATTGATGCTCTGAAAAAGTGATACCCTTTATCAAAAGCTCATTCCTTAGATCATTAAGGATTTTGAAACAAATGCTGTTTCTATATGTTTTTATAATGTAGTCACAAGTATGTTATGTTATGCAGGCTTTCATTGACACAATATTTGTGTTGAATTATTCATTATCAATTAAATTTGATTTAGAGTTGAAATGTGGTTTTCCTTGTTTTATCTTCATTTTATATTATAGTATCTGTATAAGTTTTGTGGCGTGAGATACTCATCTAGGACCTGGATAGCAAGTAATGTTAAGGAACTCTCTTTTGTTTCTCACTTTTTGGTCCTAATTTGAGAACTTTCTTAGTAGTCTGAGCTTTTTTCCTGTTCAGTTTTGTAAATTACAAGGGTTTGAACAAGTCTGACATTTGTAAAGGAGGTTTTCATTTTCTATGTTTTAATCTAAGGGCTGTTCTTGGCTAACAATAGTATTTGGAACTTTGTTCTTTTATTGCAACACTGGAATTTAACATTGAATAAGGAAGGCTAGGCTAATGCTATTGTTATTTGCTCTCTACTGAACTTTGTATCACCGTATTAAAATCAACAGGGGAATCAAAGGTGAGAGGTGGCTGGACAAAGTAAAAATTGTAAGAATTGGCTAGCCTTACATAGCACAGACATTCTCAGAAAAGGTCAAGACGAGATAATTTAAACAAAATATCTGACGAGAGTTGCACAGGCTCGAAACTCTTGAGTAATGGCCAAGAATATCTATGTAATCAATTTTATCATTATCATTATCATTATAGTATATATATATATATATATATATATATATATATATATATATATATATATATATATATATCAGGATGCTCTGTGAACCAACCTCTTAAGTCCAGCTGTATAGCCTGGCTAGTCCAGCTCACTGAAAATCATCACATAATTTTATGAATGCATTACATGTATTGGCATCAATTCATTTGGATTTGAAATAACAAAAAATGTAAAGGAAAGAGAGCAGCTGTTGGCGAAGGAGTCACTTTACCTGACACTTTGAAATGCAAGTTTAGCACCTATAAGTATGATGGAACTAATGTTTCCATAGGTGAAATCTTAAATTTCAGCGCAGCTTGACTGAGCTGCTTAGTTTTATAGTTCTTGAAATTAGTTTTGCAACTTTGTTTTAATTAAATTAGTTTATGAGTTGACTTTCATTAGACAGATATAAAATATGGCTTTGCTTCCATGAGAAAATTTCAGGAAATTTATAGAAAAGTGGGAAAAGACAATGTCTATAATGACATTTATGGCATCAATACTTTAATTCAATTCTAAAAAATGAGAGAAAAAAAATTCATACAAGTAATCAAAATGCGATTACTTGAACAAAATTTGATCTAGATTTATATATTTATATTAATCGCTGATTTTCCAAGTTTTGCCTCATCAATGTTTAAACTTTTTCATATTTGTAAGAACTAAAGAAGGAAAAAAGTAATTTGGTGCAATTTATATCCAAAAGCTAATGACCCCATGAGGGCATGGCTTTTATAGCTGAATTTAACAGAGCAACAAAAATGGCAGTATCAACATGGCTAGAGTAAAGGAGAAGATGACATTCACCTGGTTGCAAGCTGTTTGGAGTTGATTGGCCAGCAAGATTAAGCCAAATTTTTTTGGGCAGGGAATGATCCAATACAATTATCTTTTGGCACAATGGTTCCACTTTTTCTCATCTTCATTGAGAAATAGATCTTAAATACTAAACTTAGCACGCTGCATACTATTCTGAAAATGGTGTAATGTTGCTTTGCCAAGTTCTTGCCAGAAAATTGCTACAGGGGTATAATATTTTGAAATATTAAATCCAGTGAAAGAGATTTCTTTTTTTTTTTTAAATTACTCTTTACTGTTGAAGACAAATTTTGTTTTCAAGCGGCAAAAGCATAAAAAATAGAGATTGTGAAAAATAGTGAAAGCCTCATTGGCCCAAGTTGTAAAACAGTGAAAAAAAAGGGAGAGAGAAAGATTTAAAAAAAATTATGATGATGTTGATCATGACAGTTATATTTGTCGCTTATGTCGCATGCAAAAAGAATCCTTTCTGTGGAGATATCAAATCTCACAGCTTGGATCGAAATTAAATCTAGATCTTGACTTGAAATTGATTTTGAAAGAATGTTGGACTTATTCACAGTTAAGTCGTGATGCCGAAATTGATTTAAATTTTCAGAAATTTGTCACAAGTAAACAGGCATGATTTCACTCAAGCAAAACCAGGTTATAATAACTGGCAGAGAGAACAAAAGAGAAGCAAGAGTATTACACAGAACAAAAGATGGTCTTCTTTGGACTGGCTAGGCTAACCACTGCAAATAAGATGGCACAAAATGGGGGCTGCAGTTGCTCAGTATTTCTAATCCAACATTGCATTGTTTTGATGTGGCACTTTGGAAAGTAAAGAATTAAGTTTTCTACTTGATTCTTTGTCAGTCAACTCTTGACATGAATCTTGCTTCAGTTTTTTTTCCCCTTTGCACATAACTTTATTTTCAGCCCTTATTGACTGATGTACCAGCAGAGAGAAAACTGACTGTACAAATACAATTTTGTTTTTATATTTATTTACAATCAAGTCCGCTTATTTCGAAGTCATTGGGATAAAAAATGGTCCTCGAATTATTAGGATACATAGAGTACGAGAGCAAAAAAAAATGTGGATGTCAGATCAGGAATGTCGCACTGGTGTGTGGATGGGTAGAGGGGTGACTACTATGGTCCATTTAATTTCCGACTAGTTCCCTTGATTTGAGAAGCCATAAAAAGACGCCCCTTGTAGAATGACAATATTAATAAAAAAAAATAAAGCCCACAAGTGAGATGAATAACAATGAAATAAAGCCGGGTCGAGAGAGATCTAGACTAAGTTATGACAGGCAGGCAAAGAGCTCCACACTGTCAAAATGACATCATGATTTCATATAGAGCTTTGTGCAAGCAGGCTACATCGCACACGCTGGACATACGAAGAGTTCAATCACTGCATGTGGCACCAAACCTCCCCTCCTCTTCCAGTCTATGAAGCATTTACACTTGATCATTGAGCCTAACCCCTTCTTTTTCTCTTAGCCTTATTGCAGACTCTACCTGTAAAGTACAGTGGAAACCTCAAAAACCGAAGTCTGATTATTCGAATTTCTCAAACCAAATTTTGCAAGATGATAGGTTTTTTTTTCTCTTTGGCTTTGTTAGAATCGAACTTTTATTTCGAAGTATTTCTGATTTGATTCTCTTAATTCGAAGTCGATACCACCTCATAAGGCATCACAAAAGTACCACATGCATCTCTCAAGCAGCAAGCAATGCTAATCACTACCCAAGAAAGGCTGATCAGTGCGCTAACAAATCAAGAAGGGAGCAGATGCATTAAAAATTAAGTGCCAGTAGCAAATTCTGTACTGATATGGATAGCAACGTGGGAAAGGGGAAGGGGAGGGTTGCTCGTTGCAGGCTCAATACACACTCACTCAATGAGTCTTGAGTCTGTTATACCCATTTTTGTAATTCGAATACTCTTAATTCGAAGATTTAATCCATTCCCATACAATTCGAATTATGAGGTTTCCACTGTAGGTGGGCGGAACACACATACACATACATGCATCAAAATCACTTGCTGCATGAAACATATGTTCTCTGTTTTAAAAGTCAGGAAAAGTGCTTTCAGAATCGAAAAAATCTACCAAGATGGCTTCGAATTGACCGAATCCTTATTTCAAACTTCAAACTAATCGACATTTTTTAATAAAGCTTAAAGAGAGAAACATTTGGTAAAATAAATGACTTCGAAATATTCAAGAATTCTAACTATCCGGATTTGAATTATTTGAACCCGACTGTAATTAGTATGCAAAACAATAAATCAGTCTTCTGGTTAGCCTCAATTTATGGGCACCCTTGTCCCAGCCATTGATCTTGCTCCCATGCATTCATGTGTGGACTAAGCTCTTCTAATTCTAATTATCTATCCATATTTTCCATAGAAATTAAAAAAGGAAATTTACTATTTAACAAGCACTGCCCTGAGTCTCAGTCTGATGCATATTGATTTTTATCTTCAGACGTGACAGTCGTAGACAAAATCCTTCATTGTACATTTACAAAAGAAATTTACAATCAGTAGTTTTTACATAGATTTTAATAATTGTATAAATAGGCATCACAATTATAGCAGTCATTTAAACATTGACTACTGATTCATTATCCCATTAAGAAAGATATGAAAGGGTTTAGAAAAATATGAAGGCAAATAAAAAAAACTGATCTGCAAATGTTTATCTGATTTGCAAGTATTTCCAGTGGGCATGCTGCAGTTTTTTTTACAAAGTCGCTCTTGATATTCCAATGTCCTTCAGTTCAGAGTAACCAGATGAAGCTTGGAAAGAATTTTCTGGATTGGATCAAAACCACAAATGGGGATCCAGAGCCTTTTTTTTTTTAGTTTGAAGGTTAAATTTGCATTATTTTTATTAGTAGGCCTATGAAATATTCAACTCTAAAAGTTTGCCATAAGAATGAATTCTAAAATCTGTCTTGAGTCCAAGAGAAAGAGATCCTCTTTGGTTTTTTTACGAGATATTTTAATTTTTCTCCATTAAAGAACTAAACCACGTACAAAGAGAAAAAACTCAAAATTTTTTTTTGATATCTATTTGTTTGGCGTGTCAGTTATGCACTTCATAGAGACGCATTCATCTGTCTGTGGCAAAGTAATTTCATCCCACATCCCAAACTTTTAATGCATTCATTGGTCCTCTGGAGCTGTTGGACCCGACTCTTCAGCATCTGAAGCAGTGCCACCTTCTGCCTCAGCCTCGTTCTGTGTAGATGAAAAGCATAAAAAATTAATTCTTTTGTGACTGAATAATCCAGAGGGGATTCTAGTATTTTATCAGTAAATCTGTTTAGAAAACTGGTGAAAACACTTCTCTTCTGCCTTTGCTAGCCACTTGAGAGTTAACACTAGGGTTCTTTGAAAAAAGTTGCATACTGCTTCAAAGTGGGTGCTTTCTATGGGAGTCCTTGTTCAAAGCGTATTTTAGAAATGAAAAAAAAAAACTTCCAAAAATAACAAATTGCACACATTCAGCTTTGCCGATTAAGTCTACTGATAACAAACTCAGAAATGAATTTTGTCTTTGTCCATGTCATGGTGTATTCAACTTAGTCTTTATACGTCTATAAGCATGAGAACAGACATTGGTTATAAGGAGCTTTTTAAATTTTAATAATTATAATTTTTACAAATTGCATTGTTGAAATGAATGCATTTTCTTCAATCTGTTATAAGGTTACTTTCAACATTTCATTTCCAGCAATAAAAAATTAGGACTCCTGAAAATCCTTAACTTTTCATTAAGCTTCATATACTTAAACTTGACTTTCCTTTGTATGAATTATCTCATGCCCTGAAAGAGTTGAATAAGTGATATTGCTCCAGAACTTACACTAGAGAGATTCCTCATTATTTTTCGTAAAATATGAATAACAACACAAAATACACATCAATTTTCTTTGTTACTACAGTTCTAGAGAATGATTCATAGTGGCACAAACAATATACAAAATTGATGATAGATTTTTATTGTGGGTAATATGAGAAAACAGAAGATTGCTGGGTTTTTTTTTGTTTATCTCCTTTTTCTTTTTTTAAGATATAGGGGATAAAGCATGGGGAAAATTTTCATGATAGTTCTGAACTTAAGTAGGAAGACAAAATTTTGTAAGAACATGTACATGTACTTACAATTTTGGTTAAATTATTATCATAAGTCATTTGAACAAAAGTAAACAGAAATCATTTAAGGTAACAATTTGAATACGCTATGTAATTTAAAGCAAAACAATATTAAATTTCTTATCCATCCATACATGTAGTATGGATCTAAAACATTCTAAAGGTTAATCAATTTGTATTTTTCCCTCTTGATGTCCTTGCAGAGGATTTTCATACCATTTTTTTTTTGTGAAAAGTGTTTTATTTTTGGCTAATAATCAAAAGCCTCTTTGGGTTAAAAACATTTTTTCCTAGAATAATTTGTCAAATTTTGTATATGTTTCTAAGACATTAGCATGTCCATAGAACTACAAACTGGTAATTGATTTACAGTACAAGTTCATGCTGTTGGATCTATCTTGTATTAAGATCATAACTCTTTGCTTTTAGTAGATGTTGGGAATCAAACGAAATTCCAAGGAACAAGAACAAAACAAAACTCCAAAATCAAAATAGTTGATAAACATCAAATCGCAAGTTAAAAAAAATAGGTGGGATGGATCTCCCTTGACATTCAACATGAAAGGCATACAGCTGCAGGAGGAATTTCAAGCTCAACGCTTTTACTAAGGCGTGAACTTGATTTGTAGGAGACAAAATCCTCCTCCTCCATTCCCATAGATGGCATTGAGGCCAGGTCACGCATGATTTGAAGCTCCAAGGCCTGATTCCGAATTCAACAGTTATGGTGGATCAAATTTAAATTATTGAAGTCATGGCAAAAAAAAATAGTATTTTTTTGGTTTGACCAAAGTAATTACATGTAGTTACTTAAAACAAAAGGCACATTTCACATTATGATGCATTCAGCCTTATGTTTTGCAGCTAATTAGGCTGATACAGTAAACAAAATTATAGTGTGAAACTCATACCTTCTTTAGTAGTGCGAAAACATTAAAACACTTGTGTACTCGTCCAGTGTATGTTACCTTTATACCCCATTTCAAAAATTTTGAAAGAAAAGTTTGCTTGAACATAGTGCACAAGTCATTGTGATAAAAGAAAAGATGGCAGTCAGTTCTTGCAGTTATATCTATAGTTTAAAGACTGATGTTTTATGTGCCTTTTTATGTTTTGTGACTCCCTCTTATTAATTATTGACAAAGAGTTAGTTGGGACAGACCATAAACGATTTAGTGATGTGGATTGCCACCTGTGTTTTGCATGGTTAGAAGATAAGCCAGCTTACTGCAGTTACTTGGGCTCAATATTATGAGTGAGGGTTAGGCAAAGTTTTTATACAGCCTGTTTATAGCTTATGGTATCATGACTGGGAAAGAGTAAGTGGGGTGTAGCTCAGGCAGGCTCAATCTTGAGTCTAAAGTGCCTATTGAGAACTTAAATAAATAAGATAATGGGTTTGTGAAGAAAGGAAAATCTCTGCTTTGGCAAGGATTTATGACTACTTTTTTTTTTCTCTCAGACCTATTATTTCATATATATTATACATCACATTCTTGGATTTACTCTTTAAATCCAGAGTCCAATTCCACATTTAGACAGTAGGCTTTATTATGTAGAGCTGTAGGTGTTATTCCATTTGAGATGAAATGGTTTGTTTTAGTCAGGAAAAAAAGACTTCACTTACCGCTCTTTCCTCTTCTTCTATTCTCCTCTGCTCAGCAATTTCCTCTGCCTCTGTTCTTTCTTCATCTGTGTATTCATCTTTGTCTAAACGCTCCAGGGTTCTTATCCCAATCAGAGTCTCAAGGCGATAGTCATCTTGCTCAGCACAGGGATTGCCTGAAGTTTATAGTTAACATTCAAACATGTTCATGTTTTTAAGTTTGCAGAAAAGTGTCTGAGGCTGGGAACACATAAAAATATATTCTATTAAAAAAAAAAAAATAGAAAAATGTCAGTTCTTTATCTTGACGGTTAATTATTCATTTAGACCTTAATTTTTTTTTTTAAACTTACTTATTCTGAGCTTCAGAGGAGATCACTAACTTATATGATGTGATAACCTTTACAGTCATGGAGACAAGCTAAGGACAAAAATAGTTACATAAAGCCATGACACCATAAATCAGACAGCTCATTACAGAATCACATCTCATAACTCCTATTGACATTCAAGTTTTCTTTTGATTAAGCTATTTAAGTACCAATCCCATCTTTGATTGAGAGAATGAAAAGGTCTCTCCATATCATCTATGCTGGTATTCTAACCAGTTGTCATGTAAACTCACCCAAGAATTGCCCTCAGAGAGAAAATAGCACTATACCTGAACTATCTCATGATCGCTTTATTGAATACAAGAAGAAGATTTAGTACAAATTCAGTTTGGTTACACCTTATGATCAATTTCTTATTAAACGTTAAACTCTAATGCTATAGTCAAAGTATGACAGCTAGTTATCCTTTCTCTTAAGGCTTTCTTTGCGTTTCTTTCAAAATGTTCCTTTATTTTTTTTTTCAACAAAAACTTATTAATATTGAGAGATTCAAATCTTCAGCTCAAAAAAATATAAACCTTAAGTTTCATACAATTTGCCCTTTCTGTCTTCATGGGTTTTAATAAGTTGAGCATGAACTTTCCAAAGCATTTAAATAATACGTGCTGTAAGTCTGTTTTAATTTTTTCATGCAGGCTTACATGAAAAAGTTTCCACCAAATGTTGATAGACAAAACAGTGACAATATTAAACAGGATTGGGGCTCATTCATAATATTTTTTATATCCACTTTATTCAAATCAATATCTCTTCTAGAAGCAACTTAATGAAGAATAAGCGGGCAAAACCAAACTACTCTGCTCATCTCTGACATCTCACCTGATAAAACAAGAGCTCTCAACATAGGAAGTACTTTCATTTTGGCTGGCTCCTTCACTGATGTTACCAGATTGTTCCTACAAGAAATAATTTTTTTCCAGAAATTTTCAAAACAATTTGACAGAAATTTTGTTAAACGAAAGAAAAAGATTTGCATTTGTAGCTAGCTACATAAAAAATAATTTGATGGTATACTAATCACTTTATTTCTGGGTCATTTTATATTGAAGAAAATGTGACAGTCATAGAGAAACAAAAAAAACGTTAATATTCTTTCTTCATCAGGGAATGCAAGTGTATAATGAAGTTCCCACAGCCTACTTTCTTTTCAGTCACCTGCACAATCAAGCCTTATGAAAAAAAATACACTATAATTCATGTTTGTAACACCTAAAATGTAACACACTCCTTTTCATTATCATATTTTTTAAAAGCCATTCTTTCTTATGTATGTAATGAACAAAACTTATAAAGTATCACCTTAGATTGATGTATTGGAGAGCTTTTTGGACGTCAGAGAATCCCTCTAGGTTTTCTATTTGATTGTCTCTCAGGTGTAGTGTCGTTAATCCAGTCAAGCGAGACATGCCTTCGATACGTCGAATTACATTGGCAGCCTGGAAACAAATATCATCATTAATTGATCATAGATTTTAAATAAAAAGCCCTAATCACAGTTGCTCATTTTTTTTTTACAATATTTATCAAAGTAGGCAGCTTGCAAAACAAGTTAGTTTCTTTTGAGGAACAAACTACACTAAGAAATTGTCTTCAAGTTGAGCCTAGTGACATTTAGTCTTATGTCCATTTTAAACTCTTAATATTGACAAAATATACATAGTGCTTGACAATCAATGATTCAATGGCAAAGCTTTGATTTACAATATAATTTGCTTGCCGATAATTACCTTTTGAGATACTGATAAATCATTTAAAGTTAATAAATTTTAGAAGCTAGATCAATATGAAGAGTAAAATATGAACAGTTCATGATCAAGACAAATTAGTAGGCTTTCCATCAATGGATTTACTTTTCATTTTTGCTCTTATATTTCTAAAAATTTACCCTGGAAAACTAACACCTAAACAAAACAAGACAAATGTGCAAAGAAACTATTATTTCATTAAATCCTGGGATTAGACAAGAGATTTGCCCTCTTCAGATTCACAGCCAATGTGAGAAGGACATTAAAGGTAGGTGAAAAACATAAGAAAATTTGGGCGTTGTTTCTAAAAAAAAAACCAAACAAACAAAAAACCTATAATCTACATGGCCTTGTAAAAATACATGATTGATCTCTAATATAATCGGTACATTGAGTGTTAAAATATCTTGACCTAATTTTTTTTAAACTTATCTAGCATCCACAACTATTTAAAACACATTGCGCATCTCTTTCCAGTTATGCCATGATTCAGAATTCAACCAAAATTTTACTCTGTATTCAAGTAGCCATGAAATATCAGAAGAGGCAATGGTTTTCAACACATAAAAATTGGATGCAAACCCTTTGGATCATTTTTGGGATTTGTTTATATAACTTTCCTTCATCAGTAATTGCACATATTGAATGCTCAGGTCAGAGTGCTTTTGGACCATGATAATCTTGATATTAAAAATTTGCTTCTATGTATTGAGTGTGAAATCTGTTATGTTCTCTTACTTTATCTTAATTTCAAACCATGACACTAGTTTCCAAATGTTCAAGCAAAGATTCAGTACATATTCAACTAAAAGGAAGAGAGTTTCGAGCGCATGATTAAATCTTACCAGAAATAAATTTTTGATGCATGGAAGATAAATTCCATCAGTTGTCTCAAGTTTATTTCCCCTCAGCTCTAGTGTGTGCAACCGCGTTAGTTTGGTGCCATCCAAACCTGAGACTTCTTTGATTCTATTATCTGAAAGTAACAAATGTATACACTATATAATCTTGTCAAATTCTAATTTTGCAAATACTTAGCTTATATATCAGTGTTTGAGAATTAGTTTTATTGAGATATGAGTATTTTTATTGAATGAAAAGTTTCCAAATTCAATTCGTCATGTATATGTTATGCAATTTGTAAGCCCACATATAAATTTAATTGGTATTTTTTCGTGTTTGATTGTTTGGTATACCTCGTTTGCAACATGGTGATCATTTTCTACATAGATATTAAAGGTTACTTTGACTCTGTGAGTCTCTCTTTCTGTTCCACTCACCGTTTAGGTTGAGGTGCTCCAAGAGTGGATGATTAATTCCTTCTGTTGTGGTTATGCGGTTATGACTGAAACTTGCCACCTTAAAAAGGAATGTTGATTAATATACCGATTATTTAGATGCTAGGTCCTGGTTATTAACCATGATATTTTTTTGAGACTCTAGACACACACATCACACAAAGATTTGAACAAGCAGGTTTGGGGTCATATTAATAGAAGGAGTCATATTAAGATTCGATGAACAGGAAATATAGATTTTCAAAAGTTAGAAAAAAACTGCATAATTAAATATGACAATATATAATAAATGCACATTGATTCCAAGCACATAAAAGGCTTAATATACATACTTTGAATAAATAATGATAATCATCTTAAAATTCAAAGTTCAAGATAGACTCTCTCTCTCTCTCTCTCTCTCTCTCTCTCTCTCTCTCTCTCTCTCTCTCTCTCTCTCTCTCTCTCTCTCTCTCTCTCTCTTTTCCTCTCTCTTCCTTTCTTTCTCACTTCCAGGTTTCCCTGCACAATGCATGTTATTTATATGACATGAAAACCAAAGAATAAAAATTAAACAATATTATTTCCCAAAATTAATTTTAATAAGAAAGCACATCAAAACACCTGTAAAAAGGGCATCTCATCTAGTTTAGCTGATGTCAAGAGATTTTCATCTGCTTTCAAGGTGAGCATGTGAGTAAGGGCACTCAGGGCAGAAATGTCTTTCAAAGCATTTTTGCTGATGTCAACATAGCGCAAGTGGATGAAACTTTGTAATATCTCGATGTCTGTGATGTCTCTGATATAAAAATATTAAGTCCACAACAGTCTAAGAAATACATATTCTGAAAAGATCCCAGTGTGTTAAGTTGCAAATACACTTCATTTTAAAGATTGTCTTTTTTTCAAATTTCTTTAACAAGATATTCAAAATTTTCATAGCCCAACATGAGATACATTATTTCCCAAACAAAAATGAATAAATAGATGAATTTTTTAAATACAAAATAAAAGCTTGACAAAAACAGACAGTTAAAGAATGAAGGAAAAAAGCAGAATAGATAGATAATGAAAGAATATAACAAAGCAAAAGACAGCATTGAACACTTGGTAGCCTAATCAAGTGGAAGACTATATAAGTTATAATGCAAAGTTATCCCCAGTATTTTGATTTTTAAATATATGTATTTCTTTATCTTAATATATTATCTAGAATACCAAAACAAATCATACCTTTCATGTATATCCAGACGAACGTATGCATGTGCTAGACCATCACCTGTTTTACAGAGTAAAGATAAGCTCTCAGCAACTATGTCCTCTGTCAATGGGTTGGGTGGTGCTTTCTGTTAAAAAAAAAAGTAAAAATATAGATGATTTGGTATGTTTTAAACTGAGTGCGTACAGCATTACTTCTAGATCGAAAAAATGTTGCTTATTCAACTTTCTTTAAAGTTTAATTTAAAAAAATATATTAAATTGCATTCACTTACCTTAAAAATTTTGAAAGTCCATTAAGTTTTGTACATTCTTGAATAAGAGCGATACAAAAATAAACTTCATCATCAATGTCTCATTATTTTCACAAAAAACACTTTAAGTTTGGCCTAATTTTTTGTGAAATGTCTAAAAAATATCCTTTAATGATATTCATACCAGAATTCTCTCCTATTAAAGAAAAAATTTTTCAAACGTTTGAACTGAGTGAAAGCATTTAAATACTACATGATGAATCAGTTGTTTTTTTTTTTTTTAATCATTGGTATGTTCACTCTTAAATACAATCATGGCACTGATTATCATGTGCAGTATTGAAAATAACCATTGAATTGAACCATTGTCTGAAGTTAAGTATAGAAAAAGAAGAGAAAAAATTCAATCTTGATGTACTGTCTTTGAAATTAATGAAAAATCTTTGGATACAGACACATGGTGCAACTTGAAATTGCAAAAATTTGATTCAATTGGAACATTTGCATAGCTCTTGGCTCCAGTTTATGAAAATCCCTATTCAATTTTAGTAAATATGTTTTAAAATTTGCTTCACTACAATTTATCGTAATATAATTATTTAATATGATTTCTTTTGTAAAACAGTGTTTACAAAATTTGTTTGTGTGTGGCTTAACAAAAAAATACTGAATTTATGAGGGCTTTCAGAAAATCTAGACACATCAGTTAAAAGTAACTAATGAAGAATGAAAAATAACCCTCTTAGAGTTTGATAATAGCTCACTTCCATTTATAGTTAGGCTCTTAATTGGGTATAGGCAAGATTACTGGCGAGGAGAGATGTAAAGCTAGAGCTAGGTAAAGCAAAGATTTATTATCATGTAACTTGAAAAGCTAGATTTGCTCAGACTTTATTTCAATCTGGTGAGAAAAGTTACCAATAGATCTTATTATAGTAAATGCACCAATTAACTTATTATGTTTATCTTCTGTTCAATTTTTGACACAACATTTACCTGAATGTAGAATATGAGAATAAAGTTGGAACAACTAATACCAGTATTATAACATTCAAGGAAACAATGTATGCTTCAAAATTTATTGTAATAAGTGGCAGGACATGCATGCTTGGAAGATTATTATTTTATTGTTAAAGAACTTAAATTGTATAGCTTTAGACATAGATCTAGGCCTAGTTCTCATTCGATCCTAATTACATAGTTAGACTAACCCAGGCCTTTTCTTTGACATTTTAGATCTACATCTAAATCGAGATCGAGACCTGAATTAGTTTTAACATTAAAACGGTGGCTGTTTTACCTTCCCCAAACCCAATCTACCTAAAGAAAGTTTTGTCATCGAATTATAAAGTAAAATTTACAGGGTTTTTTTTTTTTTGTTTGTTTGTTTTTAAACTTTACCTCCTCCTCTTCGGCCTCTGCATGTTCTTCCTCGTCACCATGTAACAGATCTTCGTCTTCATCCTCGCCTTCATCTTCTCCTGTAGGATTTTGCTCCTCTTCTTCGCCTTCTCCTGAAACTAAGGCTTCTTCGTCTGACATGTTAATCTTTATCAATAAATTTTACAGACCAGAAGGTATTTTGAAACTGTAGTCAGTGTGTTACTCATAAAAGATTCACACAACAATTTCCTCCGACTTCCACAGCTAAAGCGTCTTGGTTACCGCGACAACATTGACTTCCGGTAATTGGAGTCTAAAATATTTCATTCTTTTTACGGCCAGTTTCTTTTATTATCAAACTTAAAAATTTTTTAAATTCTTCTGAATAACAAAGAAATAATTATTTAACATATTTCCAACCAAAGACAATTCCAAACTACCCAACAAATTACGATTTTGTACTCTATTTATAGTTAAAGCAATTTAGGTACAGAGAGTATTTTGACCTATTCATCCAACCAAATTATTTCTTTTTTTGGGGACGAAATCGTAACGAAATATCACAACTTTGACTAGTTCTGCAGTCCAATAACTTCGGTGTCCTTGCAAGGCAGGCGGAAGACGAAGACTCGGGATAAATAAGGTAAGATTTATAAGGTCGATTTTCTTCTTTCTCGTAGCTTTCAGTGAGATAAATAAATTGCTCTTTGTCTCGTATGCAGTAATTATGTTGTCGTTTAAAAACTGAGAAATTTGAGATTCTTTTAATCTAATTTTAACGATTCGATTTAGAATCGTCAAACTGCTTAGCCGAGTGCGACTTATCCAGCAAGGCTTTTGAGAGGCAAGTCTGGACCTAGAATTTTTAGTCCTATCAATCTTTAATTAAATTTAGGTCTAATTTTAAGCTGAGTGTCGCGAATTTACGAAAATAATATGCCTATCATTCTAGATCTAGATTATCTAGATCTAGACTAGAATTAAATTTATAAATTCAAACCCTAAGTTTCGCAGCTGGGTCATTTAAGATTTAGTTTAGATCTAAACTAGTTCCAATACATAATCATTATGCGTCTTCGGCAC
The DNA here is from genome assembly GCA_033675545.1 of Elysia crispata. NCBI lineage: Eukaryota > Metazoa > Mollusca > Gastropoda > Plakobranchidae > Elysia > Elysia crispata. The sequence continues at coordinate 84,784 of JAWDGP010004985.1, read as the reverse complement.
AATGAAGAAAGAGGCAGATAACGTTACCACAGTTTAGTTTACATTGAAACTAAGCTAACCGCATTGTTGTATTCGACGCGAAATATGTTCGCAAATTTCCAGAATTAAGATCGGTTCGATCAAGGTAAATCAAGCACTTATAGCAGGAAGAGGCGAAGTTTTTTTGTTGTTGTTGATTAATCTAGATGTCTTGTCATGCATATACCCAGTCTCCTAGATCTTAGTATGCTTTCGTGAAAAAAGATTTTAAAAAAGCAAATGATTTGCGTGTTTTGATTTTTTTTTAACAGGAGGATGAAATCTCATTAATTCTCATGTTATTATTTATTTGTCTTATTTTTTTCCTTTTTACAATATATCACTTTTGAGCTGCAATAATTATGTGCAGAATCCATACTATTTTTTTTACATTTAAGTTAAGCCAAATTTAATTGCCGTTTTATAAGCATAGCCGATGTTGTCTTGACTGTTGATTAATGACGTACTTAATTGTATTTTATATATATATATATATATATATATATATATATATATATATATATATATATATATATATATATATATATATAAACTTTTTTTTTTTAAATCTCTGTCCATATAGTTGATGAGCGATGATTATGGTGCTATAGTTTGTCGCAGATTGCTTCAAATCTATGGACATTAATGCAGTTAAGAGCTACAACATTGCTTCAAAACTATGGACATTAATGCAGTTGAAAGCTAGAACATGTTCTCCTGTTGTCTCCATAACATTAAATGATCGCTTGGGTTCTAATTTTATAAACTTTCACCTGTGGTTTTCACAGATTTTTGTCTTTTTTTTTTTTTTTTTCATTATTTCTTTGCCTCTCATATCGTCAGTACATTTTATTTCTACGTCTGAACGACCAGCAATAATTTTAGCCGTCCATAAGCAGCTTAAGGGGAGACGCAGAGAAAAGGGGGTGGGTATAATATGGTAGGGTTTTTCATAATAAGAGGGGCACGGGGGAGGGAGGGAGGGAGGGAAAGAGAGAGAGAGAGAGAGAGAGAGAGAGAGAGAGAGAGGGAGGAGAGAGAGAGAGAGAGAGAGAGGGGGGGGGGGGAAACGATACATTGTATTATATCAATGTACTATAATCATGCTTGACCCACTGGCCACCATCAGCAGAAACCGCTAGCCTACTCGTTTCATTCAGGCTTATTCTGGACAACGTCGAAACTGCAGTCGTAATTGCCCTTAATATGGTAATGGTTGGAAAACACTGAAAACACTGAAACATTTTTGGGTGTATCGTGTCGAAAATGTTTTTTTTTTTTATTAAATGCTTTTACTTAAACAGTATCATTTGTGTGTTCCAACGATGATATATTTATTGAATGTTTAAAGCAGAATAAAACAGTCGCAACGAGGAAACTTCGTTTAATTGAGCAGCCTTCAAATACATCCGAAGATCGCCACAATCACAGCTCGCCGTTATTGTCTAGGGTGCTTTGCGAGGAAGAGATTTAAACATCCCAGTGAACGATACAAAAATTAAGATACGTTTCTGGAATATCTTATAACCTGAACAGCCGTAAATATTAATTGTATTGCACAATGTTTGCTTAATATGCAGACCGAACGTGAGAGAGAGAGAGAGAGAGAGAGAGAGAGAGAGAGAGAGAGAGAGAGAGAGAGAGAGAGAGAGAGAGAGAGACAGACAGACAGACAGACAGACAGACAGACAGACAGATTTATTTACGTCCAATCGAAAGTTATGGGATTATAGTAGCCGTGTATGGGAAACGAGAAAAGTTGGGGAAGAGGCAGGGGAAGTTAGCGGGTAAAGAATAACCACGGGAATGTTCTAAGGAAGGCGGGAGCGGCTTATAATTGGTCATCACCTCTCATTTCCGAACACCTCGGAACGTAGCACAACTAACATAACAATATCTTACCTCCTCCTCCTCATCATCATCATCATTATATTATTATTATTATTATTATTATTATTATTATTATTATTATTATTATTATTATTATCATCATCATCATCAGTATTATTATTACTATTATTATTATTATTATTATTATTATTATTATTATTATTATTATTATTATTATTATTATTATTATTATTATTATTATTATTATTATTTTTATATAATATGCTCGTTACTGGCGAACGAAGAGTAGCCGGAAGAGTATTTGAAACAGCCCTTGGATAGACTTAGTGTAGAATCTTGTAATGAGGCATCTGATTACTTCATAGGTTTGTGTCAAAAAATCTATGGAAAGAACACGAGTCCATGAAGGAGAGACTTGATATTGATGGCCTAAATTTAAGTTTAAAAGAAAACGAAGAAAAGGATATGGCAAAATCATTGATTAAAGAACAATATACATGTCATTATTTCGAGAATCGTTCAGCACACATTTACAATTGTGTCGACTTTGTATTCCCTTAAACTGGATTAGAAAGCATTATCGAATCGTTGTGCATGTGGATGGTAGTGTTGTCGGCCCTATGATATAGTGTGGGACAGAGCACAACAGAAACCCAATGATTCACGTGCCTCTGGGCACGTAGAAAAGCAGAAAGTGGAAATTAGAAAAGTCTACATTGGTTAGCCAAGTTAGCGGGGGGGGGGGGTTACGGATGTGCGCGCGTGTGTGTATGCATTTGCGATATATGAAGAACAATGGAATGGGAGAGTCAAACAGGAGTCAGGGACAATGGCTCCCCCCATAAAAGATTTATTGGAAGTCCTCTATTGATTGGCCTCGCTATGGGCTAGGTGCCATAGTTTCTTCTATTGTGGCATTCTTGGTCCCCATGGCAACAAAATGGAAGGAAATCGAGCTGCTTATGAGCCCGGGCGGGCTCTCTGACGCGACACCTGATCGGATAAAATTGATTTTCTTTTTCGTGAGAGGTGGAGAGGCGGCGAAAAGGGAAACGTCGTCCGATCGCCAAGTGTGTCACGTGCCCAGTCGATTGTTTTATTGTTTTTCTTTTTCCCCTCTGTGTCGGAGGCCCCAAAGATATAGACGTATCGGAGCGACTCTCAGGATCTAGTCTGGACAGTGCGTGCAGCCACTGTAACCGACGCTTCTACGAGTTTATTTGAAGTTTATTCTTTATCTTGTGCAGCCCCCCCCCCCCCCCTTTTCCTTTTCTTCGTTTTTCCTTCTCCCAATTATTTATTAATCATGTTCTTTCAACTTCTTTTCTCTCCAATCAATTTGTGGCCCTCTTAATATTGTCTCATGTGTCTGCCTATTGAATTAAGTATGTATCTCATGTTTATTTATTTGTAATATTTCAGTAAATTTGATACATTGTTATAGTGGTTGAAAGTTTAATTTTTCAATACCTCTTTTCTTTCGATATTTTTACCGGCCCTTTTTTTTTTTTTTCCTTTTGACTTTTCACATACCGCTCTGTCTCCGTATTTTCGTAGAACAGTGGAAGTAATGAGTAGTGTAACTCGGCTTGAAGAATGAGGAATCTCTTAAACATAAACCGCTTGTCAATTAGGGTATCTACCGATCCGGGGGCCTTTGTGAAGTTTCGTCTTCAAATCGCTACACATTCTACAACCAGGGTTGTGTTTTGAAGTGAATAGCAACCAATCAAGTTCGTCGGGACAGGGAGTCATTATTGTGATGAATCTAATTTGTTCCCTTTTTTGTCCTCTTTTTTCCCCTAGCGAGCACAGTGAGTTTTCACCCGTCGTTATTGGCTGATTAAAACGTGGGTGACACACCTGTCTCTCCGGTTTTAAAGCTTTTCATTGTCTCTTCTGTTTGTGCTTTGCTGATGGAGACTTGAATTTTCAACACCAGGAAAATTTGTGTGTTTTTGCTCCATTTCATTGGCATGAGGTGCTTTTTATTATCTCACTCTCTCTATCCAAACCCTCCCCCCCCCCACACTAACACACACATACACACACAAATCCCGTCAAAATGCACGTATATATGCGAAGAAACTCATACTTCACGTAAACATAAGTGATATTATTTATAAAGAAGTGGAAATGTGCGCTAAAAGATTTAATGATAATTTTTTTCCCCACGATCTCCAAAGGTTGGTGTTTCTTTGTTAGCATTTTATCATTTAATATTTTTTTCCCAAGTGACATACCCCCTTCCTCCCACCCTTCTCGTGACCTTTTGTCAGGCTCAGTATTTATTCTTTATGCGTGATTTCTTTTTGAAAAGAAAGAAAACCAATATTTTAGTTTTACAAACTCTGTTGACATAACTTGTAGTGTCTTGGACAATGCTTACTAGCTATCGGGTTTACCATTACCCAGCAGTGACTAGTACCCATTCACGCGGAATTTATACTTAAAGTTATTGAAATCGGCTGCCGCCAAAGAGTGTTGTGAAGTAACCTCGAAAAAGGTAAAACATCACTCTTCGACAGGGTCGAACTCACACCCTTGTGATCTTCAGCTGGAGGCTGTCATACCAATCATCAAGGCCTCATAAGGAAAATTTAAATCCCCCACCCCCACCCCCACCTCCCCAACCTTTTTCCATTTCCCAATTCCCTCCCCCCCCTCTTCAGAATGGTCAGACAGGTATGAGGTATGGCAGGTACTACCTCCCCTCTCTCCACCTCCCGCCCCCACCCGTTGCTGTGGCCAATAATCGATGGTCGACTCGGTCGATTGGCCCCGGTTACTCGGGTTACTGCATTGAAGTAACACTATGCATGGTCGAGAATACCTGCTCCACCTTGGCCAATACTGGCTAAAGATCCCAGCGTTATGCTCACACGGCCATGGCTTTTGTGTTTTGTTTTATTCGGTTTGGTACCTTTTTTCTTTCTTTTTCCTTCCATATGGATTTTTGATGTACATGTTGCATTAAGAAAAGTGAAATTGAATTTGGCTGACTTGAAATTTTGAAATTGAAGTATAAGTCACGCGCTTCTATCTGACTGGAGGCTTTGAGAAACCCTGAAAGATTTAAAAAAAAAATTCCAGATATCTATATTTATTTATTTTTTCTAAAGTTTGAAATACAACGTCCCTATTTAAAGAGGATGCCCTTGCAATAGTTTTTTTTTCAATTTAAGTTGTTTGATATCCTGAACAAGCTTGTATTTTTTATGCCTGTAACAGCCGCGCTAAGAAACCTTATGGCGTCGGTCCGCCTGATTGAACCAGAAAATTTCTCAAGCAGAACTCAAGCTTTTTGGTCCAGTGAGGAAAAAAATATACTGAAAATGCGCCGAACTCCACGTTTCACAAGAATAAATTAAAGGAAAACAATTCGAAATAATGCAACGGCATTCAGCTCCCCCTAAAATCATTCCAAACAAAACAAAAACAAAAAAAAAATGGAAACAAAAAACAAAAAAAAAGTATCGGTCAAAACCCCCTTCAAGAACTTGGCCAATAATGTACACCACATACCCTGCGATATTTGCCAGTGCATACCGTGTATTCGTTAAGGTTTTGCGCTGGAAAATCTTAAAATCTCACCGTTCCCATGGCAACGTCACGTTAAGGCGTCGCGACATTGAAGAAGGGAAATGCAAGTAAAATAAGTAAATAATAAAAAAAAAAAATCAAATGTATCGGTTTAGTCTGTTCAAAATTTAGAGCATCTAACTTTGAGAGCTGATAATACCCGGGGATCTGAAATAGGGTCACTGAGTCTTATCAATAAGCAAGTACTGGTAGGCATTTCAAATTTATATATGTGAATATCCTTGTGTGGTTTGTTGTTCTTGTTTTTGTGTCTGATGAAGGCGTAAAGCCGAAAGCTCACGTATTTTGTTTTGTTTTGTACCTTTTGGAGCTGCACTCTACCTATTTTTTTTTTTTTTTTTTTTGTGCGGTGCTTTACAATAGATACTACTAGTCCAGCAATAATCTCTCTCTCTCTCTCTCTCTCTCTCTCTCTCTCTCTCTCTCTCTCTCTCTCTCTCTCTCTCTCTCTCTCTCTCCTTCCCATGACTGCCCCATTATTTTAATTTGTGCAAAGCCCAGGAATTTCATTCACTTACTTGCTCCTAGCTTGTTAACCTGTCTTGAAACGTCGTTTTGTCCTCTGTGGATTTCATGGAGACTAGCAGGGCATTAAATTTTTGAAAACTACGATACAACTTACAAACACACACTCTCTTTCTCCGTCTGTCTGTAGGACTTTATTATTATTATTATTATTATTAGTTATTGGTTTTTTTACGAGACTCTATATAGTCCCATACACGTCACAATAATCTGAGAACAATAGTGACCAGGCTTGATTCGTTTTAACGTGATAGGCACACTTGCGCCACTGCTACTATTAAGAGATGATAATTTATAATCTGTTTTGAAAAACTGTGTGTTTTGAGAGGAAACCAAGTGGTCACTTTCCTCAGCTCCCGATCATTATGGGGGCAGAATTGCGTTCGAACAACTTTCTCGATTTTTTTTTTTTAATTATTGGTTTGCCTTTGAGTTAAGCAACAGTGCAAGACAGATTTGGGTGAGGGGTGGGGAGGGGGAATGGGAGAAGAAGAGGGTTTTAACTCGAAAAGACCGACGCAAATAAAGAGAATCTCGCTCAGAGTAAACTAGCATGCAGTCCAGGCTTCTCATGCGCGTGGCCATTTTTAACTGTGTGAAGCACTATCCCATGGGATTGCGTTCCCAAAGAAATGGTGATACAGGCTGACAACATTTCAATTCTCTTTTCAAACCAAAGACTTTTGGACTTCTGACTGAGTTTGCAGCCACAGAACTTCTCTCACATCCCTTATCAACTCCATACCTTTCATTTCCTTATCTCTCTGTGCCTCCTGGTTTTGTAAGCTCAGTGTTAAAATTTCTTCGGATTTCTTTTTTTTAAATCTTAGTTGAAAATAAATTTACACCAGATTTCCATCATGGAAAAAGAACAAAAAAAAAAAAAAAAAACCAAAACAAAAACATACATGCACATGCGTGTGGTATTCGACTAGTTCCTTTGAAGACAATACAGTCCCTGGAAAAAAAGAAAAGAATTTTACAAATTATTCAAGATAACAGCAGTGAAAGTACTGATTCAAACTGGCAAAAAGTTAAAATTCCATGGGACTGAGGGAAAAGTTAAACAAGTGACAAAAATGACAATTATTGCCCTCACTCATGATAATTACGATAGTGTTAAAAACTTATTTTACACACGATTGTATTTCCATCAACCATAGCCTACCTGTAAAACGCGTAAAATGTCAGAATATTATTTAAATATCGTTTTGCAAGTTAAATCGAGCAGCCGCCGAGCTAAGTTTGCCTTAAAGTGAAAGATTGTCGAAATAAAAGGGCAACAGCTTGTTTCAACCTAAGGTTTTGTGTTATTAATATGTTTTGGGTTTTTTCGTTTGTTTTTTTTTTAAATGTGAATAGTTAGGATAAAGTGGTCCGAAAATGTAGATATTGCCGTGTAGCTCAGTTTTAGAGTGTGGATTGCAAAAAGAAAAAAAAAAAATTAAATTAGTGACTTTTCTGTATATCTGTCTATCTGTCTGACTTTCTGTGGGTCTGTCTGTCTGTCTGTCTGTCTGTCTGTCTCTCTCTCTCTCTCTCTCTCTCTCTCTCTCTCTCTCTCTCTCTCTCTCTCTCTCTCTGTCTCAGTCTATCTGTGTCCGCCTATCTGTCTTTCTTAGTCTGTTCCTCTTCCTCTCTCTCACTTCGTCTGTCTGCCTCTCTCTCTCACTCTCTCTCTCTCTCTCTCTCTCTCTCTCTCTGTTTATCTGTATGTCTACTTGCCTGTCTATCTCATCTTTCAAACTATCAATCTCACTCCGTCTGTCTGCCTGCCCCCCCCCCCCCTCTCTCTCTCTCTCTCTCTCTCTCTCTCTCTCTCTCTTTGTCTGTCTGCCTGTCTCTCTCTCTCTCTGTCTGTTTGTCTCTGTCTGTCTGTCTGTCTGCCTGTCTGTCTCTCTCTCTCTCTCTCTCTCTCTCTCTCTCTCTCTCTCTCTCTCTCTCTCTCTCTGTTTATCTGTATGTCTACTTGCCTGTCTATCTCATCTTTCAAACTATCAATCTCACTCCGTCTGTCTGCCTGCCCTCTCTCTCTCTCTCTCTCTCTCTCTCTCTCTCTCTCTCTCTCTCTCTCTCTCTGTCTGTCTCTCTGTCTCTCTGTCTCTCTGTCTCTCTCTTTGTCTCTGTCTGTCTGTCTGTCTGTCTGTCTGTCTCTGTCTGTCTGTCTCTGTCTGTCTGTCTGTCTCTCTCTCTCTCTCTCTCTCTCTCTCTCTCTCTCTCTCTCTCTCTCTCCCCTCTCCCTCCCTCTCTCTCACTCTGTGTGTGTGTGTATCTCTCTCACTCTCTCTCTCCCTCCCAAGCTTTTCACTAGGGTACACACCTCAAAGCGTTGGACATCATCAAATACTTTACATTATTTTACATAAAAAAGGACCCCCAGTTGGTCAGGGTGTAGAACTCTCATAGTCCGGCCTTACATCAGCAATCAACGTTTTTCTCGCCAATTCCAACCAAACCTGTTTTCTCTCTGATTGTCTTCTTATTTAAATCCGAAGAAGGTTCGGTTAGGAACACCCCTGCCCCGCAACAAAAAATAATAATCTTTTATTAATCAATAGAGCTAAGCGTAAAATGAGGACCATCTGACCGAGCATTTCTTGGCCTTCTACTAGGCACGTCAAGTTTGGCATAAAGTTTATAAATTGTCCTAAAGATTGGATTGGCAATATTATTTTTCATCTTAAAAGTGGTTGTTTTTTTTTTTTTTTCAGATAATTAAAGATTAAAATGTGATTGTTATTTCCTTAAAAGAAAAAGTTGAATGCGCTAACTTCCTGTAAGCACAGCTGGGGCAGAAATGTCAGGAATGGAACTGAAATTATGCCTTCAGTGTACTCAGTGTAGGCGGCAGCATTTTGAAACCGTCAAGAACTATAATAGATCTACATAAGTGCAGAATAAGATCTAAGTAAAGAATCCGAAAAAAAGTTACTTGGACATAGATTCTAGATCTAGGGCCTAGATATTGATAGCAGCTAGACTTCAATCAAAAGGTTAAGATCTAGATCTAGATAGGTTTTACTATTAGGCTTAGAATTTCAAAAGGATGTAAGATCTATATAATATCTCGATCCAGATTCTGTGTTTAGAGTTACATGTCTAGAGATATGTAACTTCTAGGTACATGTAGAAAGGTGGAGGCATAATTATATCTGGATCATATAAGCAAAATGGTAGATATCAAGATCATTATTTGATAAGCCTTTTTTAACACATACATACACATAGCCGCTAGAACGGGGTATTCAGCTTGTAGTAATAAAACAAAAGAGAGACGTGTCTGGTCTTGTGTGCATGCGAGCTGAATAAACCAATCTGATTACATGTAGGCCTACATTGAACCTCTCTCTCAACATCTAGCTGAATGTCAGATTTTCTTTTTTCTCACTGTGTACTTTTAACCTAAAAGTTTGTATTTTGTTTAATCTCGGATAATTTTTGTGGTCGATAAAATTCAGATTGAGAGCCGTCGGCAAAGTTTTCACACGAGTTTTTGAAAAAGGAAAAAAAAGTTCGCATAAGGATAATTAAAAAGTATCACGTATTATGCTATTTAATTTTATAAAAAGAAAAAAAGAAGGTAGAAATAACTTTTTTTTTTTTTTTTTTTTTTTTTTTTTAATGTTTTAATTTTTAGATCGAAATAACTTTGTCTTTTTTTTTTTTTTTTTTACAAATTAAAATGTTGTACGTTGATGATGTAATAAAATCTCGGCTCAGTAGAACATTACATGTAAATTTTAATGCACATCTTGAGAGATGGTTTTTTTTTTTTTTTTTTGGGTGGGGGGGTGGGGGAGACAAAAGGACGGTAAATCCAAATGTTGTTAAAAATGATAAAAAAAAAAAAAACCCAAAAAAAGAAGTATGCTTAAAAGGAATCGCAATGATATACTCTTTCCATCTACTTTTCTGTTGAGTTTATTACTAGTAATTCATTCATTGGGTGCTTGAAATGTTCATTACTTTTTTCCCCCTGTGGCAAAGTCATTTAAAGGACAATCTGTCGCTCTCTTCTAAACACAGTTTGAACTTTTATCCACTGCAAATCATCGACTTTTAGGTCTCTACAGATGAAGCCGCGTGTTTTATGATTGAACACCTGTTGGTTCAAATATTGTTGTTTTACTGTGCTCTTTTAGGTTATGCTTTCTTTATTAGCAATACTATTTTATTTCTATAATAAAAGAAAAAAAATGGTTACAAAACTTTAAAAAGTTTGACATCAGGCATGCGTAACATGAAACTGCTAGGTTAGAAATTGTCGCATCAATGACTTGTGTGCGTTTGAAATGTTTTTATTTTTTTTTGCTTTTATCTTTTTCTTTCTTTATAATGTTTTTTTTCTTTCTTTTTTTTGGGCATAGCACTTAACATTTGTTAAAGAAACAGTAAAAGAAAATAGAGTTTATCCATTATCCATCAAAAAGATTAAAAAAAAAAATAATAAAGTTGCCCGTTCCTGTGGTTGATTTTTAAAATAAAACTATTTGGATTTCTACGCGAAAAATATTCATGGCCGTTGCTTTACGTATATTTCCTCTGTTTTTGTTTTTGCTTTTTCGTTTTTTTTTGTTCTGTTTTGTTTTGATTTTAATAAATCTTGGATCTATCCTCCTTTTTTTTCTTCTCCCTCATCTCCTAAGGGTGCATTGGAAATTAACGCTCTATTAAGAATAAGATTTTTTACATCATCGACGTACATTTTAATTTGCAGAAAACATAGATTTCGATCTAAAAGAAAAAAAAAAGATATATAAAAAAAAAAAGATAAAAAAAGAAAAGAAAAGAAAAAGGTAGTGGGTAGTGACAATTTACAAGAATCTTCTCGCTGTCATCCGCAGGGGAATCTAACTCTCTTTGATTCCGCTAATTCCTCTCTGCCTCCCTTATCTCTCTCTCTCTCTCTCTCTCTCTCTCTCTCTCTCTCTCTCTCTCTCTTTGCCTCTGAGAGAGAGAGAGAGAGAGACCCCGGTCCTGCCCCAGCTCCAGTCTAGAGCTTAGTGATCCAAGCAGCGATAAAAGGCATAGCATGAATAATTACATAAATACATATATATATATATACACACACATTATAGGCTTCACCTGGGACGGGGCCTCGGCTAGGTCTAAACAAAGTCTGCGTGGCTCGCGAAGAAAAGGGCCTTAAACAGAAACGTCGCCATGGAAACGGGCACAACAGCCAAGCGGACGGCGGAGAAACTTGGCTTGAGAACCCACAAAAATCTCGATCTACTTCTCGCTTCAGTGACTCGTGCTGTGTCTCGCGAGTCTGGGCGAGGACACACGGCCGTTACAGAGTTGGAAGGAGAAGGAAAGAGGAAAAAGCTGTTAAATTGAGAGGGGGGAAAAAAACGAAGGAAAAAAATAAAAGCGGGAGAGGGGGTGGGAGGTAACTTTGGATAAGCCGTCAACGGAGCTGGAGATAAAGCACCCATAAAATGTTTTTATGTTTTGTTTTTTTTTTATGTTGGGTTGGGTTTTTTTTTTTTTTTTTGTCTTCAACTTATTTTCTTGAAACAAATTGTTTAAAAAAAAACAAAAAATTGTAGAAAATGCCTCTGCAATGTGGAGACAAAAGAAAAAGGAGAACTTGAGAGTAGCGGTGATAATTCCGTGCCAGCTCGTTTCTTCTGGAGCTCTTCTCTGTCTCTTATCTCTCTCTCTCTCTCTCTCTCTCTCTCTCTCTCTCTCTCTCTCTCTCATCTATATATCTCTCTCTCATCGGTCTCTATCTCTCTCTCATCTCTGTCTCTCTCTCATCTCTCTAATCTGTCTCTCTCTCTCTCTCTCTCTAGAACTATCTCTCTCTCTTCTCTCTCATCTGTCTCTCTCTCTCATCTATCTCTGTCTCTCTCTCATCTGTCTCTCTCTCTCATCTCTGTCTCTGTCTCTCATCTTTGTCTCTGTCTCTCTCTCTCATCTGTCTCCCTCTCATCTATATCTCTCTCTGTCTCTCTCTCATCTCTCTCTCTCTCTCTCTCTCTCTCTCTCTCTCTCATTTCTCTCTCTCTCGCTCTTTCTGTACTAATTGATGTAGAAGTCTTCCACTTTTGACAAACGATCATTGCTTACGGTAGACCAGTAGCAGCTTAGCTCGGCACTCACTCGGACTTTGATAATGTTTGAGGCAGATGGTTTTTTTTTAAACAACTTTTTTAACAAATATCCTTATCGTGCTCTTTATTACATTTATTTTAACCAAAATTCTGTTTTACATTTATCTTTAATTGACAAAGCGAAAAGAAAACCAGCAGTCCCCCTCCCCCAGCGCCGGTCTTTTA
>JAWDGP010004985.1:57500-70000 GCA_033675545.1 Elysia crispata | reverse complement strand
GGTGTGGGACGTAGATTCCTTTTTGCAAGGTTGGATAAAATTTGAAAAATTTTAGATAATTGTATATATAAAACTGGTGTATATAAAACCGGGCGTTTTCATCTAGAATTTTGGAGGTCGTTGCTATAAAGGATATATCGTGCGATCTTTAGAAATTCATCGGGGCTTGAAGGTGAGGCTTTTTTTTTTTCTCCTTTCAATTTTTTTTTAAAAAAATAAGTTCGGACAAAGGACAATTGACTGGATTTTGCGTCTCTCTTTGTAAAAGCGAGAAGGAAAGCATTGGAAAAATTTATAATGGAAAGAAAACTAGAAAAGTAAATGTCTCTTTTATTATTCTTTTATTTTTCCCCCAAGCGAGTAAAGGTCCCATAAAACTTGAGAGAACTGAAAAATTGTGTAGGGCTTGTGTACAAAATTTATCATGCAAGGTCTCTCTTTGTATGGAAAACTGGAAATGAGGGAGAAGATTGAAAACTAATGTTTCGGGCGTTTGACATATTGTAGACAGGGGAATCAAATGGATATAATTATTTCTTTCATTAAAATATGGTAAATGGAGTTGGATCGAAGGCTTTGTCGGCGAGGATAATTTAGAAGAGAGATGGGCGATGGTTGAAAACAGGTGTCACAGAGAGAGAGAGAGAGAGAGAGAGAGAGAGAGAGAGAGAGAGAGAGAGAGAGAGAGAGAGAGAGAGAGAGAGACAGGGAGAGTAAAGAAAAAGACATATTTGTTTTAAACCAAGCAAAGAGATGGTGGATAATAATACAGAGGTGGTCAAGAGAGAGAGAGAGCGTAATTGTGTGTGTGTGTGTGTTCGTGGGGGGGGAGAGGAGGGAATTATGGAACATTAAAGGAGCGCAATGGCTTCATGTTCCATACCTTCCTCCCTATCAATGCATGTTAATCTGTCGCTGTCACTAACCGCCTGGGTCTCTATAAAACCAGCGACCAACCACTATCGTCAAGAAGTGACCGCCAGTCAGGAATAGTAGTGCTGTTGCCATAGCGGCAAACAAGCTGTAAAGTTTAAACTTGATCGTGCCCTCCTCTGCTAGACCATAACACAGACCTGTTGATCGAATTCAGTCTTTAACGCTTTCCTTGCGAGTGCAGGTTTCTCCCGCAGGGTTTTGTTGGTTCTATATCATTATTTTATCTTCTTCCGATTCTGCGTGAACAATTTTTGGTCTCTGTCTGTCTGTCTGCCTGTCTGTCTGTCTGTCTGTCTGTCTGTCTGTCTGTCTCTCTCTCTCTCTCTCTCTCTCTCTCTCTCTCTCTCTCTCTCTCTCACACACACACTCTTTCTCTCCCTCTCTCACTCAATATTCTTCTCTTTCTTTGTCACTCATTTTGTCTTTGCGCCATTCCCTCTAGCTCTCTTCGTTATTGTTGTTATTTGTAGTAGTAGTAGTAGTAGTAGTAGTAGTAGTAGTAGTAGTAGTAGTAGTAGTAGTAGTAGTAGTAGTAGTAGTAGTAGTAGTAGTAGTAGTAGTAGTAGTAGTAGTAGTAGTAGTAGTAGTAGTAGTAGTAGTAGTAGTAGTAGTAGTAGGAGTAGGAGTAGGAGTAATAGGAGTAGGAGTAGGGAATAGGGAGTAGGAGGAGCAGGAGCAGGAGCAGCAGCAGCAGCAGCAGCAGTAGTAATAGTAGTAGTAGCAGAATTTGAAATTACGATACATTTGAGGCATACATGTTGTTATCGTTCGTCCTAGATGTTTGTGCGTCCAATGGCAGATGTTGGTGATTCAGGATTCAATAGTTGTCTTTGGTGCGATTTGGATCAATCAAAATAGCAAGTCACTCAGGATTCGTTAAATCCATATAAGCGTGTTTTTTCCTTAGTGAAACTAAACGAAATCTTTCCAAGAAGAACTTATTTTTACCATTAAAGCTTTTGGTTTTGCAAAAATTTGAATAAGTTGCGTGTATGATAATAATATCAAAAACAAAACATCCTCAAAATTTAGAAAAAGAATGTCTGCCTGATGTAACTGTAAATCCCATAATAAATCATCCTGTAGCATTAAGGACGAAATCAATGTGGTTGTACCATAAAGGAGTCCTAAACTAGCCAGCACCTAACTGAGCTAATGTCGTAAAATGATGTTTCATTTTTTTCAGCCTATGTGAAAGAAAAAAAGAAAAAGGAAACTTACAGCAGTGAACATAGCGATGGGATATTTTGGTTGACCTCACAGATTCGAAGCATGTTTTATTAGCAACGCATTTTAGATTCTATTAACCTTTTCAAAGACCGAGGTGGGATATATAAACTAATAAAAGAGAGGAAGTACAAGTATATCGACATTGTGCCAGCTTATTGCCATTTCCCATTGTAAGTCCAATTGTGTATGAAAAAGTTGTTATTTTTAAATGTCTCGCTTCTCTTAATGTATAAAAAGAAAAAAAAAGAACTAACCAGTTGTCTCACTCTGTCGACGTGTTGATGGAAACAATGCTTACCTTACCCGCACACCAACAAACGTGAATTTTTATAATAATCTCTGTTAGATGGGTGCAGTGCCTTAGTTTGGTCCCTCCCCTTTAGTTATTATCTTGGGCAGGAAAGTGGTCATCAAATTCTGTTGTTAATAATATTGTCTTCTAACATGATTGTCGATGGCGTCTGTAGGCATGCCTCTGACGTTTTCAACGTGATTTTTGTTTTAGCTTGTGATTGTGTGTGTAAGGGAAAGACAGATAGATAGATAGATAGATAGATAGATAAATAGAGAGAGAGAGAGAGAGAGAGAGAGAGAGAGAGAGAGAGAGAGAGAGAGAGAGAGAGAGAGAGAGAGAGAGAGAGAGAGAGAAAAGAGAGAGGGAGGCAGGCTGAAAAAAAAGATGCTTTAACGAGGTTTCTATGAGGAAAATGGGATGTAAAGAACCTCAGAACAAAGCCGAAGCATCTAGGCCGCTTTCGTTTCTTTTTTTTTTTTTTTTTTAAATTATTAGCTGTGAGAGCAATAATTACTTTGAAGCGTTGCCGATATATCGCATACCAAAGCTGGGATCCACTAACCTAATGCGTCAGTCAAGCATTCCTTGGATTCTTAGGCATTCGCCGTCCAGGTTGAGTGGCTGTGTGGAGTGGATGCGGATTAATGTTGGTTGTCCACGACTTAACGCACTTAAAAGAGTCAGGAATGTGGGACGAAAGACAAAAGAATATATTTATATTACAAATTGTTTATCTATAAGTTTTGAGTTGAACGTGATTAAATAATGGTTTACCCTTTGTTTAGTTTAATGAGCGTTTTAAATAAGCGCTTTGGAGCTTGGTTGTTAACATCGAGATCGCTGCTCTAGGAAAGTTTCGGGACAGACCATCACGACCTTTTAGGAGGGCGTTCCTCTGGTACACTAACCAAACTAGATCTGTTCCCCCTTATATAGCCGGGTACATTTGTGTGGAGAACCTGTCCCGGCGATTCAACATCCTAGCTGTAGGAGCCGGGATTCGAACCTCGGACCACGGGATCTGAGAGCCGAGTGTCTACCAACAGATCACGACGCCACACCAAAGTTCCGCGGGACTTATACCAAAGAGGTTCCGTGTTGGAATATCCAATGGGATTATCAGTCTAAATCTGAACTTGTAACCAGCCATATCTTAGATACTGCCACCGGCCCTGAAGAAGTTTTTTTTTTTGTTTTGTTTTGTCTTTTTTTTTCCCCAGCAAATTGAGGGCACGTTAACTAATCCAAGAACAATGCGGAGCCCAACCCCAACCATTAAACAGCGCAGCTCGGTTATGAATAATCAAAGTAACCCCCTAAAACGTAGGGCGTCTTCATTATCGACTGAGATAGCTGCGAGCCCTGATAAGGTACATTTTGAAAACACACAAAGAATAACAAGAATCAAGTGGAGAACGTTCAAAATGGTTCGAGCTACTTGAGGAGGGAGAGCAACAAAAATAACCTAACGACACGAGAAAGCAACAAAGCAAAGTCGTTATAAGACAGCGCGAAAAAAATTATTGTAAACTGTTTCATATCTTGCCTCTCCCCCAACCCTTCTTTTTTTTTTTTTTTTTGTCTTCTATCGAAGCCTCTTTTTCTCCGTATAAGATTCCTCGGGAGACTCGGTGGATGTTAGATTTCACAATAAATCGACTGCGATTTTTCCTCCTAGCTACTCTACAAACAGCAACATTGTTGGTTTTACACTATGTTATGCGGATTGGTAATGGAAATTAATAAAAAAAAATGGTCTCAAGTGTGTAATAAATTATAAAACAACTTTATCTAGCATTGGTTCCTTTTCACGAGCGCTATGTAGGCAGCTGCTGATGTGAGTAGCTGTGGGTGGAGGGAGGGAGTAAAAACCTGACCTGATCCTGTGTTCCTCAGGTACTTACAACCTAGAATGACGTCACACTTTCTTTTCCTGTTTGTTGCATTTTTGCATGTTTTTTGTGGGTTTTTTTTTTAATTGTCAGTGTGTTCATCCTTGAGTTTTGCTAGAGTCCTGATAGTTTAAACCCATCCAGCCTCAGTATCGATTATTCAGACTTACACTCTTGCGGATACGTGGCCTTGTCTTCAAAAAGTCTCTTGTCTGTCGCTTGCTTTACTTCCGGCGCAATCAAGTTCCAGTTCTAGTGGACTGGCTACTGCCGCTCATTTCAAACACTCTAGGCTTAGTCTTACATGGATGGTTTTAACCTCAAGATCTTTATAGCGGAAGACTGGCCAAAGTGATGTGTTCAAGTTATTAAAAAAGGGTTCTTTTTCTGTTCTTGTTGTTGTTGTTGTTGTTGTTGTTGTTGTTGTTGTTGTTGTTGTTGTTGTTGTTGTTTTATCATTTACAAACAAGATCTTGAAATTGTGCAGGGTGATTTATTCGCCAATGTAACTAAGTGTTTTCTTTCTGTTCTCTTTGTCGAAATGCTTGGATGTTGCTGTAAAAAAAAAGGTAGAGGCAGGGCAAGACAAAGACCTATTGATATGCAAGGGATTGATGGGGAAGTAAAATAGACGAAAAGAATTAGTAACAAACTTGGATCTAACTCGAGACTGACAAATAAGACAAAAAGAGATAAAAACTCGCATCCCTGCACGGTACCCATCGCCTTGCCCAGACAAGAGCAAGCACGCTTACCACTGGACCATCATTATCTACTGCCGAAGAAGTCGATATCATGTCTTCACTCGTCTTTGATTAGCGAGGATCTGAACCAGGACTCAACATTCAGTGACCGTGTGTTACCCCAGGCCCGCCCTGATCCGTGCAGCATCCTAGGCGAGACGGCCAGAGCCTGCGCCAGCCAAACTACCAGCACCACCCAGGTCTCAATTCTTTAATTATTTTTCACTTTGAACCGTGTATTGTGTATTGTGTACTTGTGGTTCAAGCACAGTTTGAACTGAAACTCTAGTTTACGTTACGTTTATGCTGTGCGTGTTAATTAATTATTATTCTGCCTGTACTTTGACCTGGATAAAAAGCGAGCTGGCTTAAATCTGTCGACTTAACAGAGTTTGCCCTTTTGCAATATTTGCAATATGTATCATATTAAGTGCCCGTCTTTGATTTTTTTTTTTTCAAAATTTACAAAATGAGAGGAAACACTTCTGTGTGTGTAAGAGAGAGAGAGAGAGAGAGAGAGAGAGAGAGAGAGAGAGAGAGAGAGAGAGAGAGAGAGAGAGCGGGAGAGAAAGAGAGAGGCTATGACTATTAACTAGCCTCTTTTTTTTTTCAGGAAGTGTTTATCATTCTCAGATTATTGCTATTATGATTTACAAAATGAGAGAGAGAGAGAGAGAGAGAGAGAGAGAGAGAGAGAGAGAGAGAGAGAGAGAGAGAGAGAGAGAGAGAGAGAGAGGAAGAGAGGGGCTGTAACTGTTAACTAGCCTCTTTTTTCAGGAAGTGTTTGTCATTCTCAGATTATTGCTATTATGATTTACAAAATGAGAGAGAGAGAGAGAGAGAGAGAGAGAGAGAGAGAGAGAGAGAGAGAGAGAGAGAGAGTTGGTTACATTTGGCTAAGGACTACTAGAAAGTTGAACAGTCTCTTTTGAATTTCACCTGGATACAGAATTTAACAGAAAAAAAAAAGAAATCTATATATTTTTTTTTGTGTTTTTGTTATTTTGTTCGTTTCCTATCACGATGGTAGAGAAACAGATAGAGGCTGGATCGAACCACAAATAGACCACATGATTTACACCTGTGATATTTGTATTGATATATTTCCTCCGATACTGATTTTTTTTTTTTTAATTTCGGTCGCTTAGCATTCGATCCCACCAGTTAAACAAAACAGAACAAACAAAAAAACCAGAATACCTAGGTGTTCTTTTGTTTGTTTTTTTTTATATTTCGTCCAGAAAAGCTCACGAATAAAACAGAAAATTAAAAAAAAAACACAAAGCAGAACCCGAATCAGAACAAGACAAGCAATGTCAGAATCGCAAATTAAATTATTGTTATTTTATATATCCTTTTTTTTTGTTTGATCTTTTTTTTGTTTCCTGACCGTGCTCGGGCTGGCCTGGTCGCGACAGCTTCGGTTGGCGAGCGCGGGGCGAGCGTTGGACCTGGTGAAATTCTAGCGATTTAAGTGTGTGTAGTTGCTGCATTGGTCCGGACTGGCGCAAAAATTTCATGTTCGTCTGTGGGTTTAAATAGAAATGCGAATGTCGCTCTGGTTGTGTGAGTGCGCGAGTGAGTGTGTGTATGGATGTGTGGACCTAGGTAATTATTTGTCATGAATTTTTCCTAGACAATGACTGAGCGTTTTGGTTTTTTGTTGTTGTTTTTTTTTTGTCCATCTTATATTACCAACAAGAACATTATTTTATTAGCGAGTTATTGTTTGTATTGAACACTGTGAGACATAGTGTGTAACGTAGAGCAATTAGATGTTCTAAAATAATTTGATATTATTCTCTCTCTCTCTACTCTACTCTCTACTCTCTCTCTCTCTCTCTCTCTCTCTCTCTCTCTCTCTCTCTGTCCCTCTTTTCTCCTTTTTTCTCTCTCGCTCCCCTGCATTCGGCATCTCCTATATATCCGCTTATCTCTTACTATCTAATCTATGTGTTTATCCATGTCACTGTCATTGAGTATTTAAATTTCTTTCTTTTTCTCTCTTGTACCGTCTTCATCTTTTTTTTTTTCTTTCTCTCTAGCTCCTTCTCTTTCAAACTTTCGACATGTCACTGTCATTGAGTATTTAAATTTCTTTCTTTTTCTCTTTTTCTCTCTTCTACTGTCTTCATCTTTTTTTTTCTTTCTCTCTAGCTCCTTCTCTTTCAAACTTTCGTTCTCTCATCCTCAGTCTAGCATCATTCTCTTTTATCCTTTTTCACGGTATTCATGTTGCCGCTCTCTCTCTCTCTCTCTCTCTCTCTCTCTCTCTCTCTCTCTCTCTCTCTCTCTCTCTCTCTCTCTCTCTCTCTCTCTCTCTCTCTCTCTCTCTCTCTCTCTCTCTCCCCTTTCCTGCCTCATATTTCTTCAAAGCTCAATATTTCACCGCTCTTGACTAGATTTTTCTCGTCCTACTTAATATGTAACATAATTTATTGCGCCATACGCTGAACGAAATGCATGGAAAGACAACCTTTTGGTTTTTTTAACTGTGCGCCTTTGTTTTCAATCTGTTTTGGCCTTTGGAGAACAGACATCTATTCGGAGAAAGAGAATAAGGACATGTAGAACTTATCATTTTGTTGGCATTGATGGTTATGATGATAATAATGATTATGATTATGATGATAATGATGATGAAGATGAAGATGTTGATAATAATGATTATGATTAGGATGATAACGATGATGATTATGATGATGAGGAGAAGGACGTGAGGTCAATCTTAAAACAACTATTTACCTAACCTATGTTTTGCTTTGTAGCTGTTTTTCGAGTTTAATTTAAAAAAAAAATTCCTTCGCCGGGGCCCACACATCACATTTTTCTTTTTCTTTCATCTCGAACGCTTGAGTCCGACATCTTAATAAATATTTAAGCTCTTTAGTCGGTACAGAGCCAGCCCCGTGCTAGCTTCAAAACGCTGAAACTAATACCTTTTTTTTTTAATATACGTAGATCTATATAGGGTAGGCTAAGATCCTCAGGATATTCGATCCAGTTGAATTATATTACATGTACTCATCAGAAACACTGCTCTAAAAAAACTCTCTCTCTCTCTCTCTCTCTCTCTCTCTCTCTCTCTCTCTCTCTCTCTCTCTCTCTCTCTCTCTCTCTCTCTCTCCCTCTCTCCTTCCTCTCACGTTTTTTTTTTCCTTCTCTTTCTCTCTTGATCTTTGTCTTTCTTTCTCTTTGTATTTTTGCTCTTAATCCATGCATCTCGTATTTATCTAAATGGAGATATATCTAAAGTAGTATTATCTACAACTTGTATGATTTTTTTCACTTTCTGTTGTGCAACAGCAATGAGTGTGAACGTAGAAGTTTTCCAAATGTATAGGATGATGATCTTATCATGGGAACAATTAGACCAGATGTACTGCATTTTTTTTTTTTTTTTTTTGGTGTGTGCAGCAAGACCAGTGCGAGCTTGTTTAGTAAAGAATTCAATGATTTCAGGCAAGTTTTAAAGTTTGCTAATGTGTAGGTTAAACTTTTTTTTTTTTTTTGTTGGGGAGGGTGAGGGGGGAAGGAGATTGCTTGTTTTAATTATTCAATCTTCAGCAACATTAATAACCTAATTTGTTTCTCTCCTGACTGCATCGAGCGGTGTGTACTAAGTGCAGGGGCTTGCTTGGTGAGGAGGTCGCTTCGTGTTTTAACGCTGGTCAGGTCCACAGTGTGTGTGTGTGTGTGTGCGTGCGTGCGTTGTCATGGGCGACGTAATCGAATTAAAAACTTAGACTTAATGTTGCCATTACCGGGTTTAGTTGGTTTGCTTTCATTTTATGTACGTTTGTTTTTGCTTTTTTTTTTTCCTCCTTTTGTGCTTGGGACAAATAGGACATTTAGAATGCACCAAATGTGTGTAGCATTTTTGCAATATTTTTGCATTACATGCAAAATAAATTGTTTAAGGCTCTTTTTTGTTTGGAAAGGGCTGCAGAGTTTTAACGACGAGGTAAGAATTAAAAAGGAAATGAATAAACTCGCAATATGGAAATATTGGAGAAAGAAGAAGAAGGAGGAGAAGGAATGGACTGGGGGAGGGGGGGATGGGATGAAAGAAAATGAAGGAAGTGGAGGTGAAGGTGGCTGTGGGAAAATATCAAGAAAAAATGAAAGATTAATTTTAAGCACGAGAAAACTTAAAGATTAGAAAAAAAAAATTGGCAATCTGAAAGCCAATTGTTTTCTTGAACTTTATCGCACAGTATCATTCGCTTTTTCTTAAAGGCAACTATTTTCACTAAAAATGAAGGGGGGGAAAAAGAAAGAAAAGAAAGCTGAAATTTATCTCCCTCTCTCTCTTTCTCTCTATCCCTCTCTCTCTGTCTCTGTCTCTCTGTCTCTCTCTCTTTCTCTCTATCCCTCTCTCTCTGTCTCTGTCTCTCTGTCTCTGTCTCTTTCTCCCTCTCTCTGTCTCCTTCTCTCTCTCTTTCTCTCTCTCTTTCTCCCTCTCTGTCTCTCTCCCTCTCTCAGTCTCTGTCTCTATCTCTCTTTCTCTCTCTGTCTCTCCCTTTCTCTCTCTCTGTCTCTTTCTCTCTCTCTCTCTCACTCTCTCTCTGCCTCTCTCTCTCTCTCTCTCTCTCTCTCTCTCTCTCTCTCTCTCTCTCTCTCTCTCTCTCTCTCTTGTCTTGCTACTTTACAAGTCGCCTGCAATGTGAATGCTGACTTAATTTTTTTTTAATCCTTAAATAGCAAATAAACAGCCCCGCCTCCCCCCTCTAAAGCACACACCCCCATGTGATATTCATTTTTATGCAATTACTGCTCACCCGTATGGAGCAACATACAGTGAACCTCAAAGTTCTTAAAAGCTCTTTAAAATTCCTTTTAAAAGGTCTGCAAAACTGCTGCATTCTTCACTTCTTTCACTTAACCTTGTAACAACATCCACCCCACCCCCACCCCACCCAAAAAAAAAAAAAAAGAAGAAGAAGAAGAAGAGATGAGAATAATAAGAAGTAAATATACTTCTAAATGTATTGAAAAGTGAATTATGAAAAAAAGTGTGTTTATTTTTTGGGACATAATGTGACAAAAACTTAGATTTTGGTATATTTATTTCACATTCTCTCTTCTAAGCTGATGTTCTCTTCCACTTTTTTACTTTTTTCTCTCCCCTTTTTTTTTTAATTAAAATCCCATCTCTTCTTTAGCAAATGCCAATTAAGATTTTAAGATACAATTTGATGCTAAAAAAAAAAACAACAAAAACTCATTTTTTCTATATTTATAATCGTTTCGGAACTAGGAAGAACCAATAACAACGTCACGTCATCTTGTCAAAAAAATTCTGGGCACAAATATGTTGATGTTGTGAAAACTACAACAGAAAAAAAACCCACTGTTGTAAATCCTAAACAGAAGTAATTTACCATCATTATCAAGATTTTTCAGATGAGGGCATGGGAGAGAAAGAGAGAGAGAGAGAGAGGTTAGATTTGTTGAAAATGTTCTCAAATCTGCTGTATCGACTTTTTCAAACTTTTTGTCTTCTTTTTTTTTTAATAATGTTACATAAATTTGGATAGTTAAACTTTATCAGTTTCAGTGCGCTGTCTTTCTCGCTTTTTATCAAACTTTTATAGTTTTATCTCGGCCTCATCGTTTATTTGGTGATAAGACCGAAAAACTGTCGGCCTTTCAGTTTGGCTTAGAAAAGTGAAGTTGACAAAAAGCTGCAACCCTTATCTCCCAAATTTGAAGCAAAACCAGACTAACATTTTCGATCTCGATTTCAAAATTTTGAAACCGAAATGAAACAATTGCTGAGGAACACTGTAAAATTGAAGTTCTAGGAACTGCAAAAATCTTTGTGTAATGCGGGTAATTCTAAGACGGCAAGATTACTCTTTTAAAAAACTCCTCATGAAAGACGTTGTTAGAATTTATTTTATTTTCATGAAATCAAGTTGATAACTATTTCTGAATAAAACGGAAAAAAAATCGCTTTTAGCGGAAGATGAAATACAGAGAGAGAGAGAGAGAGAGAGAGAGGAGTCTAGAGAAGGGAGGAAGCTAAAAATATGAGAAGACTTATGAATGTCGTGTAATTCATTTTATATATACTGGTTAGTTTTTTGCAAAACATCGAAAAGAAAGAGGGCGAGCAAAGCCAAATGAAACTTTGAAAGTTCTAAGTTTCCATATAATTATTTAAAAAAAAAAAGGACTTTGAAGGCGTTGATCCCATTCTCGCGCCGCCATCACTCACTGTAGACTTTAACATTTTTATTAATTGCATTTTGTGAATGTATGTGTGTGTATGTTCTTGTTTTTTTTTTTCCCCTGAAATTCCTCTTTTTTTTATTTGAGGGGGAAGGTGTTGTCCTCTTGTTCACTTTTTTCCAATCTTTACATCTGATCTGCATTTCTTCATTCCCGACTCGAAGGTTTTGTCTTTCCTCTTTCTCCATCTCATTCTCTCTCTCTTTCTCTCT
This sequence comes from Elysia crispata, assembly GCA_033675545.1. Taxonomy (NCBI): domain Eukaryota; kingdom Metazoa; phylum Mollusca; class Gastropoda; family Plakobranchidae; genus Elysia; species Elysia crispata. The sequence continues at coordinate 58,455 of JAWDGP010004985.1, read as the reverse complement.
CTCTCCCTCTCTCTCTCTTCTCTTTCAATCTGTCGCTCTCTTTGTCACAATCACGGTCTGTCTTTTTCTCGGTGTCTGTTTCGCTCACTCTCTTTATCATTCCCTCTATCTCTTCTTCTCTCACACCCTCTGTCTAGTAGATATTCATTCACAAGTTCTCGTCTGCTTTTCCTGTATCTGTCAACGTACCTTTCTCCCTCCTTGTTTCTCAGTTCTTTCTTCCCTCTAGCCCACTCCCTTTCTTACTTTTTTAATTATTTTTTTTCGTATATGCTATTTTTACACAAGCACTGTTACTGTTAGTCTTTTGAAATGAAATTCATTTTTCATCTGTTTCGTTCACCGCAAGTTAAAATCATTCAATGCCATCTCCTCCGCTTCCTCTTGTGTGCACAGCCCACAGTTTATCTATTTTCAGCGTTGATTTATGTCTTTGCTTTTTCATGTTAAATATTTCCCTGAAAAATATATATGTATATATTAAATTTTATATCCACTTCATTTTGAGAGCTACGAAACGCAATCGTTTTGATCTAGATGAATATATTATTTTTTCTCCGTTTTAACCTACAAAAGTTTGACCTAGACTTATAGCGTTTTGTGGCCTTAAGTTTTAGCCTGCAATTCGCCACAATTTTCCTGGCTTTTTGCCAATCGAGAATATGAAATAAGCTCGAGACCACGGACATACACATACGCTGACGCCGTCGCCACAATTTTCTCCCCTTTTTTCAGCTAAAAGTGTGAAGTGAATAAATCTGAGCCCAGCATAACTTTACACGCTGAAAACTGGTGGGGGCTTTAGAACGCGGAGAAAACCGTGGGATTTTTTTTCCCTCCTACCCCCTCTCCCCACCCTGTTTTTTTTTTTAAATTATTTCCATTTTCTCTTTGCATGAATAATCTGTAGTTAACAAACAGTCATGCGTTACTGTGGCCCGTGACGTCGTCATAA